>JAEAOA010002353.1:4647701-5220201 GCA_016746295.1 Potamilus streckersoni | reverse complement strand
AATTATGAACGAGGTTATCACGTGACTGCATTGGTCTATGTAATATACCCGCTGAATGATAAACCTAACATTGCGGATCTCAAACCGATGAGAATATCTGAGCCAAGAATAAACTGTGTGGCTGAACGTGTTACAGAACATTCACAAATGCGATACGTGGTACCAGTTTAACAGATTTAAGACGTAAAAAAGTAAATGGCTAGAGACAGTTAAAGATACTGGGGCTTCTCATAAAGACGTTGCTGAGCTTTAAAATCTATTAAGATTTCCAATAACAGTAAAAGTACTAATCGGAGAGAAATTGTACGACCCCCCCCAAAAAAAATAATAAATGGAAACCCTATAATGATTATTGATCATAATGCACATGCCTGGAATAATGCTGTAACAATATTTTCACGAGACAGAATGGCTAAATTTTATAATGGTCATATATTTGATTCTATCAAATATATCAGTAAAAGTGACCCTGTATCTGTTTGGTTATTTCAAAGTTCAGCACACCATTATCATGATCAGTTTGTACGACCTAATGGTACGATTGATCGTACAGAATCTCTTTATGAAGAAAAATCTTGATAAATCTTGCACTAAAATATACTTTTGACGATGTTAAAGTTAGACAACTACTGAAGAATTGTTTTTTTCGTACGATAGGTTGCTGCCCATTTCGTACTGGAGAAAAATTCATGGAAACCGACAAGATCAGAATTTATTGAAGATGTCCAGAAAGGTTGTATAGAATATGGACATGGTGGATTATGGAATACTAAATACGACTATATAATAATGTCATCTCAGTTGATATGGCTGCATGTTATCCTGGGAGTTTTCTTGGATATTGAGAATGTTCTAAATACTTTAAGAGACTCGGAGATCCTACACATGAGATACCAGATTTTCGATAAACGGACCCTTTTCGAGTTCAGAGAAGATCTCCATCCGATTACTTATGTTTGGTTTGGAAGACATTTTTTAAAAAAAATGTTGGACTCTAATAGTGCTATTAGGATGTATACTTTATGCTGAACTTAAATATCGTTGAGGGTAAATGAAGCAATTATGTCCTATAGTCCACAAAAGCAAGTTTGGTTACCAGAACCGGGTAGATTTAATATCAATGTTTCCAGGAAAGAATTACCTGATCTGAATGAAGATGACATTATTAAAATTACTAATAATATACGTAAATACAGGGACGAGCACGATGAAAAACTTGCAAAAGATCTTGGTAGAAATACTAAAAACATTTCTTGATTGGTTATTGACAAAGAATACTGCTGTGATTATGTGTTGCGATCATGGTCAAACACCACTCTTCGTTGGACAGTCTCCACATGAATGGCTAAAGAATAATGTATATTATTATGATGAAATATATGATGACTACAGAGCTATTGATGAGCCGC
Source organism: Potamilus streckersoni (assembly GCA_016746295.1). NCBI lineage: Eukaryota > Metazoa > Mollusca > Bivalvia > Unionida > Unionidae > Potamilus > Potamilus streckersoni. The sequence goes on along the minus strand of JAEAOA010002353.1, from coordinate 5,218,792 downwards.
TTAAAGAGTTTAAAAGATTAATCAAACTACAGCCAGATGAAATACAATGCAAGATAATGCGTAAAGTAATTAATGAAACTATCATTAATGATTTTTGGACTTCATGGAGGCTTGCTGATTTGATAGTCGCTAGTAGAAAGATAGTTCGTGATGAACTGCAAAAGAAATTATTTACGTTACATAAAGAAAAGTTTCAAACGTTACCTGTACCTTTGTGTTATGGCCCAGTAGATACTCGACGACAAAATATTGAAGTTGAAGTTCCTCATGGTGGAATTCAAAATCTTGTACTGAATGACATTGTTTTGGTTGCCATTGATGTTCTTGAGACCGCATTGAGTATAGAAAAATCGCCGTGGATATTAGGATATGTTATAACGACATGCGTCACTGGGATTAACTATCTCTGTTACAAGTATCTAGATTGTAGATGATCGTATTGAATGGTGGTGGCAGATAAATTTGCCATATTGCTTGTCGTGCTAACCAATTTGCAGCAACAGAAGTGAAAATCTTGCTGCTTCAGTAAGTTTTAGTAATCGCAGCTTTGCCTCGCCAGTACCCTCTTGGGCTATAATAAATAGATTTCAGTATAACAATTATATAATTAATTACCAGCCCCTATCATTATTTTACTTTTCATAGCGGATTTTATCAGAAAACTATCACAGATATTTATTAGGTATTGAATTTAATGCATGAACCAATTTCACATCTGCGAGATGCCTCTGCTGGAAATCTTTACTTTTATAAGCAACGTCATGAACATGACATGCTTGATCAGTCTTATTTATTGCATGCTCTCCTGGTCTTGGTTGGTCTTGCTCATCAACTCGAATATCAAGTCGAGTTCCAGGATCACACTAATTATATTATAGAAGATGTTTTTCACCGGCGTATTTAGCTCATGGTAATCCAGGTTATTTTCCTAAAGAAGCAGCAATATCTCCACCTGTCTTTGTCTCTGAATCAGACATGGAGATACAATTATATGTTTGTGTACTACATTTTACATATTTATCTGTTAATGTACGTCGTTTACTTTTCGTTATTATCGTTGTCAATCCAGCAGTGGGTGTATATAACCTACATCGAACATAAAATAGACTCATGTCATTAATAACATGGATACAATAATTGACTTTTCGGCGAGAAGTACTTAAGGATTTTAACGAGAAGGCGAAATCATTTAATAAAGACAGTTACGATATTATTGATTTTATCACAGATTTTGATGAAGCCCCATCTGTAGATGACTTAGATGGATGTATTAATAATCTCGTTGTACATGATGCCGTGATGCTGGAGAAACAATCAAATCCAGCTAGAATATTTTCCAGATGTAGACATACAAATAATGATGTGATTTATGTTACTCAGAGATACACACAGATACCTAAAGTAATTAGAGACAACTGTAATATTTTGGTTGTGTTTAATGAGTAGATAATTATACTCTACAGAATATTTATTATACTTGGTGTTCAGGGGATATGGACATGATCAAGTTTAAAAACTTTTTTTTTTCAAAAGCACAAGCTGTTCCGTTCGGAGTTATAACAATAAATCTACCTAAAACAAGATCTAGATGTTGTATAGGTCTGGATAAAATCTTCGGTTAATTTATAGCAGCAGAAAGGGTGAATAACAAAAATTAAGTGCCGTTTCGCAAGTAAACGAAATCGTGAAAATAAAAATACGTCAACAGTAGGGTAACAAAACTGAGCTAACCTAAACGATTTATATTACCAGTTTTTAACCGTATGGAAACAGACAAGCTAGAGACCTCGTTTTAGCGTTATTGACCTTATTTTTCAGCCATTTGTAAGAACCTTTTTTTAGGTAAAGGGCTCCAGCAAAACGTTTAGAATTAGATTAACCAAGGCCACTACAACATAAGGCCAGACTTTTTTAATATAAAAAAACATTGCTAAAAGCGCCATAAAACAAACACATGGTCTAAATTCAATCGGGAAAGGTCTAGTGAAGTTTAAAACGCTAGCATTCACGAGGGTAAACCCGATTTGTTTAACCGTATTTTTTGGCACTAAAAGCACTGGAGATATAGAACAATATTCTTCAAATGGTATGATGGTTCTTATCGACGTATTATTTAATTTCTAGACTTCATCTTTGGAGTTTCTATCATGGCTTTCAACGTTTGCATGTTTCGTATTCGGTTCAGACTTCTTTGAGTTTCATGCAAGCGGACATAAAAAAAAACACTGACTTAAGGGATTTTGTACATGTCAACAATTGTACAATATAACCTCACGCGCACGCGAGCGTACTATTATAATGACTCAGTTTCCTCTGTCGCAGAAAGCGAGTTTTGTTACTCGGCTATTAGTCTTTTTAAAAAGTTTTAAAATTTAAAAAAGGACATTAATACTAGTAAACTACATATTTATGACAAATGATACTTAATCTAGGCTAATATATGCTGCTTAACGGAGGCCTGAATCTAAACTGTACGTATCCTGCTCATACTGTGCGGTCATACTTGAGTACGGATTGAATAAGCATCACTATGGCTGGCCACCTTTAAAAGGAGAGTAAAAATTCCAGAAACTGGTTTAGGGGCCCCGAGTGGCCGAGTGGTCTATAAGTGCTTTCCGTTACGGATCACTGCCATCTCACCTCTGTCTGCGTGACAGAGGCGTAGCTATGATATTTTGCGCCCGGGGACAAACTAAAAAATTGGCGCCCCAGCCCCCTCCCCGTTTAATCACATTTTTCTATTTTACTTATTATAATGTAACGTTGTAAGCCTCATTTTGGCGCCCTGTACCTTGGCGCCCGGAGACATATTTACCCCCTGCCCCACCCTAGCTACGCCTCTGCTGCGTGAGTTCTAGTCTAGGATTCGGCGAGTGTGGATATGTGAGAAAGCTTGCCAGTAGCTTCTCGTGGGTCGGTGGTTCTTTCCGGTGATTTCCCGGTTTCTTCCTCCACCATTAATACTGGCCGCCATGAATAGCCTATCTTGTGCTGAAAAATGGCGTTAGTAAAATAATAAATCAAGCCGCGAAAAAAAAAAATAACAAAGCTGGCTGGTGTACCCCTATCAGAAAAAATATAACTGCTAGTCTAATTGGTCTTCGATAAAAAGTATAATAACATGTTTAAACGTGTATCTGACCTCGCATTTGACATTGACCTACCAGTTCTCAAATATGAATTGGTATGTGATTATCAGTATTTTTCTTCTGACGCACAAGAGCCAAATCATAGTGGACGAATTGAACTTTAAGTTCCGGATACAAGGTGATATTTTTTTTTTATCCACTGAATTAATAAATTTACTTTTTGCTGAAACACCTGGATTTATTTAGAGCATCTGTCGCTGATATACACTTTCGAGTTCATGTGACAATAGGAATTATTGCTAATTACAGAGCAATCCCTCAGAGCAAAGAATTTCAAAATACTTTAGTAATTCAGCGTTTTTTGATTTTGACCCAGAACTTCACACTGCAACGAATTTAAACATTTTTTTTTAGTAGTAAATGCATCATGTGCGTGTTTCTAGACATCATTTGAGAGTATTTCGGCAGTATTTGGGTATGTTTGAGCAGTATTTGGTATATTTGGGTGTATTTGGGAAATCGTCCCGTCGTGTTCAGGTCAGGTGCTCGTAGATCAAATCGCGTCAATGGTTAACACAGAAAGTGGAGGCTGAAAGTGTTTTCTTTCAGAGATTAAAACTGGCCTACACATATTTGAATATATTTGAGTGTATTTAAATTATTTATATATATATATATATATATATATATATATATATATATATATATATATATATATATATATTTGAGTAAAAGACCCCTCCCCCTTGTAATATCCATGGTTACTTTCTTACATTGAGGGAAAAGGCCGAACCTTTTTCGAAGATCTGGACTGGTAATAGATCAATTGTTCTATAATATTATAAAGAGAACTTTTTTTCCAAGATCGAAACCAGCCTATTTTTTTGTGACTGTCAAGAGGAGGCTTAGAATGTTATTTATAAACTTATACGCATTTAATTGACTACATTCAACTCCTATAATCCGGAAGTCAAAGATTTCGATGTCTATGACGGTTAGGTGATTAGATCCACATTTTCCTAAAATCATGTTTGGAAAGAAAACATCAGCACCTGTCCCACCTCAGCGAAAAGGGGCAGCGCTAATGAATCAGGTAATAAGAAAGCATACTTTAGATTGATTGTCTACTTGCAGATAGCATATTTCACGTAATTAAAGTCAAACAAATTTCCATATTGACGAATCACTCATGTCAATGCTATTGAAACATAAAATTATGATGTAAAACCCATTATAATCTTTTTTACACACTCTTATATGACTATATAAACGATCATTGACAGTGTATTTTTGATAGAGGAACAACTGGGACCAAACCAAATACTAGTTCTACAATGTAAGACCTCGACCCTGATGCTTATGGTTTGGGCGTTGAGGTCTTATGGCCTAAATAGCGGTGCTATGTAGCGTGTTTTGACATCGACTAACATCGTAACGAAATATTAATTTTCAAGAATATCTCAAACACATAGCAATAGAATATCCCATACATATGGCAACCCATAACGACGCTTTTAAACCAGTTAAAGTCATAATGTTTTATTCAGACTTTACTTACTCTTGCGTCTTTGTTCTAATAAATTAAAGTTCTCACACAAGAAAATAAACCTATTTTTAAGTTTTATGGATCTTCATTCAGTTTGCTGGAAACAATGGCAACCAAGAATGCAGAAATTGGGTTCAGTTTAAGTATACTTCGTTAACGAAATGAATAAATATATACGATATGAAGACATTGCTTATATAGCTTCATTTCATTAAGGATTATTATAATCTTGGCTTAAATCGTGACCATAACATAAATATCAAGGTTGAATTCTTAAATTGTAGGACTTGCCTATGTCATACAATGAAAGACCTATCATATTATTTATGTATTTGATGCTTGGTCTTACTGCCTAAATAATGACCCTGTGAAGCATGTTCCAATGTTGACTGACATCAGAATAAGTGTCCAATTTTTTAAGAATATCTCACACTTGGTAACACATATCAAAGCTTTTCCATAAATTAAAGTCATGTTGAATTAAGTGGACTTCCTCTTACTCATAAGTTTTTTTTTCAAATAAATTAAAATTCTTATGCAAGCAAAAGAACGCATTTCTATTGACCTTCATTTCATTTGTTTGGATTTTGATGGAAGCAAACAATACCAAAATCAGTTAAAATGATGTTTGTTATGTGTCTAGGCTTGTGCAAAACAATTTATTTCCCTAGAAAAATAAGGTAAAAATATGAACAAGGACTTACGGTTTATGAATCTAATCCAATAGTAATCCTAGAATTATTAAATGTCTTTTTAAATAAAAAATTCTAAGTGAATTACAGTTCAAACCCAGTGAAGTTCCAAGATGGAAGGCAATGATGTTTTCAATAACCATTTTGTCCTGATGTGTCAACAGTTCCTTGTTGAATCAGCAAGAATAATATTCCAGTTTTGAATTCTGAATAATTTCAAATGAATGTCTTTATTCAAGAATTCTGATGAGCACTAGTATTTTCCAGGGTAAATTAATTATTAATTCCAAAAAATAGAAAAATTCAAATCAACCTGGCAGCAACAAAAACACCTTTGAGCTCCAAAGGTATGAATTATGACTGCATAAAATCACTGTGAGACATCAATTTTAACACTACCTGAAACACAATTTAGATTCCAGTGATGGGGCCATGTGATCACTTTTTTAGCATGGTGTAGAAACATGCCAACCATCACATATCTCATTAATGGATTCAACTCTACTGAACAAATTTTACTAAAAATAGAAAAAACGTTGTCTAAACCAAACTTGAAATTTGCTACAAATTTAGGTAACCAAAAGATATAACGTTTCTACTAATTCTTGTTTATCAGGTTTAACAGAACTGAACTGAATTTTCTGGAAAAATGTCAAATCCAGTGAATAAAGTTATCTATACAATAACATGTAGTGAAATAAAAATAATTTTTTTTTAAAACTAACACACAAGTAATTAATTTACATATGTGTAACATGGTAAATATCTTGAACAAAATGAAGCTAAACAATTTTCTTCAATATTGGTACATTTGAAACATTCTTCAGCCTAATTCTATTATCATTAGAACCGGGAGCCTGCATTCATATGGATAAATGGATTAAAATAATGATCACTGTTATTTGATTGTAAAACATTGTTATTGGTTCCTTGATAAGTCAGTAATCCCTTTGGTTAACATAAATGTCACACATTTACACAGAAACTGGTACTTTGAATGATGGATGTTATGTATATAATGATTGTGAAAAACATATAAAAATACCATGAAATATGGGACAACCGAGTGCTAATTTTAAATGACCTATGAAATGTGTTTGTGTGTGTGTATGTGTCTGTGGTTGGATTTTTAACACAACTTTAATAAAATTTTCAGTGATATTTTTACGATGTCTGCAGTCTGTCAGTTTATAGTCATATCTTGCACTGAGGCATCATTCTGCAGACATGTAGCATGATGTCCCACTCAGTCATATTATCCTGACACCAGGTTGATCAATCCTAACACCAACCTCTTAATGTTGAGTGCCAAGCGAGGTAGCTGTTCGTACCATTTTTATAAGTTTTTAGTATGACTCAGCCAGGGATCGAACCCACAACCTTCTGCATCCAAGGCATTTGAAAAGATTTCTAAATTTGTTTGAAACAACCCCAATACCATACCAAAAATGCACACTTCTTTCAGATCATACTTTTCGTCATAATTTCTTAGTTGCCCACAAAACCTCACCATTACTGTTCTGAAGAATTAAAGTCAGTTTATAAATGAACTGTTTTATAACTGAATCTATACAGCCAACGTAACATACAAGTGCATCTATTTTTAGAATGAGGGCTTTTCTTAATGTAACCACTCACTTTATAGCTTCATTGTAACAGTCCATCTATAGGATTGCAAATATAAGATCTTATTTTTTTTCTACATACTTGATGTAACATTAGGCATTAGTTAATAGTAATTGCTTTGCTGTTTTGTTGAGGTTTGTTTTCTTCGTATTTTCAAAAATTTGTAAACTCAGAATACAACCTTGACCTTACTAAGTCTCGTCGAATTCCAAAACTTTTAGCATTGTGCCATATATTTATGACCTACATAATTGCATTTTAATGCTAAATCTTTAATAACGTAATATCTAGTCTCTGCTTTTGTACAAATTGTATATTTTCCTGAATATATTTGCCGAATGGTTTACCAAAGGAGACAATCTAATAAATTGGTACTTTCCAGAAAGTGATGTCTGCCATTATGGTTCCAAACTTATTTTTATTAAGAAAGTAATGCATATGTGGCAGTTCAAATATTCATGTTACTGATTCTATTCTTAAAATTCAAATTGCTATTTACATAAATTTAAGTTGCAAAATACAAGTTTGTGTGTTTTTATCATCAAAGGTTAACTTGAAGAAATCTGGCATTAATAGTTGTTAACTTACTCCCCAGGTGCTCGAAGCTAGATGTTGAATAAAACCAATAATTTGAAGTGGAAAAAATCATACTGAGTGACAAAATTGTCTCAAATTACTCCCATGATTAATTTTGACATAGGACACTGTCTACTATACCAAGGGTCATGCTACCAGGTGAAGTTGGCAAAATAGTCGCATAAGAACTGTAAACTTCACCTTATTCTATTAGGAAAGCAAAAATGACGTTGCCCTTAATTTTTTGGACTTAAAATGGCTGTATATTATGACTTTTGAGATGCCCCCTCACAGTAGCCAGCAAGTTCTGGCACTGTTGTAAGCCAAGGTGAAATACATCAATATATATATATAGTATTTTGCTTTAAAAATCGTGATCAGTGAAGAGTGTTTTCTTATGTATTTCTTGTTTTTATAAATGGAGATTTTAATGACCTTATTTGCATATTTTCTTGATAAAATCAGTTTTAAACTGTAAACGAAGTTGTAATGGTGGACTTTGCTACATATATGATATACCACATAATTAAACTATATTCATAAAAAATTGGGCAAATACATTCAGGAAAATATATAATATAATTATAAAAGTTTAAATATGATGTCATAGGTGATTTAGCTGAAATATTTAATAATGTAGGTCAAAAACACATGACAATCTCTGTTGTGGAATTCGAAACAATGCTGCAAGGTCAAGGTTGTTTCTGACCTACCATAATTAATTTTCACGAAATTATGAAAGAGATATATAGTAGTGAAGCAAATACAATTTAACTGACTTATATCATTAATACCAGTAGGTAGACATATAATTCAACCATAAATATACAGTCCGATTAATGAATTTGTTGTAACAAAGCAAGAATGCGAATGCAGTAGTTTTATTAAGGAAAATCCTCTTTCTAAAAATAGACACTTGCTTGGTGTTTTTAGATGTTTTGGTTTTTACCAACTTGCAATTACAAGACTCTAATCTTGTTCTTGATTTCATTTAAAATTAATTACAATATATAGCATCTGCTGTGCCTTTTAAGTCATATGGCCAATTAGCAAGTATCTTGGTCCAAACACATAATACTACAAGTATGAATAGAATGGGTATGAATATAATAATTTTCAAAATGGGTTGATAATAAACGACATATTTTTAACTTGAAAATAAGGCATTGTCTAAAACTGTTAAAAGCATTCTGAGAAATGGAGCACATAAATAAGATAATGCAGCTATATATATATATATATATATATATATATATATATATATATATATATATATATATATATATATATATATATATATATATAATTATAAATATATACCAGACAGAACAGACTGTGCTATCCCTGGATTCTGTAGTAGAATCTTGATAATATTGGGCAGAAATAATAGTTTAATACAAACAATACTATCATACAGGTTAGAGAAATTAAATTCCTACTCTACCGAGTTTCGAACCCAGGTCCGCGAGTAAATGGCACCCATCGCCTTGCCTGCACGCACCAGCCCATATACCGTCACGACTAAGCACGCATCACCAAAAAAATGATGGCACTGAATCGGTGTTATATAAGCTCTTGCGTAGCAGACACACTCGCACGACAACCTAGTAAATAATTCTCATATATATATACACAGTCGTTCCAGATTCCTATTAAAGAAATCAAGGTATATAGGATTGTTGTATTACGCTGGTGCGTGCAGGCAAGGCGATGGTGCCATTTACTCGCGGACCTGGGTTCGAAACTCGGTAGAGTAGGAATTTAATTTCTCTAACCTGTATGATAGTATTGTTTGTATTAAACTATTATTTCTGCCCAATATTATCAAGATTCTACTACAGAATCCAGGGATAGCACAGTCTGTTCTGTCTGGTATATATTTATAATTATTTGTAATACAACAATCCTATATACCTTGATTTCTTTAATAGGAATCTGGAACGACTGTGTATATATATGAAAATTATTTACTAGGTTGTCATGCGAGTGTGTCTGCTACGCACGAGCTTATATAACACCGATTCAGTGCCATCATTTTTTTGGTGATGCGTGCTTAGTCGTGACGGTATATGGGCTGGTGAGTGCAGGCAAGGCGATGGGTGCCATTTACTCGCGGACCTGGGTTCGAAACTCGGTAGAGTAGGAATTTAATTTCTCTAACCTGTATGATAGTATTGTTTGTATTAAACTATATATATATATATATATATATATATATATATATATATATATGCATTATCACATATATTTCACATTTCTTGCTCTGGTCTCACTTCTCCCAGTTTAGCTTCCGATTCCTGTTTAGCTCCCACTTCTCCCTGTTCTGAACAAAAGAAGTCAGTTCTCTCTGCAATTTAAGTCTAGCTTAACTAACCCCTGCTATATTATAAATGTGTATCTTTTATATTATGATAGACAGGGTCCAATGTCAAAATGGGTCATGGGGTTAATTTGAGACAATTTTGTCACTTGGTATAATTTTTATTTACTTCATATTATTGCGTTTTTAACATACAGCTCACATCAAGCACTGTTTCTTACTCAGACAGTTAATGGTCAATCAGCTGTCAAAATATGTGCCTGTGAATGTGCAAGAGTTTGTTGGTGTAATTGATATAAACACCAAATATTTGATGGCTTGCAGTGTACATTTCATCTTGAGCTATATATAATGCTGGAACTAACTTGGCCAAGGTGAGGAAGCATCTCAGAAGGGATAATCATCCAATATTCCTCTAAAAGAATTAACATGGCAAAGTCATTTTTGTTTTCCTAACAAAAGGCAACGTTTACACTTTTTAGGTGACTTAGTTGCCTACTTTGCCATGTAGCATGCCCCCCTGTGTACATGTATATCTGTGTCAATACAAATCATGTGCAACTCTGTTATTTTAAATGCTTGACTGTACGCTAATTATTTGGCTGCAGATGGGCCTGGGTGGCTTTACGGATATGTCTCAGATGGAAACAATGATGTATGGAGATCTGGAGAATGATGATGAACTGGAAGCTGAACTTATGGCTCTGCAAGGAGAAGATGCACCTAAAGCTAAACCAGACAAAAGAATAGGAAAAGGTAATATACAACATGTAAATTATATAAGACTTGTTCAGAATTTAATCATTATATATGTATTATTGTTTCCTTGAAGTACATGGTTCTGTCCTGAAACACTTATTGACATTATCTTATCTCTGTAAAATAATAACCTTAAACAGACTTTATATTCTATCCAAATCATGGCATTATGTAACATAGGTCTGATTTTCTAGAAAATTTAGAATAAATTCTAAAACAGTCATTATATAAAACAATTCCATTGCATATAACATATAGCAAGGAAGAGAACAGTTTATTAATTTCACATATCTCTACTTCTGAAGATTGCTTCTGGACAGCTTTAATTTTAGTGATGACACTGGATAATCTCTAGATTTAGAAGAATAATTTATTTCTGATTAGGCAAAAAAAAAATTCAATGGTTTACATTTTTTTCAAAGATCATGTGCACATTTGCTTGGAATTCTATATACTTGTGGATGACATGTAAATACTGGCATTTATAATTGCCAAATTAGCATGAACCTTTACTACAGAGCTTAGTTTTTTTTTTACTTCATCTCATCTCTTTGTAAGGTAAATTGACAGAAAAGTTGATGTTTAATTATTTTTGCATTGTTTTGAAGCAAGAGAGGGTTGTGAGAATTGTATGTGAGCAATGCAGGGCAAAGCAAATTTTTATTTTTGTCCATGTTAAGTCATTAGACAGGCTTACAGATGATTTTTTTTTATCCCACTCACTCCTAGCATTGACACTGAGTTAATTGAAATATATAATATAATATGATATAATATAATATAATATAATATAATATAATATAATATAATATAATATAATATAATATAATATAATATAATATAATACAATACAATACAATACAATACAATACAATATAATATAATATAATATAATATAGTCAAAATTTTTACCCTTTTGTGGAATTTTTCAGTCTAAAACCATTGTATGGTGAAGGATTGTTTTTCTCAGATTCCTTGTTAAAAAGTGTAGGGTACCAACAGAATTGCACACCATTTGTACTCTTAGAGCATTTACAATTTAGGACTATTCTGAAGAGTGTATGATGTTTGGTTTATGGAGAAAAATTTTGTGTGAATTTGAAAATCTGATTACAATGTGGATAAATACATTTATTTGTTGATGTTAAAAATGGCAGTTACGATCATATACATTTGAAGACATCATGCAGGAAGTAAGAGTATTTTAACCACATGTGTTGTAAGACAAAAATCATGTGGTGAAAGATAGACGTATTTTCTATTACACTAGACACCATGACCATACAGATATAGGAACACATTTCAGTATTTTAGTATATAAGTGAGGCACTCTGATGGCATAGATGATCACAGCAAGGATGTTTCAGATTTCACTGGCATTATTGTATTTCAGGGCTAGTGAATCCAGCTGTTCTGGATCAGATGATTGCAGCCAGCGTGAAGGACATTCCCAGTGATGAGGAAGTTTCTGATACAGAAGATCCAGAGCTTATGGTATGGACAGCTTATTCATATATACCTTCTTTTAAGTCCAATTTAGCTGCAGTCAACAGAGATTCTGATCTGTTGTAACATAATGCACCAGCAGATCATGGTATATGCTGTGATGGCAGATCTGGGTCAGTGCAGTTTTTAGATGGACTTATCTTATAAGTGAGTATATATGGTAATAAGTGGCGCATCTTAGTATTAATACAGAAGTTGTTCTTTTTATGTTGTGAACAATTGAATGACAATACATGGTCTATAAATCCATATTTAAATGTAGATCTTAGACCCCCATATCACTTACCTCGGAATTATTCTGGATGATGATATGTGCAATATTTAAAATTTAGACAACAGTTAGCAAGATATGTCAGAATTTTTCTCACTTAGCCTTGTGCAACTTCATCAGAGTCCACATCATATCACTGGAGGAACCCCATATTCCAGAATACTATTGTTTTACTGTTATCAGTTGTGAAGTTCTCTGAATTTTTCTGATTGCATGCATTATTAAGAATGAGGAGAAGTGTGTTATTGGATACAGCAATACAAATTAATTCCATGTACAGTATGTCATTATTGGATATAGCAGTACAAGTTAATTCCAAGTGTCATTATTGGATTTAGCAGTACATGTTAATTCCAAGTATGTAATTATTGGATATAGCAATACAATTAAGTTCATGCCATCTCAATATCAACAGAAAATATAACAATATTGGATGAGAAAATTTGTATATGAAGCCACTGTTTTAAAAAGAAATATGTGATCAAATTGACATTGTGCACTTCATAGGGATATATTAGCAAAAGATAGTTCACTTTAGAAGCATGCCTGTCTGATATAGCAGTACAATTATGTTCTTGCCATCTCAACATCATGAAAAAAAATGAACAATATTGATGAGAAAGTTTCATATATTGATGCTGTTATAAAAAAAATGGATGATCAAATTGTCATAGTGCGCTTCATAAGCATATCTTAGTAAAAGTTGGTTCTTTTCAAAAGCATGTCTGTCTGAAGTAGACACATTGATATGAAAGTAACATTGATGGAGAAAATGTTCTTAGTTACAAGTATATTAATACATTGACACTGAGGGTTCCCCAAGTGGCCAAATGGTCTAACATGCTCACTGTTATGGAATATAGTTGTCTCACCTGTGTATGCATGGGTTCAAGTCTCGGGCTCAGACAGTGTGGGTATGTGAGAAAGTTTGCTAGTAACTTTTAGTTGGTCGTTGTTTCTTTCTGTGGTTTACCTAGGTTCTTCCTCCACCAATTATACTGACTGCCATATATAGCTTTCTCTCTTATGCTGAAAAATTAAATCCTACAGCAACAGCATCTACAGTGATATTTAAAAAAAAATAAAATAAACTATTTTCAAGTCAAGTCAAAACATATAGAGATTGCAAGCAGTAAATGAGAAATGTGCTGAAGGATACTTAGTTAAAATTTGTTTTAAAATTACCAAGATTGGGAAGAAATGTAAAAAAAATCTGAGAATAAGAGAACAAATAGTGAAAGAGAAGAATTATAGGATGGACTAAATGAGCTGGTGCATGCAGTCTCAACATCTTGTAAATAGAATATCAAAAACTTCTGATTTCATTATTAGCTAATGGTTTACTGAATTCTCACATGTCTGATATATATATATATATATATATATATATATATATATATATATATATATATATATATATATATATATATATATATATATATATATATATATATATATATATAACTATGTACAGAAATGTCGAAGGCAACTACCGCAACAGAGAAATTCAGTACAGGTTTGGATTGCTGATCTGACACCTTCTCCCATCACCCTCAGGAAGTTGCTAATATTTTCAGAGCTTAGGATTTAAAAAAAATATTAACAATACTTTTAACATGACATTGGTTTTATCCAACTGATAAAATAGAGGCTGGGTGCCTTCTTAAATGACATACAGAGGCCAGAGACCCAGTCAAGCATGGGCAGGTGTTGGATGAAATGATTTTAATGTGCAGGTATTAGATGAAACAATTCTATGCAGATTTGTTTTATTGGGTTTGTTTATATTTTGCTCTGCAGCAACACAAATCCTTGTGGGATTTTAAGAATTCTGATTTTTGTGTGTGTGTGTGGGGGAATGTGTTTAATAAAAAGCTCTTGCAAATTAAAGTAAAGAAAGCGAAGAGAAAGAAAGAGAAAGAAAGAGAAAGAGAAGATATTTTTTTGTCTTTCTTAACTGAACATTATGAAATGCATGATAGGAATGTTACATCAAGTGACTGGTCTGTATCAACCTATCTAATATACAGACTGTTTGCAAGGGAAGAGGTATCTTGATTTTGTCCTGTTCATTTATCAGTACAATTAGTATAGACAAATAAAATTAAGTTGGATTATTTGTATACATATGTAGATGGCCTGATTAGATTTTTGTGCCATGAAAGGAACTTTTTTTCTTTTCTATACATTGTTGAACATTGTTTTTAGACCAAATTAGTGTTATTGCACAGAATAATTTTTTTAGCATAATATTTGCTATGCCAAGGTCAATGAACATTATATTCTGGGTAAAAACCTTGTTAAGTCTATTTCACAGAAACTGCTACACCAAGGAAAATGAAATGTAGGTTAATGGTGAAAACATGTTATTGCTATTTTGCATAAACTTCTAGGCCAAGGCAGTGAACAGTAGTGTCTGGGTGAAAACCTTGTTGGCTTGGCGCTACATGTGTATTTCACAGAAACTGCTCTGCCAGTACAAATGAAGAAAAATTCTGTATGAAAACCTTGTTGTCATTTTTCACACAAACTAATGTGCCAAGGCAAATGAATAAGGATCTGGACAAATACCTTGTGAACACTATTTTACAGGTACTGCTATGGGAAAACATTGTTATTGCTATTTCACAGACCACGCTAGGCAAATAAGATTGGGTATGCATAAATAGCATGATTAGATTTATGTGCAGTTTAAGTGGCTATTGCAAGATTGTTCTGATTTCTGGGCTTTAAGGACAACATCATATGTTATTATTTGGAATGGGCAAACATCTTTTACAAACACAAATCCAGCCCATGTGACCGATTATCTTTATTAGATGAAGATCATTAAGAAGTAGGTAAATCTCTTGTTTGCTTGGGTACATTTTCATCCAACATTCTTTATAGCTTTAAATTAATAGGGAATAGCATTGCAAATTCCCAGTGGTCCATAGACTAAAAGTGTCTGGTACAGTGTCATGAAAAGACCAATTATGTCCATAGCATAACAGTGGCTGGTAAAGGAATCACGCTACTGATTCAGTTTCCATTGTAAACCTATGCTGTTTGTGTTTCTGATTCAGTACCTGGTGGGTGTAAATTCCCTTTAATTGTCTTCTAAAAGATAGCTTTCAAGTTTGTTAATTTCTTTTCATGTGAGAACTCGTTTAATAAAAATGATTCATATAAAAAAAATTTAATGAGGGAAATTATTGTTTTTTAAAAATTCAATAACTTAAAATTTTTGAGTGCTCATGACCAAACCTATATTTATCAGTATAGATGAAACCTGGAAGTCAGCTTCTGTGCAGAGGAAAAGATATGAGCCGCAGCATTTTCTGGACCTGCAAATGTTGGAAACATGTGCTTTCAATTCTGCACCATTGAGTCAGGTGCTAATTTTAGTAATGAGTGTTCCAAACTCAAGACTATTAAAGGACTGAAATCACATAAAAAACAATGTCTCATTTTTTATTCACATTCAACTTGGATAAGGTCTCAAAAGATTCTTTTTCCTAAAACATAACTTACATTATTAACCAGTCCTGGTCACCCAAGCCTGTATATACTCTATTTAATGTTCACCCATATCTAGACAGGTTCCCATTTTTCAATACATTTAGTACCATGTGTCCTATAGTGTCATGAAAGGACCCATTTTGGTCCATATACTAAAAGTGACTGGTGAAGTGTCATGAAAGGACATATTTATTGCATTCAAGATCATGAATTTGATATTTTAGGCTGAACTGGAAGGAATGGTTGATAATGAAGAAGATAATGACAGTCAGACACCCAAAAGCATGAGTGCACCACCAGTCAGAGCTGTGCAGGAGGACAATGTCTCCCTCTTACAAGCCCGCATTGCCAACTACCTGGAGGCAGTGGAGAATGCCAAGGCTACTGGAGATTCTTCCAAACAGCGCCGTTTGGAAAGGGGACTGAAGGTTAGTTCAAGAACCAAGGCTTTATTATTTAATCATATTTTTCTTCAGACTTGTTTATATGATAAATGAGTGTTATGCAAGAAAATATTTAATAATGTTTCATTCCACTTCCTTAACACGAGAATAGCTCTTCAGTTTCTGGGTATTAGATTATTTAGTTCATGGCAAATATATAACAATTTAGAAACATTCTTTCATAAATTATTGTACGAGACAGATTCATATTTAACTTTTTTCAGTTTGTCTCCTAGAAAATTTGAGCTTAGTATGTGTAAAGACACATATTCATTTAAACCTGTCTTATGTGACCACCACTGTGACGTTTGAAATGGTCCCCTAAGAGAGGTTGCTGATTAGTAGATTTTAATTTTTAATATATTTTAATTTGTAAGGAACCATTTCCAATGGTTATTACTTAATACAGGTGACCTTATGAATGTAGATTCTAAACTTGAGATCTGTTAGGGCTGCCAGTCATATATTGCTTTCATTGCCTAGTACAAATTTTGATCATAAGGAAGGTCATTAACTTGCTAACAGTTATGTATATTATGCTAGCATTGCTTCTTTGATGAGAAATAGTTGAGATATATTATCCTCATTTCATTTCAGACATTGCAAGATTTGCTTAAGAATGTCAAAGCTGGGAAACCTATTGTTGAGGATGAAATTCCTCCACCAGTGGTGAATGTCTCAAAACCTAAGTCTGTTTCTGATTCACATCCTGTCCCAGTACCTGGTGGGTGTAAATTTCCTTTAATTGTCTTCTAAAAGATAGCTTTTAAGTTAATTTTTTTTAATGTGAGAACTCGTTTAATAAAAATGATTCATGTAAAAAAAATTAATGAGGGAAATTATTTTTTTTAAAATGGGGGTAAATTACAAATAAGTATTTTTAGGACTGTTTATATGTCAGTGAATTTTTAAAATTGCAATTATTTGTTGATAATTTCACTATGAAAAGAAATTTTTAAGTTAATACTAGTGGGTATACCTTTATGGATTTCTAGTCATGTATTTTTTTAAAATAAGTCCTTAGTTCATTAAAGTACTTGCATGCACTCTTGCACTGATTCTTATTTTGCAGTCATAGAGTAGAATACAATATTAGACACAACCACTTGATTATTATGTATATTTATTTATCACAACCTCTGCATAATATGATATCTGAATATTGTATACATTCATTTATGACAACCTCTGCATAATATGATATCTGAATATTGCATACATTTATTTATATTAACCTCTACAGTATCACTCTAGTTTCCTCTTTGATATTTCTTAGAGCAGAGAGTTCATAATTTGAAAACTGAGGTTTGATCCTCCCACAAGATTTTAAAAACTTACTTTATATTACTTTATCATTTATAAAGCAAAACATTTTCATGTAAAACTTAAAATACTAGTCTTTCCATTTTGTTCTTTTCATATTTATTGCTTACTTCCTCTGAATAGGTTCCTTGTCCACAAATTACCCTGTGTTTGAACCAACAAGTTCTCATGAAAATCGTCTGCAGCCTCCTCAGCGTTCTGCACCTCTTCCCCCAGCCCCCCTGACTACCAGCTCAGGACTGTCATTGTCAGAAAAAGGTTTGTAGTAATAGTGATAAGGAATAGTTTCTCCATTTTCAGCATTTAATCTAGTTAGTCCAGCTTCATTTTTTTATATCTGAGTCACTGCAATATGACAGTGTTAATGGGAACTGTTTCTAGAAAGTCCTTCAGAATTAAAGTTGTTTATCTCACAATCCTAAACAGTTTCTTGTGCGCTTGTAGAATAATTGTACACTACCTGTATTTTCTAATAGATAAACCTTTCTTCAGTGAAAGAGAATATGGTATAATAAAATTTTTGTGTGAAAAATTTACTGTAAATTATTTAGATTATTTAATCAAGTTGTTTCAAAAAAAATCTCAGCTCTACAAGTACCATAAATTTGTTTATTCAAGTTTTAATTTACATGTGTTGGGTCTTCGTTACAAAATGATTATTGATTTACTAAGGTCTTATCTCTTTTTATCACTTTTGGACCAGAAGTGGTTATGAGATGGTGTGTTGTCCAGCATCAAATATCTGACTCCATCCATCCATCTATTAAAATTGTGTTGATCTGACATCCAGTATAACTACAGCCATCTTGAAAACCTTGCTGTTGCTACTTCTTCTTTATCGATAGTCGTATTGGCTTTGGGTTATCATCAGAAGACTTATGATGTCTAGTTGGTCCTAAATGAAAATGGTTCCACCTGGTCATTGAGTAGCCATCTTAAAAATCTTAGCACAACTCCAGGTGAATGAATGGTCATTTTTTATTACAAGATTTCTTGTGAGCTCTAGTTGGTCCTAAATAAAAATGTTGTCAATCTGACTTCCAGTATGGCCAGTGTATGGGGCCATCTTGAAAATCTTGTTGATGTTACTCCTACTGAATATGAGGTGCTTTCAATAGAAGACTTCTTGTGATATCTAGTTGGTCCTAAATGAAAACAGAGCTACCTCAAGCATGTGGCTTTCATTTAAAGGCTGCTCATGATGTCTAGTTGGTCATATAAGAAAATGATGCTGATGAGCCATCCAGAATGACCAACATAGCAACATAGCAAAATCTTATTATTGTTATTAGAAAGGCATAAGAAAAATGGGGGTTTCACTGAAAGAAAACTTTGTATGATGTCCAGTTGCTCTTAAATAAATTCTGTGCAAATCTGATATCCATTATGGCCACCACATAGGTCATCTTGAAAATCTTCTCATTGCCTCCTAGACGGAAAATCATATCAGTATTGCTTTTTCACCAGAAGACTTCTTATGATGTCTGGTTGGTACTAAATGAAAATGGTGCTGATCTGACATCCATAATGGCCACCATGGCTAGTCATCTTGAAAATCTTGATTTTGCTGCTCATTCTAAATGGAAAGTCATACTGACATAGGGTTTTCACCAGAATAAATATGATATTGTGTTGGTCATTAATGAAAATGGTGCTGATTTAACTCCAGACGTGGTTACCATTTCAAACATAATGAGGTTTTCACAAGAAGTCTTTTTATGTTGTCAAGTTGGTTCTGAATGAAAATGCTACCAGTCTGACATCTAATTTGGCCACCAGTTTATCACTACTCCTGCAGATTTGATGGTCATATCAACATAGGGTTTTCACCCAAAACTTATTATGATATATAGTTGGTTCCAAATAAAAATAATGTTCTGCAGACATCCAGTGAGTGGGGCTGCCACTATGAACAGATTGAAAATCTTGTCATTAATTGTCCTGAATGGATGGTTATATTGGCATGGGTTGACACCAAAAGTCTTCACTGTTACATATCCTTGGGCAGGGTACTTTACTTTAGTTGCATTTGCACTAAATAACCTTCCTGTGTTGTTGTGTTATAAAGAACCAAACCAAACCAAAACAAACCAAAAATCATCTAATGGTTTTAGTTTATACTAATTGTGCTGATCTTTAATTAGATATTGCTGCCATTAGTAGCTAATTTGAAAATCATATTGCTCAAGAATATTGAACTTGGTTTTAATACTAATCAGTTAAAAAGAAGAAATGGTCCTATCTTGAATCATTGGAAATTCATGTCAGACAGTACAGTATCAGCCCCTTTAAGAGACTCATGTTTTCTTTAGTAATTCCTGTCTGTGACTCATCCAAATTCAATGTCTGTTGAAGTTATGATGAACAGCCATCTTACTGGTTTTAAAACCACTTCCAAATGTTATTCATGTTCTTTGCTGATGAATTCAAAATGGAAAATCAAACATTACTCTGGTTACCTGCATTTTATTTATTTACAAATACATACAAATAAGTGGTCTCTGCCTTTTCTTCAGTATTATTACATCAGTATCTTTATGAATATGTCTTATGTTCACTATAGATCAAGAAGCACGTAAGATGTTATGCGAACGGAGAGACCAGTATAAGCATGCTGCCCTGGAGGCAAAGAGAAATGGAGACATCAACACAGCTACAAAATATGTTCGCACAGCCAAGGTCAGATATAAAAAAAAGCATGATAGTGAACATTTATGCTTATGTGATAACAGGAAAAAGAGATGTAAAATACTAAAAATGCATATATACAATGTAAATTGTTTATTACGTTTTTTAGAAACAATGTTTTCCTGATGAGAAACTTTGAGTTTTTATTTCTCTGTCAAATTCTTTATTACTCTGTATTCCAAAGACTTTGTTATTAAGACCTTTTAGGGAAACAATTCATTGGTTATAGTGTTTGATTTCTGTGCTCGAAAGGAGAAAAATGAGTTCTCGTTTTTGTCATCTGATGCACTGATGTCAGATAAACAATTTGCAGTCATTTAAATAAGAAAGTTGTAAGTCATGAGGTAAGAAAAGCATGATAATCATCCATGTAAATAACAAGGATCCAACAAAGGTGGCAGGTAACAAAGGTGTGATAGTCATTCAAATCAGAACTTTAGAATCTTGGGTTGCTGATTCAATCCATTTGAAGGATAGAAAGAAATGTTTCTGTTTTATAACTTTGTTTTCACTGGCTGATGCATTTACATGAATGCAGACACTTTCATTGGATGGAAAAACTTAATGGTTTATAAAACTGGTTTATCATTTTATTCTTTTTCATGAAAACATGTATTTATACAAATGTACATTGAAACTTTTATTCGCATTATGTACCAGTATAAATTGTTTACTACATGTGTATGTCTGACATCTTTGACATTGACAAGTACATGAACACTTTGAATAAAAATAATGAATTTGAATATAATATTTCTGTTATAACATTCTTTTGTCCCCTGTGAAACATTATAAATACTCTTTACTGTATATTTATTTTATATTAATAGAGAAAAAAATTAGATAGTCTTGTAGGTCATGATCTACAATCAACCATTACACTGATCAGTTTTTTTGTACATTCTCAAGATCTTTAACAGAGAAACCTTGCTTCTTAAGGTGCCATGCATGCTTAATTTCTGTTTGTAAATAATATTTAAGTACTGCATGTGGTTGTTTTCATTTTGACAATATAATAGTGGAAATGATATCAAATTAATTTTTTTCTGGAAATTTTTGGAAAGTTAACTACCATAGAACTTTGTGCCGTGCAGATAACTCCATGTAATGTTTGCTTTTTGTCCCTTGCTGTTCTGCAAAATGCAGGGAACCTTGTTAGTTTTGTCTATTTAATTTTCAGGGCATTTGAGATGAAACATGATGTACTTATACATAAACATTATTAGAAGTCATGTTTCTTACCTCATTAGTAGTTCAATCTTTAATTTAAGGTCATACATTATTTTTTTTCATTTTTTGTCTTTCTTTTCGTTCAGCTCTATAACTTAGAGCCTTGTGAACTTAAGGGATTATATTTTGGTATACTTATATATTTTATCATGAATAGAAAATGTGTTGTGAAGTATGTTAGAGGTCTTACAATCAAGGTAATGGCTCAGTATTTTAATTTTTCTATCCGTCTTTACTTAAAAGGCTCTTAAATTTTAGAGCTGTTTGAGATTATGGAATTGAACTTGGTATACTATTAATTCATCATTAGCATGTGTGTATTGTGGGGCTACCATATATACACACTTATAAGATGAGTCATACTACAAACTGTACAGACCCAGATCTGCTGTGGCATAATGCATTGACAGATCTGGGTTTATGCAGTTTGAAAGGAGTAATCAAAACAACAAACAACATAGAACCTGATCTACTGGTACATTATGCTACAGCAGATCATGATCTTTGTTCATTGCTGTTTGACTCAACTTACAAGAGGATATGGATGGTACTATCTTCATATTTATGGTTACCACTGAATATTTTAAGTTTTCCATCACATTTTCTTTTTCCCTCAATCAGTACGACATTAAAACAGTATAAGATGAGTGCAACTCAGAATGTCATCAATGGCAGGTATATCATATCATGGGAGTGGAGGTATCTTTATGGTTAATGTCATTGTTGATTATTTTGAGTTTTCACTTTTACTTTTAATTTTATTCTTAATCTTTCTAATCATTTGCAAGAAAGAGAAGAAACTTGCTATATTTTATTGTTAGGTTTGTCATGAACAACATTGAGGTTCTAGTACACAGCATCACATTTATTTCCATTATTGATATCTATTTGCTTTGTTAAGATGTGTTTAAAAACTGATTATGCTGTTTAAAAATGGCATAAAACAAATGTTGCATTCATATTTTATGTCTGGTTTTCAGGGTCAAGGTCACAGATCAGTATTTGAAGGCTTCTGTGGTTTCTCCCATATGTCTTATAAATTGTTATACATGTATGAACCATGGTATTTTTATATGCTTTTTCAAAATGATGGCATCTTATGTCTCACAATCAAGATTTTATCTTCAGGTCAGGCTCCTTGATAATTATTCCACATTTAAAGTGCATGAAACTTACTTGTTTTCTATGTAACACACAGTTCTATCACTAAAGTCAAATTCAGATTTAATTATTTTGTAAATTTGGTATCCTTAAAACATTGGGTACAGGTGACAAAAGTCCATTAAATTTGCTTGTTAAATACTTTTTGGCCACTTAGCATTGAATTTTGGGATTTGACTGTAAGGCAGACAAGTAATAAGTATTGCTTTTGTGGCAGTAATTGAGTTAAAATCATTGGTAATTAAAAAAAAAATATTTTGAAAAGTCATGTAGCCTACATCATTATATCTTTTGCAGACAGTAATCTATATTCCGTGGAAATCTTTTTTCTTAGCATCTTGATATTGTGCCCCAAGACTGATTTATTGTCTTTCTTCCAGCAATTTGATGCAGTTATTGGGGCCCTTGAGGAGGGTAAGCCAGTGGATTTGTCCAAAATGCCACCACCACCTCCTGATAATAGTGTTGGTAAGTATTTTGTGGTTGACAGTGAAATAAACATTGAATATAGAAAATATATGAGATATCTGTTTCTAGATAAATACAGAATATCAAGAAACACATATTCTAATTTTGAACTTTTATATTGTTCATGTTTATCACATCACATAATAAAACCCACATGTTCTATTTTTATGTTCCTTATTGCAAAAAAAATATCTTGGTGACTTGACTTTATTTATAGTCTTATGTATAAATAATAATCTTATGTATAAATAAAAAATAAATAATTTAAATGAATATCTTGGTCATTTGAATATATATAAATTATGTATACAAATAAAAAATAAAAATTTCAAGCTTATGATTGGTTTATTCATTGTAAGAGTGAATTTTATTTATAATCTTTATAGCATTGACTCTATTTTAGAAATTGTTTTTAAACAAATGACAGAAAGAAAACTATTTATACATGGTTGCCAAAAAATATCTTAATATCTGGCTAGTATTTTGAATGAATTCAGTATGACTCATGTTCATGTCATCTAATTAATTTAATTTAAGGAAACTTTAGCAAGGATACCAAAAAGGAGAGTTCCATAGGTGTTTCTCCAGTAAAGGTTCAACGCTCAAGTGTTCAGACAGCTGGGAAAACCAATCCTGAGGAACCAGTCTTTGTACCACCTCCTCCCTCAGCTGATGGTAGGTAAACAGAAAACCAGTAAATACTTATGCTTATATATCAGAAAATGGTGAAAATAATGTTTCATTGTTTGTGCTTCAAATACATTCACTGATGATATTAAAGTTAAAAAAAAACCAGTCCAGACAGCCTGGAAAACCAGTCCAGAGGAACAAGTCTCTGCTCCCCACCATCTTCATATGATTGTAGATAAATATTGTTTTATCATTTTACACTCAAATACATTCCCCAGTCACATTAAAGTTACAAATATAAACTTGCTACCTCCTGAATCCAGCCTTCCTATAAAGATGAAAATTGTGTTTTCTGTTTAGATCATGTATACAAAGGGCAATAACTCTTGTCCATTACCTCCTCCTTTTGCTGCATGGTAGTTTTAATCTTTCCTATCAGTATATTCAAAGTCACATTATATACTTCCTGAAATTCTTATTAATATCAGCATGGTTTTTAACCATCCTGTCTAGTATTTGAGTTTTTACTGTGTAAAAACAATTCAGCTACAGATGGTATATTTTTTTATTTTGAACAACTTTTGTGACTTGTCACACTTCCAGAATTTGTTTATTCTGACTGTATACTCAACATGGTATCACTGATGCATGTTGTGATTAATGTCTTCACACTTACTATCTTTTGTTTTGTTCACTCATTAATGGGTGTTGTTTTTGTGTCCTACTAACAGGTTGAATTATATTTTTTCATTATTTGCATTGTTTCAGTGAAATATAACAGCGATGTGTCAAGTGTAAGCAGTTTATAGCAAATGAGAGGACACACATGCCTTACCAGCACAAAATATACTTCGTCATTGGCATGCAAGATAAGCACAATTTGGTCAGAAGTTGAAGTTAAGCAGAAAAGTGTCAAGAACAGAAAAGAGGGAAATCTGGCAACACACAGATCAATATGTTCAGTATTCTCCCTAAGACAGATTCATTTCCAATACTAGTGGGGATGTTGTTGTTGTCCCCCTCCCATTAAAATGAGAAATGCGGTGCCATTGGCTACCATTGGATAAGCAGAATTGGAGGAGCAAAGCATTGTAGTCTTTGCCTTTTCAGGAGACAATGATGTAGTTAATTAATTCAGGGCAGATTTTTCCTGCTTGTCCATCTCTGATATCAATTGATAATTTTGATAAGCATGGGGGAGTATACATCCCTCATTTTTGGACAGTCTCCTCTTTAGATCTTAGCATGGCCTTCAGGTTTGTATGTCTGGGCAAAATGGTGGTTCTGCCAAATCTGTATGATTCATCATGTAGTAAGTTAATGCCATTTGATGCTGACCAGTTCATCAGTTGTCTGATCATCTGTGTCACATGTCTAATGACCATCAATCAGTCATGTTGGCAACCCATTCCACATAACAGGCCTTTTCCAAATCTGAAGCAGGTACATAATATCATAGCCATGTTTTTGATGTTAGATTTGGCCTTGTCAGATTCAGAGGACAAAATAATTGGAGATTTGGTTGTTAATTGATAAGCAGGTCATGGAGCTTGTTTGAAAACCACAGTCTCCATGGTTTTATTTAATGGCTTATGGCAAGTTCATGCTGATGATCAGTCTGAGAAGCTCAATGTATACATTTCTGTAGAAAGTCGAGCTGGAGATGGCATAAATAATCTGATGCTGCATCAGAAGGAACAAATTTACCAGTCTTGATCCAGCCAGTGTACACTTTAAAGTCCCTATCCATCAGACATCACATATATTTTTATTTTTGCATGCTGAGGGAATATTAACCAGTTCTTCCTATTAAGATAATCCCATGGACCTTTACAAAATTCATTGACTCCACCTTCACCTTGTTCTGTTAGACTTCATCTAAAGTGACGGTGGCATATTCAGATGATTATGTCCACAAGCATATGGTAAGTTCTATACTTGTAAAGGGCAGAAATTCAGAAATGATTTCCTATCCCTTTTGAGATATCTTGAGTTTCAGGTGCAGTGGGAAAAGTCCAAAACCCCACCCATCTCAGTGTTTTGTCCATCTGGGTATGAAGTTGATCACCAGTCTCAATCTTGTACAACTTCCCAATGTTCACATGGCAAGGATCGTCAAACTTAGTCAGTTTCTAACAGGAACTGAATTATCGCAAAAGATTGTTTATTACTCCTTGGATTGTTCATTGTGGATCAGTTCCCATTGGGTTGTGTATTCAGGCATCCCTTAAAGATGACTTTGCTAGCTCATTGCACCCCTTTTCCAGTCCACTAGATTCAAATGTCAGGATCATGAATAAGGTACAATCATTTCTGTGTCACTGGCTCATAACAGAAATTTCTCTGGAAAAGTCCTAATCAAAAGTTACAAAATGTATGGCTGTCAGTACATGTGGTTGATGAAACCACCTGTTGCCTTTCTTCATTATGGTAAGCAGCAAATGTGGTTGGGAGGAATTGCCTCTTTATCTCAACCTTCTGTAAATGAATGCTCTCATCAATGCCTTTAAGTTCTGGAAGGACCACTTTGGCAGAAAAACAGTCCTAATCGTGTCAGACAACTCAATGATAGACGAACTTCCTCATACAAGGTGAACCAAATCACCCGACATGCATTCTGGTTTGGCGGTTTTCTATTTCGGTTCTTCCAATTCGGTGTACAAATCCAAAACATTTAGGCTCAATGTCCTGGCTCACTCTGTCAAAAAAGGGTCAGATGATTGAATGGTCCATCCATCAATCGGTCTTTCATCTAATTTGCAAATTTGAGGCATCAAGTGATCTACCTTTTTGTGTAAAGGTAAAATCACACATTGCTCACCTTCATCTATCCAGTCTTGGACCCAGAAGCTTGGGCTGTTGATGCACTATCAGTTAGTTGGGTTTATGGTATTGAAAGTAATATATAATAATAAGATTAGCATCAGAACTGCATGATCATTCTGATACCCCTTATCAGATGTTCTGCGTTTATGAATTATTTTTTTTGGCATTAGTTCTGCCCAGAAAGATTCTGGCAAAACCAAATCTTCTCAGACAGCTGGATCACAGGTGTTCCTTCCCTGTCTGGATTCACTCCATCATGCCTTGTTCTTGTCAGAAGCTATGTGAAAGAAAGAATTTAAATCTTGGATTGTAGAGAAAATCACATGAGCAAGAAAACCCTTTACTTTGAATGCTTATGTATTCAAGAATGACATCATTCATTTGAGTGCCTTAATCCCACACCTGCAGACTTTTTTTTCCTCGGGCTTTATGAGGAAAAAACGTCCCCAATTATGTAAAGGCTACTGTTTCATAATATCTGACACATTCAGGCATCATGGTAGAGTTGATACTGGTCATGATAAATATCTGTTAGACCGACTATGCAATTTTGAGTTGAATAGGCCCTTTGTTTATATAGTATAGATGGAAAAGATGAGGGCTGGATTTAGAATATAGGAAGCTTATAGTCCTAATGTTGATGTAATCCTGTAAGTGATCTTAGAAAAACATAATTTATGTCAAAATTTGCATTCAATACATATTTCACTCAGTTTCAGATCACAAAATCAATATACACATTTAGCTTTGTAAGTGTTTTAAGAATTTTATTTTATGGAGACAGATTATTAAGCCATCTTTATTATCTTTATTATGGAAGGGTATTTTTTTATGTTCATAGTTTAAAGATGTTGGCATTAAAAGTGATCTGTTATCAAGTAGGAAGGTTTAGAGTAAATTAGAGCAACATATCTCTGCATACAGCAGTATATAAATACAACAGTATTTAATTACATAGACTTTTTTGTAGAATATAAAAAATGTAACTTATATTTTTTACAGAGGAGAGGGCATTATTTAATGCTCCAGATGCCCCAAAGACAGTTTTGGAAGCACTTCAGCAGCGGTTGCAGAAGTACACATCAGTTGAAGCAGAGGCCAAAGCTGAAAATAACAGCACCAAGGCTCGAAGAATGGGCCGGATAGTCAAGGTAGGTAAACTCCATTTTCTTTAAGGTAGTTGCGGTTTTCTTTCTTAATTTTGTTTCACTGTTCAATTATATTTAGGCCAATTTGGCTAGTAACAACAGCAAGGCCCAGAGAATAGACCAGGTAGCTTAGGTTGAGCAGATTATAATTTGTATCTAAATATTCAGTTTAGTCTTTTAATTTGGCTTTGCCTTTACTGGCTATTAGTCACATACATTTGCACAGGTAGGATTGATTTATTGGGTGTAAATGAAAATAAAGATTTAATACTTTAATTTACTGGTTTAATTAAAAACATTTTGCATGGAGATAAGATACAATAAACATTTAATTTAACTTGAAGGACATTTAGGTCAAGATTGCTGCTGTTCTGTTGAAATAATTCACACTTTACCTTTTCTTTTCACAGCAATATCAAGATGCTATCAAGGATTACAAAGTGGGGAAACCAGTGAATTTTGATGAGTTACCCACACCACCAGGTATTGTTAAATCACTCATTGAATGCTATCTTGTGTGGAAATGCCTGTGCGAAACTTAATATGTGCTTATGATTTTGTGAAAAGAATAAGTTTGATAAGGTGAATGAAAATATCTTTGCAATTCAGGCATTGACATCAGCTGACTTTTTCCCAACAGCTTTGAACACAAATTTATGTAGTTATTCATTAATAACAAACCCACCCACCCACACCAAATAAAAATATGGTATGTAAGAGTAGGCTTCTCTGTCTATCTGGTATGTATGTTTAAAAATTCTTGTGTGTCCAACTACTCCTGCATCTTTTCATGTTTTGAAATTTTGGTTTACTTGTGAATTTGTTCTTTCATCTTGCTGTTGCCTTTTCAAGAGAATGCCCCTTTTTGATTTTACATGTACATGCTATTTAGGATGCTTCCTGTGTGTGTGCAACTAGTTCCCCATTTTGTATATGCCATTGATCAGTTATCAAATATCCACTCCATTTGGGCCTTATTTCATTTCTGCACAATAACACAAGTTCCACACTATCTACATTACCAGACTTTGTAAGCAGCAGGCACACATTTGAGGAAAGGTTGAAACCTAACAAAAGGGTCAAGGTCATGGGGATGGAAAGTAGGAAAACTTTCCACACTTTTTATGTATACCAGATACCTTGACCAAACATTGTATAAACTTTCATTCATGATAGGAAATACACCTATTGATTATCATATCAAAAAGGTCAAGGTCAGACCAAAATCCTACCAGAAATTGTACCTGGGAATTTGTTTTGTGAATAGCACATGTCCTCAATATAGCAGCACAGTATACACTCTAAAGCACTACAACAACCACTGTGAGCATACAATCAGTGGAAAGAGATGTGTTCATCATGGTTCTGCTTTGTTACAGGACCTTATTTGCTACAGATGTCATCATTGACAAATCCAACTCAAGATAGAACATATCTCAGGGAGGCCCAAAGTCTTAGTGAATTAGCATTCCTCACAGAATCAGCATAAATTTTCCACTCTCTGTTTGGTCTAAAGCCAAATACACACTCTCTGGGACTGGGGTTGATCTCAGCTAGACATTTCACCAACAAGGTGGACAGCAAATTGCCTCACCTTCACCCCCCCCAATGCCTCTGATCCCCAGAAAGTGAGAGAGTCAGATTTCCATGTGATCCAGATTCCTTCCCTATTGTGGAAAAAGATGTGGATCATTTGACCTTCTGAATCTAGCAATGGAATTTCTTACCAATGCCACACCTGCTGAATCTAGCAATGGAATTTCTTATCAATGCCACACCTGCTGAATCTAGCAATGGAATTTCTTATCAATGCCACACCTGCTGAATCTAGCAATGGAATTTCTTACCAATGCCACACCTGCTGAATCTAGCAATGGAATTTCTTACCAATGCCACACCTGCTGAATCTTGCAATGGAATTTCTTACCAATGCCACACCTGCTGAATCTAGAGTTAATGAATCAGTATGCATTGCTTGTTTCAAGCAAGTGAACAGTAATAAGAAAGTTTATGAAAGTGTGACAAAAAATATCAACCTTTTCAAAACCTCTAGTCCTACAAATAGCATTACAGCTTGCTCAAAAAAAATCTAGCTTGATTCCCACTACATTTTTTCCAGGTGAGTTTTGAGTTAGCTTGGCTATACATGTTTCTCTAACAGATGTAATGGGACGATTTTAAAATAAATTTAAATAAAAGTTCTAAGGTAAATGATGTTGCTTTTTATCATGTTTGTTGATCTTCAATTTCTTGTCATTGTCAATTTTTTAAAATATTTGTTTAATTATATATATATATATATGTATGTATGTATGTATATATATATATATATATATACATACATACATACATACATACATACATACATACATACATACATACACACATACACACACACACACACATACACACACACATACATACATACATACATACATACATACATACATTCATACATACATACATACATACATACATACATACATACATACATACATGCATGCATGCATGCATGCATACATACATACATACATACATACATACATACATACATACATATGTATACACACACACACACAATTGCAATTCTTGAAATGGCCTGAGAGTCTAGTGGATACCATATATTCTAATTTCCAGTGATAAAAGAGCCCAATTACAAATAGCATGGCCCAAGACTGCATGACTATCAACAGGTCAAAGTCTACATTGTGTCAGTAAAAACAAATTTAGTTGATTTTTAAACTCTCTTGATGTCTCAGGATATCAATAAATGTATACTACTTTCACATTTGGCCTTTAATTTTATAGAAAGAGAGTCTCCAAGTTCTCTTCATTGGCATGTAAATTTAGTCTGTGCAAACCAGAATGAGGCTATCAGATGACCATTGCATGATATTTTACAGTTTATCAGAAATACTATTTTTGATACAAAATACAGCAAATGAAGGCAACCTATGTAATATGCAAAGAGTGAATTAGCTTCACCTGCACCCTTTTGGTCATGCATGCTAACCACTGAGCCACCTTGGCTTCCCAGGATGGATGGTCATATCAGGATGGGGATTCAACTAAAACACTTCCAATGATGTCTTGTTGGTCCTAAATGAAAATGGCATTAATCTAATGTCAAATAAGGCCACCACAGCAGCCATTTTGAAAATCTTGTTATCGTGAATGGATTATCAATCATATCTGCATGGGGTTTGCACTTAAACACTTCTTATGATGTCTTGGTTGTAAATGAAAATCATGTAGAGCTGACATCTATTATAGTGGCTATCTTGAAAATCTTGCCATCCTAGATGGATCATTTCAACATGAGATATTCATTAAAAGACTTATAATGTCTAATTGGTCCGAAATAAAAAGGATGTTGAGCTCAATATGGCCATGGACAGCCATCTTGAAAATCATGCTATTGCTAGTCCTGCTGAATGGACTGTCATATCAACACGGGCTTTTCACTGAAAGATTTCTTATCAGGTTGTTGCTTATCTGATATCCAATATGGCCACCACAGTGGCCAATGTAAAAATCTTACTATCACAACCCTATTTTGACATGGGGTTTTCATGAGACAACTTCTTATGATGCCCAGGTGGACATCACAGCAACCATCTTTTCATCTTGTTAGTACTACTACTCCTGAATGGAAATTCACATCTTTAAGTAGTATCATTAGAGTGATTTGAGATTGGCCAGCTGACCAATCATGGTTCCTGATCCATAAACCCATTAGAATCCCCCATGACTTTTTGCTCGCTAATGATTTTTCACATCCAGTCTACTTGTCCTCATCTAGCCTTCATGGTGATTTGAGTTTGAAACATCTGATCAGCTTTATCCAAAAACTGTTAAGTGGACAAGTTTGTCCATGTTTTTTCAATATGGTATAACCAGTGGGGGTGTTGATGGGGGTGGGGGACTTTTTTCAAAAATTTTGTCTGTCATTGGGATGTGCGAGTTGCAACAAATGCTAGTTTTTATATTAGTCTATTACCTTGCTTGCACTCTTAACTAATAAGGCACAGTCACCTAAGGCAAGCTGTATAGTATAATGGGTCCAAATTGTTAAGTTCAGGGTGAAGACAGTGAGCTTAAAACCTATCTAATACATGTCCCATTAATTAAAAGTATTATAAAAGACAAAAGTTTGTAACTTTGAGAAATTGCAATTTCACATTTTGCCCTTGATTTATTAATGGTTTACACATTTGCAGTGACAAGTTTATATAATCTGCATGTCATTCTAATGTGGAAAACTTTTTCTTTTAAATGAGCTATCACAGAAAAGGAAAAACAATGTTTGTTTTGAGAAGTTGCTAATTTTAGATCATGGGTGTTTTCCAACTTTAAAGACTTAATTTGTGATTCATGTCTTTGACACCTTTGAGAGCCCTATAATCATATAAACAGTTGAAAAGAAGGATAAGATTATTTCATAGTTGTGGCCACTGCACACCTTGGGGGTGTTTGAGAATGCAGCTCATTGACCAGTTGTTGTTTTTATGGGGTTTAACACCATTTGTCAGTACAAGATATGCTATAAATTGTGGCCCACATAACTGGCAGAGGAAGAGCCGGGGAGAACCCTGGTAAGAACCACTGAACCATGAGAAACAACTTGAAAAAGTTTTCTCATGTACTGACACTGGCAGAGTCTGAGAATCAAACCCATGCAGACAGAGGTGAGATGGCAGTGACTCATAACAGTGAATGCCTTAGACCACTTGGCCACACAGTGTCCCACTTCTTGATCAGAACTTCCAACTAGTTTCTACCCTTTTAGACATATGTAGTGGGTACAACTTAATTGCATACTATTTACCTGCAGATCTGTGATATTTGCATATCATTTTTTTACACATATCCTTTTCTTCTTATTTATCATAAAATTGGTTGCTTCTATGTGTACCTGATATTTAAATATACAACATTTTTGCATAGACAAATGTCAGAAATTTCAAATAACATGTCATTGTTATTGGAGTTATAGGGCTTGAAAAGCATGAACAAAAATTCTTATCTCAACAATAATGATTTGTGATGTTTAAATCAAACTTCTTTTTTATACAGTTTATACAGTTTCATAATTGTTTTGTTTTAGTATTTGGATCGTTTCTTTTTGAAGATTGCCATATGACGTGCTTTGATATTTATTTTTTAATTACTGTTCTCAACCAATAACATATAACAATTTGACTATGCAGATACTTTGCTGACTGAAGTAGAAATGATGGACTGTAACTAACCCTTAAAATTCATTTCAGGTTTTGGTCCAATTCCTGTTCAGTCCTCAGCATTAGCTGCAGCCCCATCTCCTGCTCCCAGACCTGCTCCATCATCATCTGCAGGGGCCACGGGTGGACCTTCAGGGATCCTTCAGCCTCCTAACAAAGGTCAGAGGGGCCCATCACCTGTTGCTGTAACAAAAGCACCCATTTCACAACCTCCTCAGCAAAAGACACAGTCCCCTGGGCAGCCAGACACAAAAGGCAAAGCTCCAGGTATGTATTTAGTATTAAGCTGTAATGTTATCAGCAGTGATTATTCTTGACTTAAGAAATTATGACTTTAGAGACCCAAAAAGTGGTCTCACAAGACCGAAAATCTTTCACTACATGTCACAACACTATATAATTGATTAATTGCTTAGAATGTTCTTTCAAGACTAGTGGTCTCTCATGGCAGTGGTCTCACAAGACAGGTTTTAGTGAACTACCATCATGTAAAC
Source organism: Potamilus streckersoni (assembly GCA_016746295.1). Classification (NCBI taxonomy): domain Eukaryota; kingdom Metazoa; phylum Mollusca; class Bivalvia; order Unionida; family Unionidae; genus Potamilus; species Potamilus streckersoni. Next base: position 5,185,255 of record JAEAOA010002353.1, on the reverse strand, counting down.
AGTAATAGCTGTCATTGTAAGACATTTTACACTACAAAGCCATTTTGTTATAATGTTTGGTCTATATTTGGCATATGTTGTACTAAAGAGTGCTCATCATTAAATATCAGGTATATTTTTGCGATGTATTTGCTTGAATGCATGATAATTGTTCCTGTATTTAGCAAAAATTTGGTTCTCACTTTTTTATTCCAAGATGTTATCAAATATACCTAGAGACTTTTGAAAAGAACGGGTAGCATAAAATTCCTGAAATTGTAAAATGTCCAAATATGCATTTAGCAAATCCATAATCTTTACATCTATAAGTTAACGAAAATGTTATTGCAATTGAATAAGGATTCTTTGACATGATTTTGTTTCATTGGGAATTTATATGTTACATTATTGTGCATTTATGTATTCCATGTTGTTGTACATAGCTAAAGAAGACGTGGATCTATTTGTGGTTATTCATCTGTCTGTCTGTACTTTTGCTGTCATTATTACTCTTACCTGCTATCTGTACCACATTGATATCTATAACTCTTCTTACTCATATGTACTTCCTAACCTTCAGAGAATGCCTAATTTCAGTACTACGGTAAAATATTTCATCTAAAGGTATACATTGCTAATGGATTAATTATAAATTATTTCTGTTGATTATGGTACAGCTTCCGCAGTCAATGACAAATAAGCTCTCAAATCTAACAATTCATTCCTTGTGTCTTCATAATTTTGACCAGCTTTCATTTGATTCCACTGGTTATCAGGTTGATCTGCATGTGCACATGCACACACCTGCATGGAAATATACTATAGACTTGTACAAAGAAACACATGTATACAATTGGGGCTGGGGGTAAATGTAAAAATGAAATAAAAGTTAAGCTCACAATTTAATTTAAATGTCCTCTTCAGTGTTGGTTCATGCAGAGTTCTGGTTCATGTAAATGATATTTATATTTTTCAGCACTGAAAAGAAGTTACTCATCGCGGGCAGATTACCAGGCCAACTTTCTGAAAGAAAGGATGCTGGAATACAAAAATGCAGCCATCCAAGCCAAGAAAAATAACAATATTGAACTAGCAAAGAAATACCTTCGACAAGCTAAGGTTTTTTAATCTGTTTTATCACTTACTGTCACATTTCTGTGTAACCCTCATGTAAATTTTTTTTAAACATCTGATTTTAAAATGCCATGCCCTGATTTGAAACTTAGTATAAAAATTCCTTATTTAGCAAGTGGCAGGCATCATGGAATGATGTTGTCAGTAACAAGGTCATGTGATCAATCCTACTTCAGGTGAATGACCTTCTTCCTACAGTACTATCTGTAGGGGCAAGATAGTCATTGCAAGAATTAAAATTGACCATACTGTTATAACCCACTTCTACATGCTAAAGAGCAAATACCCACCAGAATATGTTTCTTGCAATGAACCCATCACCTAGAAGCACTTTATGATAGATTATCTCAGTCTTCTGTCTACAAACAATCATTAAAGCAATGTTCAGCACATGAACAGACTATTTTTTTGATTTAATAAGTGTGTCTTGTATTTTAAATTTCTTGAAGAAAGTTAGTATTTATTCAAAAATCTAATTTGTCAGAAAACCAATTACCTTTGAGGTTTCTTTAAATTACCATGTTAATCTCTCTAATTTATCTTTTATCATCAAAATACCCCTTGTACACAATATTGACATCACCCATTGAACAGGAACTTTTGTATATGTTTACAATGTCATCATTGTATTTATGTACTTTTATCTTTCATTGGCAATAAACCTTTCTGATACTTACATTTTATCACATAACCCTTGTTATGGCATTGTATAGCCTTGCACTGCTGGTGTGCTGTAAAAATCACGATCAGGAGGCATGGTGGCTGAGTGATTAATGTTCCATGGCATATCCTTTGTCAAAGCACTTTATTCCAGTTGTCTTGGCATTATAAAACCTAATTTGTGTTGCTATGCCGGTACATAAGACACCAAACCTTTCAGTGTCAAATGGTTTTTTGTAAAGATGTTTATCATTTCTCATATACAACCCCAATGAGTTACAGAGTATGGCCTTAATATAGATGTACACCTTTCCAAAAGATGCTTGGGTCATTTTCACTTTTTATGGACTTAAGAGGTAAGTGGCAAAAAATAAGCCATTATCTGTTTTACTTTCATATATTTTGTAATTCTTTCATTATATTTTGAGAGGCTGGTTGCTGTCTGCTCTGTCAAAATTCATTTTCCCTATGTTAATAACTGCTAAAAAATATTCTGTGGACTAATTCTGGCTGTTTGAGGACATGGGGCTAGCCATTTTGATCAGCTCTATGATTAGATTCATTATGAATGGTGTCAGTTCAGTGACTTGCTTTATTTAAAAAAGAATTTCTTTCAGATTTAGCCAGTTTTAGCATGTGGGTACGTCTTGATTATGTCTGAGTCAAGTTCATTTAGCCTTATGTTCATAATGTCATGTTAAAGTCAAAGGTCAAAAGCTATAGTGAAAGGCTTTGAAATTCAGACATATCAGACATAGATACTTTTAAACCAAATTTCCATATTGAATGCATTACATGATCTTATGAATGTTAGTAATGAAATGAGGTAAGTTTTCTCTGAGAAACATAGCTTACCATAAAAATTTCTCTTTCTGTCATTTAAATAACCCAATTACATTAACATTAGGAAAGTAACTCAGCAACCTCTCAAATCTGACCCTTCTAGTTTTTTTTCTCTATTGATCATATAGACAAAGGAAAGAAACTACAGATTACCTTCCCTTGCCTGAGCAAGGTGGTAAACCATATTCAGGTTACACCAATTCGATTTATGCACTTTCAGTTTAACACCATTTATAATGAAATAACATTCAGTATGTACTACTCTGCTTGTTTTTTTTACCACTGCTGTGATTTGCATGCAGCTTACATACATTATTTTGTTTGAAAATTGTGCATAAGTTATCATTTTAGTTGAAAACTATAATTTGCCCATGAATTTCCATAATTTACAAGTTTCCTGTGGGAAAATTACTTTCTATTTATTTATGCTAAAGAAACATATCTGTGGCATAACTCAAGTGTCACCTGATGTTCTCAAGTTCAAGCTTTCACACTTCTGTAAAGAATATCTTGTCACATCTCCTGGATTCTGTTTTGTTTCTGGGGGTTTTTTTTCAGCCATCCATCTGCAGAATTGCTGGAATATAGAGTTGTGTGTTGTTGCACTGTGTGGTAACTATATTACATTTTCTCACAATTTTCAGGTTATAATGAATTTTGTCCAACTGGTAAGCCCTACAGGTCAGCTGTGTGCTTTATGCATTGTGATGGTTGAAATAGTGGATAGTGTTGCATATTTGTTACACCTCATTGGTGAATTTTATTTAGATTTTTGTCCTTTTCTCTCCATCTGTTTGTTTCATGTAAACAGTGGCTTCTATGTGTAAGAAGAGCAAATGAATGAAAGTGGCAGAAGATGTGCATAGTGTGTACCAAATGCAGTTCTTGACCTTTGTAGTCTTGTCAACATGTGGTTGGAAGAGATGTCAAGTGTTTTGCAGAAATATTTGAGAAAAAATCATGGTCTAGCTCATCAGTCAAGTACATCTTCAGCCTGCATCCACAATTAGTCGATAGCTAGCATTGTGAAGAAATCTGAGATAGCACACCACCACCATTCCATTAGAGATGTTGTACCCAAGCATGGATCAATACAAGATACAGGGGTAATCCTGCATGTACCAACTCACTCTGATCCAAGTCTGCTGAGAAATATACCATTGCTTATTACTAGGATTCTAAAACCAGGAGTCCAAGACTCCCTTTTAGAAGTGTATTGGGCATGTCTGAAATAGCTAAATGTCCAGATGAGAAGAAGCAGTCGTTGCCATTTTGTTTAATTTTATAAATTCTTTATACTACTGACATTTACTCTTGTTTATCCATCAGAGTGAGACAGAATTTTGCGCAACTTTAGCACTCTTCTGAATCTCATTACAAACTTTGTCAATTTGACATTTCAACCAAAAATTCTTAATTAGATTTTCAAATGGCATTTTGTTTAAGTCTCAATATATCTTTTTCAAGGTCACATGCATTACTTATTTGGCTACACTCAGAAATTAATACAATTATGAAAGCTAAAGTTGTTCATTTGATGTACTCTTATAATGACCACATGTACATCACTGAGTCTTTCTGCCTCTGAATTCAGTCACTCAATATCAGCATGTTTTCTCACCACTCAGCAGCCAGTCAAAGTCAAAGTCTTTGAACTTGCCACCCAGCTATTGCATCATGTCCTTTTGATGTACTCTATAATGACAACATGCACATCTGGGGGGTTGTCATTAAGTGCTGGATTATGTCATTGTAGATATCAATACAGCTAAAATGATCAGTTGATTAACATAATTTCCCACTCAGTAGGTGGTTAAAGCAGGACTGGCAAGCCTTTGAATTTACCACCCAGCAATTGCATGTGTAGAGAGGATTCCTGCATAAGTGATTTTATGTGTCCCAAATAAAAATTTGCATCAAATCTGTGCCTACTAATTCAGGGGTTCAGTCAGTGCTGTAGAGGATGAAAGACACATTTTTCAGGATTCTCACTCATTCACTGAAAATCACAGAAATTACATGTATCTTTCAGACAAATTTTAAGACCCCAGCAATGCTAATGTATTATTTTCCATTTGCCAACAGCTGGCATCATAACTCACTGATACTTATTACAGACAGATATGAATCATGTCACTGTTCCAAACTTAGACAAATATATTACAGCCAAATATTTGTTTGTATTTTTGCCTCTTCTTTCTAGAATATTGATGATCAGGTTGTTTAAGCTGATGATGAATGTCAGTGCGACTTTATTACTGATTAATTTAGTAATCTTTACCACCCAGCATGGGAATCATCCTGATGCACAGTCAGGCAGCACATCATACAAAAGATGAAAGTCTGATGACCTCATGCAAATTGAATTTATGTTAGATAAACTGCATTATGCTGCAACTATGTGCTCCTTTTTCTGTGGCTCACATTCTTTGTTCATTGACACTGGTGGCTTTCTGAGAAAAAAACAAAGCAAGTGGTGAGTTACTTCTTTAGTTTTCATTGCTTACCTTTTCCCTTTTTTGATTGCATTAGAAGCAGCTCCAAAGAATAGATGACCATTAGCAAACTGAAAGATGAAACATGACACAACAGGAACAGTCTGTTTGTTAGTAAGCAGTTTGAGAGGGGAAAAGTAGTCTACCTCCTCCTCCCTCAAGCCTCCTGGTACCCAAGAGTGACTTATTTTAGCATACTAGTACCAGCTCTCCTACCAAACAATGAACAGGTGATGCTAGTTGTTTCATAGAGGCTGCAGATCTCTTTCATCCAGCTTGCACCTATTTTAGTATCCCATAGAGCTGAAACCAACAGGAAAGTATGACTGGTCATAGTCTGAGCCAGTGTAATTAGTACCACTCAAAATTTCAAGACTGAGATTGCATAGTCAGTATGTTTATTTTTGGAATGAAATGAATACAAAATCGGTCTTGATTTGGCAGACATGTACTTGAATATCCTACATTTCACAAGTGTGTTCACATCAGTTACTGTATGACAGTGCATCCGTTCCATGCTTTTCCTTCTGAATTAAAGCTCAGACCTTGGACCTTCAGCAAAATCTTGGACTGTGTCATCAACACCATTGGACATTCCTCAGTGAATGTGGCTTGCAGCTTGGTACTGGATTGGCACATGGGTCACTTGTCATTGCTGTTTAGAGTTGGTTTTTTTTAGACTCACTTTCTATTCAACATTTTGATTAGGATATTGTGACACCATTCCGTTGAGATTCATGATCAACTTTCTCCAGTTTCAAATTTGAATGATATGGCTGTACAGAGTTGGTAGTTAAATGTCATTCAGTTCATGACAGTAGAACATCTGATCCAAGCATGGGATTTATAGCTTTTGCTGGATTTGCCAGGAAAACTGTTCTTCAGTAAGACATCACCTTCATTCCAAATCCAGCAGAAGTAAGATTCAAATAATTGTGTTGATACTCATTTTCCAGTTGTGATGATTTCTTGTTTAGAAAAAAGTTCATCCTACACCTGAGGACAGTATCATATTGCCCCTTGAAAGTTGACTATGGTAAATGATGCATGCATTTGCATTTCCTCTTGCCTACAGATAATGTTAATGAGATCAGATAATGTATTCAAAGGAGAATGGACATTTTATAGCAATTCAATTTCTCCAATAATCATTTTCTTTTTATCACAATGCTGTTAAGCTGTCATATCAATCCCAGCAAATGCAAGCATCCATGGTTTTGTCAAGCTTAAACTAGAAAACATTTAGTGGATGAGTAATCATCTAATAGTAGCAAGGGGAGGTAAATTTTAAGTTTGTTCTTTTAGCTGATATGATATATAGTCATCAAAGATTAAATAAATTTTGTTTTTCTGAGATGGCTGGATTTATTGGTAGTGTAGTTTATTTCTCATGTGATTGAATTATGCATTTGACAGAGAAATGCAATTCTATGGTTCTTCAAGAATCCAATCAAAATACTGCAGTTTTTGTGGTTGGTCAGATATCCTTTCTCAAGAATTCTGAGTTGGTTTCACTACTCGGCAGGAAAAAAGAAGAAAATGACATGAAACAGATTTTATCATGGAGTGCTTTAAACATTTTTCAGAGAGTAGAGCAACAGTCCTTTTGAGGGACTCTTGTATTATTATTATTATTATTATTATTATTATTATTATTATTATTATTATTATTATTATTATTATTAAAACAGATTTCTTGCTAAATTTGTATAAATTATTCCTTAGTGAAAATATTGTTATGTACTGTGTAATATTGGGATAAGAAAATAGCTAATCTATGAGTCATAGCCTCTTTTTTTGGCAGGGTTTTGAACCAATGATTGATGCAGCTGAGAGTGGTCTCCCTGTAGACCTAACACAGGTCAGTATAGTTATAACCAAATGTAAATTCAAAATTTTGAAGATTTTTTAAAAAATATGTTGAATCTATTTTTTTAAAAAGGTTTCTCTGATAAAAAATAATATGCATCCATTTGTCAATGTAGTGAGTCACTTTGCCCACCATACTAAAATTTCTTGGATGTATACAAAAATTTTTTGTCTTTATTTAAAAAAAGCTACAAAAAAACTGATGTGAATTGGAGGGGTTTATTTTGTTGCAGACTTTGTTTGGGATATACTAATTAGTTTATATGCAGAGGATCTGGCATACTTTCATTTTACAGTCACGCATATGGTATTAAAATTTTTTCATACATTCCATCTGAGGATAATGCACTTTAAATTGTACATTATATATTCATTTATCAAGTCCAGTTGTGAACTGTACAGACCCAGATCTGCTATTGGTTAATGCTGTCATATCTGAGTCTATGCATTTTGTAAGGAGTAATCAGTAGAACAAACAAGTTAGGCCCTGATCTGCTGGTACATTATGGAATGGTAGATTCAAGTCCATGTTTTTTGAAGTGGGATTCAACTAATAAGCAAGAATATACTGCATTTATCATACAATTGCATAAAAGTAACATTACTCATTGATGTTGTTATATAAAATTTTGGCTAAATAGTTGCCTTTGCTGATCACTGCCATCTCACCTTTGTCTGCATGTGTATGAGTCCTGGGCTTGGCCAATTTGGGTCATTGGTTCCTGCTGAGTTTTTCCAGGTTCTTCCACCACCAGTTATTCTGTCTGCCATGTATAGCCTATGAGGTGTAGAAAAATGGCGTTGAGTCCAAAATAACATGACTACTTGATCACAGTGGCTGAAACTTGTATTATGACTTGATATTATGACAAGTAACATACTCCGTATATACACTTATAAGGTGGGTCCAACTGCACACAACATAGACCCATATCTGCCAATCAGAGTCTATGTTGTTTGTTCAAATGATTATGCAAACTAACTGCACTGACCCAGATCTGCCAATGCATTATACAACATCAGATCTAGGTCTGTGTAGTTTGTAGTTGGACACAACTTATAAGCAAGTATAGTGGGTATGTAGGTGCAATGTAGAGAGAAATCTAAATATTGCTTTTGACTCCTCAATAAGGTGTGAATACTATGTTTCTGATACAATTCAAATGCTATAGAAGTTCAGAATCTGAAAATTCATGAAAGCAAAATTGGATTCCATTGATTCTTGGTAGAAGTTATAGTTTTTATGATTGCAATTAGAAAAAACAAATAAAACCAGAAGTATAAATAATTATGGTATACAGTTTAACAAGAATGTATTTATATTTTATCTATTCATAATAAAAGAAATAGAAGTTTACCTTCAAGGTATTTCCAAAATATTACTTAGTGTTTTATAAATCATATTATTTTGTTAATTACAATCACTTCTGGATATTTTACTATTAGGTCAATGTCATCTCCTTTTTTATGTTTGGATCCTTTATGACTTAAAATATTTAAAATGGATTATGATCACTTAAATTATGATTTTAGAACTGGATTAATTACAGCTAATTAAAAAATAATACAATTAAATATTTTTTTAAAAAAAATTTAAACAGAAAAGGATTTTATGTACTTTAATCTTGTGGTTACATTACCTAGCCATCATCATTCTTTGCCATTGTATACTTTGCAATAATTACCAATTGTTGTTGATAATACCTTGTTACACAATATTGAAGAATACTTAAAAAAAATTAAACCTGAATTTGGCTATTAAATATATCTTTGAATAGTTAAATGGATATTTTAAAATGAAAATGTTTATTGAACTGTACTAATATTCACTTTAGGTGCCACCCTCTCTTGAAGATGACAGCTCAGAACCTGGTTATGTAATAGTATCTCAGGAAGATTTTGTGCCATCAGAGAACAGAGAAGAAACATTCAAGAATTTGGAGCAGGATTTAATTGCTCAGATACAGGTAAGAAATACTGATGAAGTGAAATATGGAGGTGTGGTCATTAAGGAAACTTGCCTAAATTGTGAGGAAAGTGCAAAGACTGGCTGTTTGCCTCTATTTTGTGTAGCAAGTTACTGTTGAGACTCAACAGAAATGTATGGACAATTAATTTTGATGTAGATATTTAAATAAGCTTACTGGAAAAGACACAAGGACTTTAAAAAATCAATAAAGTATTCAGAATTAGCTTTCCTTATAGTTCATCAGCCATCTTCATTGCATCAATGCAAGATATTCTGAATAATAGTTGCTTTGCTGTTGGTTAATCCCATATATTTTATGAAATGAACCTAAACTATTTTTGGGGTTCATCATTTCAGTATCATTCTACATGTACTTGATTAGAGTTTTTAGTCCAGTCTGTGTGACTGTAATAGTTAAGAAGGACAGTTCTTGCTCACCTTTCAAAGTTATCACAGTTCTCTTATCAGTATTTAGTATTATTCAACCATTTCGTTCTGAAGTGTATTCTATATACTGAACCACCTGTCACATAACAGTAATAGTAGATGAGAACACTTGAGATGATAACATCTTTAATGTGAAATTTGATGAAAATTGTTTCTGTTACATGGTAAATGTTGCATAGAAAAAGTCTTTTCATATTTTTTATGGATAATCCTATTCATTTTAATGCTTACAACTGTTGATATATATGCAATATACTGTGAGGAAATGGATGCAGATAATAAGAATGAATTTTTATTATTATAAATAGGAGTGAAAAGTCTCATTTTTTAGTTCAGTTGACTGTTATGAACACGTTATTTCTACTATGCCAAACATTCACTAAATTGTATTATTGAATTTCCATGAATCATATTAAAGTGTATGTCAATGTGTTCTTGTAGGCAACTTTATTGTTCTCATATGATACACAAGCTGTGTTTTATAAAATGAATAAAATGTATTGTTTTTTTAAGTCTATTTAGTTCTATTTGTTGAGATATGTGCACCTTAATTGTCATCACAAAACTTCCAGAAGAAAAGTTGGACTGGGTCAAGAAAAAATTACATTAGGTATAATCATTTCAGGTGCAGGGCAGGGCAGGACAAATTTTCCGCAGTATAATAGCATATAACATTTTATCTGGTTTTTGCTGAATCACAGTTTGGTTTGGATATGTGGAAAAATGTCCACACATTTTAACACTGATTTTATTGCATGTATTTTCTGAGATGGTTTTGTAATGATCTTACAAGAAATATTTATTGACAAGGAAGGAATCAATAGTCACCATTTAAATGTATGTTTGCTTGAAATCAAAAAGATAACACCTGTAGCAGAAATAGTCTGTTCAACATACCTACATGACCAATATGACATGGCACTCAAGATGGCTCAGGTGTGAAAATGTATTCATGGTCAACACTATCTGTGTATGAACATTTTCAACACATTTTCAGCAACATATTTCAAGCCACAATTTGAGATTGGTCAAATAAATATAAATTTACCTAGGCCAAACTCAGAACATTATAAATGTTTTCTCCAGTAGACTGGTACCCTAATATAAGGCTCTTTCCAACAGACTGGTACTTCAATTTGAAAGTCTTTGTACAAGCATTCAGTTGGTAGGATCATTGATGCTGTTCAAACAGAATTGTCTAGATATGGTTACAGAAATAATATATTCCTCCTCCAAATTAATTTACTGACATTAAAAATAGACTCCACCCTCTAAATCCAGCTCACCTGGAGAGACAATAATATTGTCATTCCTTGCTGTGTATCATAGAGACAAAGGAAATAAACTTTTATCTATTACTTCGCCCTACCACCACTAGGTGGCTACCCATCAAGTAGATGTGTAGCAGTTTTAGCTCAGTAGAATCAACATTGTTCTACTTGGCCTCTAAAAATACAATATGTTTGTTATTTGACTGATTCATTTTGAAAGTTAGCATAGTATTTGGTATTAACTACATGTTGAAATCATTTTTTGTATTTGTACTGTTATTTGTGTGAATTTTTGTGCATTTATTGATTTTGTTATTCTTACATTATGCTTCAATATGGTGTCTTTGGTGTTCATTGCTGGTTATTTATTCACACACACTGCTGTATTTTGACTTGTTATATTTGAACACATTTAGGTTGTTATTTTCTGATAATTTTGTTTTTTTGTCAGTTGGTTGAACAATGACAATGTTATATGCCAAGTACAAGATTTAAACCAATCAAGACTTGCTTGATAAATATCTTTCCTGCATAGTGTTCATCTTCAGTGCACAGAGTATGCATGATGTGGTCAGAACAGATCTGGTCCATAGTTTTGTGGAAAATTGTGAAGATTAAAGAAACAAAAATGTAGTTGCTGGCCTTGGGTCAATTTTTGTGTGTATGTCATTACAAATCTGCAGTAGTGGTTATGAGTTAATGAGAGTGTTTATTTTGGCAGTAGCCATAAATTCTCACACATATATATGAGCATTGACTTTTGACCTGTAAGTTGAAGTGCATGGGGTAATTTTCAGACATTAATAATCCATACTTTCCTCCTTCTATGGCATTTCTTTGGCAGTTCACCAAGTCAAAGATCAAATGGAAAATGCATGGTTAATTAGTTAATTAAGCTTTCTATAAAAAAGGGCAAATCTTTGATCAGTAAAGATCTAACCAATACATTTGAATTTTTAAAATGTTTTTATGCCCCTGTCCACCTGGCTTTATGCAAGTTCCTTTGCAGTGGCTTCCAAGGAGCAATATGCCAATTTTGTGCTCTCAGTTGTTTGCTATTCAGGAAAACCATCAACTGTGTTGTCACTCTGTTTAGGCTGACTTCATCAAAAGTGATGGCAGCATTTTTTGGATAACATCCTTCAAAACCACATGGTAAGTTCTTGTTTGATGAAGAGCCAGTACAACCTTCTTTTCCACACCTCTGAGCTGGGTGATGAATTGATTCATGTCTGATATCACCACATGCCAGCATTATGTCTCAGTATGGAATTTTTACATATCTAAATCTTTTGGGTACACAATGTAGATAGTTGAGAGTCTATTTTCAATAGGGAGTTGATTTACACAAAAGAGTTAGTGAAACTCCTCAGCATGCTCAAGCCAGTGGCAAATTGGATTCTTCTCCTCGCAGCATTTTTCATGCTTCATTTTTGCAAATGGTCCTGTTGGCTCAGTGACAGTGATAACAGTCATATGGAACACTATGTAATGATTTCAACTATTAAAGAAAAAATAACTTGTGCATCAGTGGCAAGACAATCTGTGGCTTATGGTACGAATTCCTCGGATTGGCATCAACAAGGATTACCAGTGATGCAACCAAGATGTATAGCTAAGAATTTGTTGCTGTCAGTGAGCAACCAGGAAGTAGTTATTCACTCCCTTCTCAAATGGTATAACTTAAGAGGTGGTGATGCAAGTCCCATTCTGTACTATTAAGCATTGCTCCAAATGCATGAAGGGTTGTGTATCCTGGTTAAATCTCTGTTTTGAGTAAAGATCACAAAAAGATTAGATAGCCTCTGAAGATATGGCTGAATGGCAACATGGCTGAAGTGCGTAATTTGCTTAGCATACTTTAAGGTTTCACAGTACTAGATACACTTGATGAAACTTTTAGCACTTGATATTTTGGAACAATCTTTGCTGGCCTCATTCAAACACAGGGTGGATACACACAGTCAACCTTCTAGAGTTTCTGTCTCTAAGATCTATCATCACAGAAACAATAATTGAATCATGTGGGTCAAGTTTCTGTAGCCCATACAACCACCGGACCTAGGCGACATCTGCACAACCTCCTCATAGGGGTCAGTGTAGCACTTTTGCTGGATTTCATGTGATATTTTCTTTGTTAAGAATATATCCCTTTCTTTTTATCTATTTGTCGTCATATTGATTTACATGATCATATGTTGTGGTGTCCTCATGTTAGTGGTATACTTTATCCTTCATACAGGGCATTTAGCTGTTTTTTTCTTAAAGGGTTTTTGTAGCAGAGGTTGGATATTGATGCATTTCCCTTTCATATTGCCTGCTCTTGGAATATGGGTGTTATTGAGTAACATATATAAAAGAGAAAGTAATGTTTTAGTAAATTTTGTTTCTCCAAGAATACTACATTACTGTTAAACCTTTCCACACTACTCTGAAGTTTATAAGCATTCTAATAGATGTATTATTCGGCTTAGACAGGTAGCCACCTAGATGTTAAATCTTCAGTAATTTTCATCTAAATGTGGCATTAGACATGGGAAAGGATGTTCCTTTTCACCTTGTAACCCATCAGAGCGTCAAAGATATTAAAAAATAATAATAACATAGACAAAAAAATCTTAATTTTTAGCATGTTAAAATTAAAGAATAGTATAAAATAATAAGGTTAAATATGAAAAAAAGTTACTAGAGGGTATTGAATTTCTGTTTAAATTGTTAAAATCTGAGGCACTAATCCTTGTGGGCCATGTTACAAATCTAATTACAAAAATTTACAGTTAAGAAAGCTCAGATAGTTTGAAATTTTCAAAAACAATTGTTGTGATAAAACTGACCATAGACCTGTCAGCATTCTACCCATTATATTCAAACTGTAAAAAATTAATTGGAATCCATTTAGTATCCGTTTTAGAGAACATTTTTAGCAAACATTTGGGTACTTTTCATAAAGGTCATAGTTGCAAGACCACTCTCTTACATGAAGACAGGAGGAAAGCTCTTGATGAAAACAGATATATAGATGCATTTCTGATGGATTTATCCATCAAGGTTTTTGAGTGCCTCCCTTGTGATGTTCTCATTTACAAGTCAAGGGCTTTGTGGTATATCAGATGGCTCAGTAGGACTCTTACTTAGCTATATGCCAAATTGAAAGCATCAAATTAAGCGTCATGAGCAGTTGGGACTGAAATTTAAAAAGGGGTTCCTCATGGTTCAATCTTCAGATTATTACTCTTTGATGTAATTATCATTGATATTTTCTATTTTATTTCAAATGACTCTTTATATAATAATCCTTTTCCTTAATGGATTTTCACATTGTGATTAACACACTTGAAGCAGAGTCCAACATTCTGATTCACTGTGAACAAGATTTAGGCCAACCCTGAAATGTTTTATGCACTAACTGTGAGCAAAAGGAAGATCAGTATGAAGACTATATTAAACATAAGCACTGCTCTCATGAACTATGAAGAAATTGTTAAACTGCAGGAAATTTACATTGACTATCAACTGCATTTCAATTCACATGAAATAAAGGAAAGCTGCAAGGCATCTATCTGTCTTGAAAAATATTGGTTTGAAGGTAACTAGATTCAGCAAGCTAACAGTCTTACATACATTCACATAACACTACTAAGTTTTAAAAAAATACAAGAGTGTGCTCGAGATTTGTGTATGATGACTACGGAGGCAGCTATCATAAACTCTTATGGCAAAAATACATAGGTTTTGGCTCTCGATACTTTCAAAAATTCTGATTAAGTATACTCCCAAACTTTTGGATAATTTAATATGTTTGAAACACAATAATTACAATTTTAGCTGTTCAAATAATTTAAAACCTCAACATTTGTCTAAATACCTATAGATATACTTCCACCATTCTATGGAATGATCTATGAAATCACATTAGAAAGCAATCAAATTTTTGTTCATTTAGATCATTAATTCAATCCTGCAATGGTAGAGACTGTAATTGTATCTGCAACCGCAACCACTCTCCCCATACATCCCCCTGCCATGATGATGACAGCTAATGTTTGTATTACCCTTTTCTTGTTTATCTGTCCTTGTTTTGTGTGCAAAAAGGGATATTAGCCTACTGTCTTGCAAATCCAGACCTACTAAAAGACGAAAATTATTTCTTTCTGTCTCACATAGAGAAATAGCAATAACTTTTGCCATTGCCTTTCCTTGCCACCACCAGGTGTCACCAGTTATTTTTTTTTACCTTTGCTGCTGTACTGTTAATAATTCACATTTGCTCTCTGACAATCCAAGCCATTTAGTGTTAATATTGGGCCATCCAACTTTAAATTTGGATTTATTGTGTTGGACAATCATTCTTTTGCGGGTTGTATACATTATGTTTACAATTTCTCACAAATTTGAATGACTTTGTCACCCTTACGGTCTTTGTCAATATAAGACCACATGTTAACATGCTATTGTTGAACTCATGTTGTCAGTTGTGAGTTAATGCAACACTATTTTGACTTACTCCTTTAGTTGTTGTTGTTGTTGTTTTGTGGGGTTTAACACCATTTTTCAGCACACAATATGCTATACATGGCAGCCAGTATTAATGGTGGAGAATTCTGTGGAAAAAACCACTGAGCCACGAGAAGCTACTGGCAAGCTTTCTCACATATCCACATTCACTGAATCTTAAACTTGAACCCATGCAGACATAGGTGAGATGGCAGTGATCCCAAATGGAGAGCGCTTTAGACCACTTGGCCACTTGGGGCCCCTACTCCTTTAGTAATAGGAGTGGTATTAGCAAGTTTAGTAACTGTCTGAATTACTAATTTATGCTTTATTTTTCTCTTGTGTTATTTCAGTCAAAATGTCAACTAAATACAAGAAATGTTTTAAGCTCAATTCAAAGGAAGACAGCCATAAATCTTGTATTTAAGTACTAAGTGTACATCATCTATGCCATGTAATGTGTGTAATACATGGACAGAGAAAGTCTGGGCTACAGTAGTCAGAAGGGAGCAAGAGGGAAGGAAAGATGAAATAAGTCGAAAAAAGATAATGTTGATATCCTCAGTTTACATCCAAGATCAAACTCCATTTCGAATCGTGTCAGGGACACTGGTGTACCCCACCAACCTAAAGCTTGCCATCAGCTGTCTTTAGATCCAGTTTATAATATAGCCCTGACATCACCTGCTAGCCATTTAATCGTGGTGACTTTTTAGATAAAATGGTCTGGCAAACTAGTATTTACAGAGATCTTTGTGACAGATCCATCCGTTTATCCATACCATTGGAGAAATACCCTTACCATAACAGAGATTTGAGAAATCTGTCCAGTTAGGCCCTTGAAATGGCCAGAACAGTTGATATCCAGACTTGTATGCTGACAGCATCCAGGCTGACTATATGCCAGGCAAACCAGCTGGCCATTCTAGCACTGTTAGACTTCTGTATGTTCACTGCTTATCTTCATGGGATAATTAGTTACATTTTCAAGGAGAACAGAATTAAGTCATTGATGGTATAAATTATCCAGAGCTGCAAGTGGAACCAGATCATGCCTGTACATACAGTGAGTGTTGAAAATTCCATACTCACCACATCCAACCAAGGAATAGATTGAATATAGCTTCAAGGTCACAGTCAATTTAAGAAAATCATAATTTTATTTTATGTGGTATGGGAAGGTAATGGGTACAAGTTTATCCACTTTGTAGGTATGATGCACAGATGGGAAAGATGTCTTTCCTTGAAGTCTGGATTCAAGAGATATTTGTCTCCTAAAATTATTCTAATCAGGTAAGTATTCTGAAAGAAACATAAATTACGTCTACAAATTATATGAGCTGATTTTTCTGTTTTGCTTGAATTTATCTTGCCCTGTTTTCTTATTGTTTTTTAATCATTTTTTAAATCATGTTTTCTAATATAATTTGTAAATGTTTCACTAGAACTATTTATTAAATGCAATGTGTTTAATGAAGAGATATAAATCTTACAAACTGTAGCCGAATACCAAAAGGGAGAATAGTGAAAACTGAATAACCCTCATGAAATAAAGTATGGATACCATCATTATCATCATAGTTATTATCAACAGCAGCATTATGTATTGGTGTTCTCTTGGGTAGAGTTTACAATACATCTAACTTTTAGACACCACATTCCTTCATGTCTAACACTATAAGTTAAGGAAGGGGTAGCTCTGACCTTCATTACCATAGTCCACATATGTGGTTACCATTATGCAAGATCCTGCATTAGTGGCTGAAGTTTTTTTCCGGGGCTCCAAGATTATGTTTTTATAGCCCCATGACCTTGAACTTTGACATTTAAGGTATCTAGAGGATTCCATAGTATGTAGATCTATGTAAAAGTCAAGCTGCTGAATTTTAAGTCAACATCTTAGAATGAGATATATATGTTACTTCAATATGATGCACATAAGATTGTAATTATAACTTGTACTGATTACTACAAACAAAACCTACAGACCAGATTTTAAAAATAACACAAAATTATATTTTGCCTACTTCCTATTGATATGATCTAAACAACAATCCTCCAATAGAAATAGCAGGAACCCTTTTCCAATTCAGATATTTATATATACATTTTCAAAAATGTCATTTTTACCAAAACCTTAGAATTTAATATCCATGAAAAAACAAATTTCATATATATATATATATATATATATATATATATATATATATATATATATATATATATATATATATATATATATATATATATATATATATATATTTGATGAATAAATTTTTGCCTATAGCTAAGAGTTGAGAGCAATTGTGCATGATAAACATCGTTACATGTACATGTTAATATTTATGAACCATACTTTCCAAACATTTTCTTGTAATTCTCCATTACATATTTTTATTTTTATAAATTTACTTGTAATTGGCACCATATTGCCACTATTATGCCTAGGTGTCATTAACTGTAATGCTCGCACACACAACATTTTGTATTTGTTTGCAGATAGTTGATAATTTTAAATACAGATGCTATTTATAAAGACTTTGATTTGAAGATAAGGATGTTTATATATATAGATCTTGAAATGATTCTTTAGTATTGTTTCTGAGGTATTTTGTTTTCATTTTTTAGAAATGTGCTGCCAATAACTTGCATTTTTCTAAACTGGGAGATGTTGCCACTGCAACAAGGTAACTTTCTTTTTTTCAAATGTTTTTTTTTCTCTTTCTCTGTGTTTTATAAGGAGTATTTTACTTCATCTCAATTTATAATAAACATTTACTGATACATCTTACTTGTACATATCTTTTGTATTCCCATTCCAATTGATAGTAAACATTTACTAACTCATATGTCTCTTTGTATTTCCATTCCAATTTATAATAAACAATTACTAATACATCTTACTTATACATATCATTTGTATTCCCATTCCATTTGTTAGTAAACATTTACTAACTCATCTTATATGTCTCTTTGTATTCCCATTCCAATTTATAATAAACATTAACTAATACATCTTACTTATACATGTCTGTTGTATTCCCATTCCAATTTATAATAAACATTAACTAATACATCTTACTTATACATGTCTGTTGTATTCCCATTCCAATTTATAATAAACATTAACTAATACATCTTACTTATACATGTCTGTTGTATTCCCATTCCAATTTATAATAAACATTAACTAATACATCTTACTTATACATGTCTGTTGTATTCCCATTCCAATTTATAATAAACACATCTTACTTATACATATCATTTGTATTCCCATTCCATTTGTTAGTAAACATTTACTAACTCATCTTATATGTCTCTTTGTATTCCCATTCCAATTTATAATAAACATTAACTAATACATCTTACTTATACATGTCTGTTGTATTCCCATTCCAATTTATAATAAACATTAACTAATACATCTTACTTATACATGTCTGTCTTATTCCCATTCCAATTTATAATAAACATTAACTAATACATCTTACTTATACATGTCTGTTGTATTCCCATTCCAATTTATAATAAACATTAACTAATACATCTTACTTATACATATCATTTGTATTCCCATTCCAATTTATAATAAACATTAACTAATACATCTTACTTATACATGTCTGTTGTATTCCCATTCCAATTTATAATAAACATTAACTAATACATCTTACTTATACATGTCTGTTGTATTCCCATTCCAATTTATAATAAACATTAACTAATACAACTTACTTATACATGTCTATTGTATTCCAATTCCAATTTATAATAAACATTAACTAATACATCTTACTTATACATGTCTGTTGTATTCCCATTTTAATTTATAATAAACATCTACTAACACATCTTACTTATACATGTCTGTTGTATTCCCATTTTAATTTATAATAAACATCTACTAACACATCTTACTTGTACATGTCTTTTGTATTCCCATTCCGTCATTTTTAAAAATGTCAGTTTTTAATTGTATTTTTTTATAAAGTTGTATTTGAACCTTGAAATGAATGTAGATAGGGCATAGGTGTTGCAAGAATTGCAGGGAGATACAAAGATCTTTCCATCAAGTGCTTCCTGTTGCCATCAGAAATGAAACTTCCTCATTGCAATTCATTCTCTAAGCTTGAAGTTGATTTTTTAAAATAAATCAGCATGTTAGTTTTATCAATTGCTTTCTGTCCACATAATGTATTTCTGCTTTAAAAATGGATATTTATAATTTTCTAATTGTTCATTCACAAAAATGCAAGAAATACTAACAACAGTGTGTTGCATTAAATTCCCATCCACTTTGCAGTGTTGATATTTAGTCTGTCATTCTGTTTCCTACATAGAGAAACCAAATATGAGGTATCTGATGATCAAGGGACAACACTAGACATCCATCATTATCTTTCTTTTTATCTGTTGAGTTTTGCTTCAGGTCACTGTAGTATACCTCTCAACCCCTTGAAATGAAAACCTATATGCCAGACCAATAAAAACCTTACAGAGACCAATAAAAACTTTCCTGAAAAATGTATTCATACATTATGTAAGATCAACAGTTTTTAAACAACAAATGCCATAAACAAATTTTGCACACATTTACATAATTATTTATATCTGAAACTCTTTTATTTTTTTTTATTTTTTTATTTTGAGTCTGTTGTGACACACACATGCTGTTAGATCTAACACATACACCCTTTGCTCTTTTCAAAATGTAATCAAGGGTTTAAAGATCTTACTGTCCAATAACAGCACTGTGTAGCTTATTCTGATGTTGATTGACATTGGAATAATAAGTAAAATTATCAGGAATATCACACACACTTGGCATCCCATATCGGCACTTTTCTACAAATTAAAGTTGTGATGTTTTAGTCAGACCTTTGCTGCTGAAAAATGCAAGACATAGCAGTATATTGTTTAATGGCATCTTTGTCAACCCAGTGTTAAAATTTTTGTGAAATCCCATAACATTGAAAGAGATGATAAAATTCATTATTTGAAACCCATGATTATTTTGATGTTTGTTTAGTTTTCAGAAGATGGAGCAAGGTTTAAAAAAAGATTTAGAAGCATTAAAGAATTCCTTTCGATTAGGAGAGCCAGTGCCTAAATTCCACTATGAGAACAGAACGTTTTCAATGGTGCAGTAAGTACTATAGTTAAGCAACACAAATACAGTGGTAATTTTTTTGAAGTTGCAAACAGAAAACTATTTGTATATACTGCAAGTCAAAATACTGTTTATTGTTTTATGTCTCTGCAGTCTTAAACTAATTAGCAGAAAGAACCAAAACCAATAGCTTTATTAAAATTAAAAAGTTATTTATCTTAGTTACAAAGTGAAAATTTAATAAGAACTTACAGCGTTATGAATTAATTCCCAAATATTCTGTCACAAGACTAAATGTAAAGAATGTTCCAAATGAATTCCAAGAACCTTGAATTTGCTGATGTACCAATAGTCTTGCATATGTCGATGTTCCAAAAATATTGATGCATCACTGTGATATAATCAAGATGTCTTTGATTGAATTTATGATAATCCTAAAGTAATGTTGTGTTCCAGAATATCATTAAGCACTTTCTGATTCCAGTAAATAATTTAAATAAATGACTCCTCTCAAATTATATCTGAATGCATCTAAAAACTCTGATCATAGATTCCCAAAGATTGATATTTAAAACAGGAATGAATAATTTTGTTTACCTCATTCTTATATACTAACTTCAGTTGACCTAATAAACAGTAAATGACCAAGATTTTGGTCACAAGTTCACTTCCAGAATATTCTGAATTTGTAAATAAGTTTGACATTCGACTCATGTTTTAGTAAACAACTTATTTAAACTTACAAACATGACAAGGGGCCCTGAGTGGCCGAGTGGTCTAAAGCGCTGTCCGTTACGGATCACTGCCATCTCACCTCGGTCTGCGTGTGTTCGAGTCTAGGATTTGGCTAATGTAGATATGTGAGAAAGCTTGCCAGTAGTTTCTCGAGGGTCGGTGGTTCTTTCCGGTGATTTCTCGGTTTCTTCGTCCACCATTAATACTGGCCGCCATGAATAGCCTATCGTGTGCTGAAAAATGACGTTAAGCCCAACAACAAACAAACAAACAAACAAACATAACAAAAATCAGTACATGCAAAACATTTTCTTCAGTCATGGGCAAAATGTCAAGCATATAGTATAAATTAAATTTACATGCAAGTTGGATTTAACTGCTAACCTGCAGAAATCCAGATCTGGCTTGCATAATGCACTGGCAGATCTGGTTCCATGCAGTTTGTGAGGATTAATAAAGAGAACAGAAATAGACCCCGTCATTATGTGAAAACAGATCAGGGTCTAGGCTGTCTGCAGGTGGACCTGACTTCATGATTTTATGAATACTATAGCAAGCAGCTCAGCACTTGGGATATATACCATATATATTCACTTATAAGTCCGATCCAACTGTAGACAAAAAGTCCCAGATCTGCCATCACATAATGTGCTGTAAAGATCAGGGTCTGTGCAGTTTGTTGGAAAATAATGAGTAGAACAAACTAGAGACAGACTCTGATTTGTACTAATAGATCTGTGTTGTTTGCAGTTGGACTCAACTTAAAATTGAGTATTTACAAATTGGCACAAAGTTGCTCAGCTGTGATATCTTACAAAAAAGCCATTGATTTCCATGTGTAAAATGTCTGCATTTTATGTTGGCCAAAGTAATGGAACTTGGCAAACAATGTGCATTATCCAGTATTTTATTTATTAAATTAGTATTCACACACATATAAAAAAAAGATTGCTCTGATGTCAAGAAAGGAGCTGTTCCAAACATAAATATCATAGATGAAGATATAAGAACTGGTAGTTGATAATAATGACTGCATTAGCAAAAATTTCAAATACTGTATTAGTTTCAGTAGTGACAGTATGTTGTTATATTTTCCTTCTTTTTATTATAAATATTGAATCAGGAAAGATGAATTTGTACAGTTGTATAAAAATAATTACCATGGGAAAATAGACAGCTTTGAAAAACAATATGTGGTGACCTATTTTAAGTCAAGTGGTCACAGTAAACTAAATATTTGATGAGCTATAGAACCAGTCTATATGTGGTGGTATATTAAATACTGTATTTTAAAGAATGAAGGTCACAGATTAGCAGAAAATAATCACCAGAAACAACATAATTCTTTTCATAAGATGTCTGTGTATGGGTAAATTCTACACAGTCATTGGGATTGAACCTTAGACCTTTTGATTTTGTCACTGTCACTGCATGGGTACTACATTATGTAAATGGGAAGGTGTCTTTGGGTCAGATGTTTTTAAAAAAGGGCACCAATGGTGTCATTTTTCTCAAAAACAAGGTGCAGCATATAATTATCATCATTTAAAAGCTTCCACTTCAATAGGATGTAGGCATTATTTTTGCCAATCTTACCATGAAAGTATAATTATTGGTCAAACATTAACATTACCAATCTTTAAGTATTGAATTAGGTTACCATGCCATTGTAAGCACATAAAAATCCTTTATTTTCTGTAATAAATTTAGTTAGAAACTTCTAGCTGACATAAGTCTGGTAGTTTGCATAATATTTGTTTTCATTTACTTTATCCTTTTTTCCAGATGTAATACAGACTTAGGAGACAATGATATTATTATTGAAGTAGTCAGGGGAATCCAGTATAATCCCCCATCAGGTAAAAATCCTTATCTTCAGTGGAAATTATGAGTGCGATGAACATATCCTAACTTTTCTTTATGTCTAGTACCATATTTTTCCATGAACTGTCTTGAAACTTTGCAGATGTTATTGACATGCGGTGAACAAATACATGTGGTTTTTCTGTTTAAACTTTGATGTAATTTTACAGAGTTCTTCCAGGGGGCCCCGAGTGGCCGAGTGGTCTAAAGCGCTCTCCGTTACGGATCACTGCCATCTCACCTCTGTCTGCGTGTGTCTAGGATTCAACGAATGTGGATATGTGAGAAAGCTTGCCAGTAGCTTCTCGTGGGTCGGTTGTTTTTTACGGTGATTTCCCGGTTTCTTCCTCCACCATTAATACTGGCCGCCATGAATAGCCTATCGTGTGCTGAAAAATGGCGTTAAGCCCAACAACAACAACAGAGTTCACCTTTTTATTATCAAATAATACATGATGATTATTGTGTGTGCAATTAGTTCCACATCCATAGAGGAATTGCCCTAAAGTTTCATACTGACTTGAGGTAACAATGGTCTTGTGGTTTAATTGTCAGTCTGCATTTTTTGCAGTTTTAGTGTCAAATGTATATACTTAACGCAGTCAATGTTTTATGTGTAACCTTTTGATGAATTACCCAACATTTTGCTAATGTTATAGTCATAATTGAATATACACTGTTTTCTTCTAACACTCCAATGAGATTGCTTAGATGAATGCCACTTTTGTTTGTAATATATTTTTATGCATACTAATGGTAAATGTCATCCAGTGTGGCAGTGATGGTCTAAAGGGGTTTTGGTTTCCCAGGATCTCTGGCACCCATGGTTTGGCAACCCAACACCTCTGGTGCCAAGGGAAATTGTCCATCATGCCCCCCCCCATTTAGTTTTTGTTCTGGGGCTTAACGCCAAATTTCAGCACACAATAGGCTATACATGGCAGCCAGTATTAATGGTGGAGGAAGAAACCGGGAAATCCTCAGAAAGAACCACCGCCCCACGAAAAGCTAATGGCTAGCTTTCTCACACACACCCATTTAGTACACTACTGAATGTTTACACATATGAGAATTCTTGTGTGTGCAAACAGTGCAATACATGTTGAGGAATTGCCCACAAACTTAGCAAATATTATTGAAATTAGTTGAACATATGTGCATAGTTTTGTTATCATGCCTTGTGTCTTTCATGTTTGTGGCATCTTGTGTATCATCATTTTACAGTTCAACTTCTTTAAAAAAAATCCATTAATTTTAGAACAGCTGTTATTGTTTGGTTCAAATTTAATCATATTTACATCCCATAATATTGATGACATAATTGAGGACTTAATTTTTTCAGCTAATGGCAAGACAAACCCTGGGTTTAGACACTGTATTGAAGATTTATGGTTGAAATTTCATTGTCATTGAGAACAGTGGTAATATCATGATACTCAAAATAAACCAAGTTGTTCATATGTACAGTTAATTGTTAGTACTATCAGGAAAAGCAGCCTCCAGAAATAATATATTATTTTAAGTGTTGACCTACATATGCCCTGATATGTTGGGGCCACATACATGGGTCTCTTATTGTTGTCTGACAAGTGGATAGTCAGTTATCATCATGCTTCTTAGCTAAACATGGTACTTGATGTAAATTAAAGGGCTCCATCTTGTGATTATGAGTGTAAGGTTGATCTTTCTGAGTGACTTCCTAATTTATGGCACACTATGTCTAGACTGCACAATGTAAGCAAACACTTGACAATAGCATTATGAACTTGAGAGTTCAACTCAATCCAGTATGTTGCATTTTTAGTATTTGTAATTTTAATTCTCTGTAGTGGTATACTGGAATTTCAGTGTCATGTTACTCTGAGTAATACAGTGAACTAAATATTTGTAGTCATATATTTATACATCAGTGTCAGCTTTTACTCCATGTTACAGACCTAATAATAAGTCAGATATATTAACTGTTTTAAAAAAACACATGGTTCATTCAATTTTAAATGGAGTTTTAAAGTTTATTATGGTCAGCTAGTGTATATAGTCATGACATTTCTAAAATTACTATTGATTGTATTTATAATTGACAGTGCTTTTGGTTTGTGCAACATTCCAACTTTTTGCTATGTCCCCACCAAGCTGCATAAGCTTTTTGATTTAGCCATGTTCTGGCATACATCCATCTGTATGTCTATCCCTTAATCCCAACAAGATGTTTATTAAGATTCTTCTGTTGGGTTCATGTCCTGGGATCGCGTACATATTTAGCATCATTTGCTAAAAAATGGCATTAAACCCACAACAAAGATTCTGCAAAAAGCATTCAACACAGACAACATTTTGACAGAACATCTTGTTAGCATTTTGCTAAAAAATGGCATTAAACCCACAACAAAGATTCTGCAAAAAGCATTCAACACAGACAACTTTTTGACAGAACATCTTGTTAGCATGATTTACCAAAAATGTTTCAGTAGACAAATGAAATTCATTGTCATAAAAGTACTTAATGTAGATGACATTGATTAGATTTTCGGGCCATGACAGCAGTGGTGACCTGATTAGATTTACAGGCCATGATAGCAGTGACTTTATTAGATCTTCAGACCATGATAGCAGTGACCTGATTAGATTTACAGGCCATGATAGCAGTGACCTGATTAGATTTTCAGGCTATAACAGCAGTGACCTGATTAGATTTTCAGGCTATAGCAGCAGTGACCTGATTAGATTTTCAGGCCATAACAGCAGTGACTTTATTAGATCTTCAGACCATGACAGCAGTGACCTGATTAGATTTTCAGGCCATGACAGCAGTGACTTTATTAGATTTTCAGGCTATAACAGCAGTGACATTTTTAGATTTTCAGTCCATGACAGCAGTGACTTTATTGGATTTTCAGGCCATGACAGCAGTGACTTTATTAGATTTTCAGGCTATAACAGCAGTGACTTTATTAGATTTTCAGTCCATGACAGCAGTGACTTTATTAGATTTTCAGGCCATGACAGCAGAGACTTTATTAGATTTTCAGGCTATAACAGCAGTGACTTTATTAGATTTTCATGCCTTGATAGCAGTGATCTGATTAGATTTTTAGGCCTTGACAGAAGTTTTTCATTTTACATATTTTCAAAATTTTTGACTTACACTTTTTGACAAAAAAAGTATTGTTAGTACAGTCAGGCTAAAAAGCATAGAGGATTTTGTTTATAAATTAAGCTTTATGGACTTTGTTTATTTACATAATTTCATGTCATTATTTTAATTGTTCAAATTTTGTTAAATTTTGGAACTTTCTTGGCTTTTTAGTTTTCAGTGAGGCGGTGTTTGACACATTTGATTTTATTTGATGGCCTTTGCATTGTGAGATACACAGTAAAATTACATACCATGTGAATTACGAGTACCATGTATTCACATTTATAAGTTAGATACAACTGCAAACTGCTTAGACCAGATCAGCCTTTTCATGCCATGCTGGCAGATCTAGGAATATGCTGGGTTTTTTTTAGCATTAATCAGTAGAACAAACTACATAGACCCTGATCTGCTTTTGTGGCAGCAGATCTGACTATTGTTTTCAGTTGGGTCAGACTTATAAGCAAGTATATACAATAGGTATGATGGTACAAAAACTAAATTGTATGCAGTAATCATAATTGCCACCTATTTGTACTCAAGATTATACTTTATCTTTCAGGATATTCAGAAAAAGACCTAGATACATATGTTAAATTTGAATTTCCCTTTCCTACGGTGAGAAAAGTTTTTATTATTATATACTATGGTGCAAATATTGAAAATTATTGATGATATAAATTTCATATTGTTATTAATCCCATAATTCACATGTGAAGTATGTGGTACTGTATTTTCACACATGAAAATTCAAGATTTCCCATCATGTGAGCTGGAACTATATAGTGAAAAATTGGTTTTGTAAAATGTCAGTCATTAGGATTATAATGGTGGCTCTGACCCAAATAACTGGCCAGTCAGACTAAAATATACATTGTAAAATGTATTTCTGTTTTCTTCTTTGTTTCTTCAGGTAAAATTATTGAGCAGATTGCTTTTTCATGGTTCCCCTTGGGAATATGTTGATATCCTCCTCCCATCTGTCAGTCTGTTAGTTACCAAATTAATTCCAGAAAAGCTTGGTGGAAATTCATACAGTCTTGCAGTTTTAATCCTCTTTGGAAATTCTTGGGGAGGGATATCATCTTTGGATTCTGGGGGATGGGACAAAGTTCAGTATATTAAACTGTTTGTTTCACTGATATTTTAAAACATTTTCCATCCAAACTTAATTATTATGTCACTGTGATACATCAAAATGATATTGCTATACACTTTGTAATCAGTATTATGTAATAATAGAGTATTTGTATACATATTTCAAGACCAGAGAGTATGTATTGATTGTTATATTCTGTGATTGTCTGTAAAAAAAGTACTATATACAATAACCTCTGCTTATGTCTGTCAAGTTGTTCAAGGCAGTTGATACATCACTTCATCAATACATTCAGTATTGGAATCATTCAGAATTCTTTTGGACTTGTGATAGAACATTTAGGATTATTTGGGATTTAATTCATAACACTGTAAGTTCCTCTTAAATTTTCACCTTGTAACTTAGAAAAAATTATTTGTTGTTTTTTTTCTAGTAAACTTGTTAGTTTTGCTTTTTTCTGTTCCTTAGTTTAAGACCATCGAGAATATGCAGTTAAAACAAGAGTTTTAGCAATGATAACTTAGCTCTAGTTATTGCTATTTCTGTAAAAATAATATATCCAGTCCAATTTGTGTCTCATTTTTGGAATCAAGCTTTAAATATTGTCATGTTTGTTTTAATTATGGTATTATTATTTTATAGAAAGAGTTTTGTAAAATAACACAGCAAAGTGTAAAACCATGAATTCCAGGTGAATTTTCATTTTTAGTCCAATATTGTAGCCCCCTCCCTCTTTCAGGCTCAGAGATGTAGAATAAGTTTGATGTTTGCTCCTGCATGTCATATTTACAACTAATGACTCAGTGGTTAGTATGCTGACTTGCTAGCTAAAGTTGTGGGTTTAAATCCTACCATTGGATGAGCCTTTGTTGGCTCCTATGGTGTGTCCATGAACAAAGCACTTTAGTCCAGTTACATCAGCTATAAATAACTTACTTGTTTTTCTGTGTTATAAAACACCAAGCAGTAATGTTATAAAACACCAAGCAGTAATGTTATAGAAGTTTAATACTGTTTCCTTTAATATACATTTATACTGACACATTTACCATATTCTGCAGGAAGAGCCTCAGGTGGGACAGACAGACACAGTGAAAGGGACATTTAACCCAGGTATTCAGGGATGCTTCTCATATATCTAAGATAATGTTTATACAATTAAATAGTATTTTCCTAATTTTATAGGTCTGTAAGCAGATGAATTACATTTATACAATATACTATATGTCTGCGGCATGATGCCCCAGTGCTAGACATCACTATATATTGCCACACTGCAGACATCGTAGCGATATGACTGAAAAATTGTTAAAGCTACATTAAAAATCTAAAACACACACACTTTATACAATAGTTGTTTTAACAGGGTAGCAAAATCATATGTAAAATAAGTTAGGGTTTCAGCAATAATTTCATTTTTTTCTATTAAATATTTCAGGACTGAATAAATTAAATTTCAGATTAATACAGTTTTAAAAGATATGGTTGATGATGTTCAATAACTTGATATATGTACCCTTGGATAATACACCTAACTGTGAATATGATTTACCCAGATCTGTTCTTTATATATACCAATCTCTCACTAGGATTGAATCTTCTGTGCATATGGTTAACCCAGATTTACTATTACAGTAAAACCCATCTTGAGAGACCACTGATATGAGAGACCACCTGGTTTGAGAGACCAGAATCTCCATGCACAGAGTTACTGATTATATAGTATTAGGACCTGTTATGAGAGACCACCTGTCTTGAGAGACCATTATTTTTTGGCAGAAGGGGTGGTCATTCAAGACAGGTTCTACTGTAATATTCACTTGACTGTGAAGAGAATTGACCCAGATCTGTTGTTAAGATGAACCAATCTTTGAATCCAAGTGACTCAAATCTGCTATTAATATTACAGGCATCTGTAAAAAAAATGATTAACATAGATCATATGATAACATATACCCAGCTATGAATGGGACTGACCCAGATCTGATGCTGTTTGATTCACCAATATATAGGTGTTTATGCTGTTTGTTTTGCATATGATTTAAAGCAACTAGTACAGACCTGGATTCAAGATTACAAACATTTCTCAGACTCAGACTCCGCTAAAATTTCTATCATATGATTGGTCAGTGCTTTGACTTTAGTCAGTTAGAGGCCAAGCCCTATAGTCTTGAAACATTCCAAATAAAGATCTCGAACTCATGTTCTAAACTCCAAATTTAGATTAGTACTTGGTGTAATCATGCAGTAATAAAATTTGGCATACAGATTGACAATCCCAAAAGTCTTCCTGTCATTGTTCATGATATGGAAGGCTGCAAGTTTGGTTTTTGCATTTATATTATTAAAACACTTTGAATGTTAAGTGTAAGCTATGTATCTTTGTTTTATTTATTAAATGGAAAATAAAACCTATATTAATTAGTAAGTGAAGTTTAAATGAAATTAAGTTTACCTAAAGAGTTCACTCCCTTCACAAAGAACAGTTTATGACTGTCACTTTATCTCTCTTTTAAAATGTAAAATAGATGTAAATTGTGTGTAGTTTAATTAAAATAGATGAAACTCAGAAAGCCTTGTTCTTAAGGAAAGCTCATATATCAAAGATATACAAACGTACACACATTTATATGTAAGTATACAGTGCAAACACACATTTATATGTAAGAATACAGTGCATACACAAATTTATATGTAAGTATACAGTGCATACACACATTTATATGTAAGTATACAGTGCATACACACATTTAAATGTAAGTATACAGTGCATACATACATTTATATGTCAGTATACAGTGCATACACATTTATATGTAAGTATATAGTGCATACACACATTTATATGTAAGTATACAGTGCAAACACACATTTATATGTAAGTATACAGTACATACACACATTTATATGTAAGTATACAGTACATACACACATTTATATGTAAGTATACAGTGCATACACACATTTATATGTAAGTATAGAGTGCATACACACATTTATATGTAAGTATACAGTACATACACACATTTATATGTAAGTATACAGTGCATACACACATTTACATGTAAGTAATATGGTCTAATGAGAATATTTTGGTTAAATTCAGAGCAGAATTACATGTATCTCATGTGTGATCAACACAAGTGATTTCAGTAGAAAACAAATTAGTTAAAATATATTTCATACCCTCTTTCAAGATAAAATTAAAGCTAAATATTGAAAAAGAAAGAAAACAAGTGCTGCTGTTAAAGATACGAAGCATATTAATCACATTACAGTTTACTCCCATGTTCCTAAGTTAGTTTATTAAGAGATGGAGGAGGTAATTCATGACTATTAACAAAAAATGGAACTGATTTTAATTTTGCTAGTTCCCTCTATGATATGAGGTCATCTGACTAATTGACTTGATTCTTCATGGAAGAGTATGATCTTTTCCTGTTTCAGAATACAAGCATTCGGCCAAGCTTCAGATAAATAGAAAATCAAGAGCATTTGTACGAGTTGTTGAAAGAAAAGCCATTAAATTCGAAGTTTTCTATAAAAGGTATGTAAATTATCTTTCAGTCTTTCAGATTGAAGACAGCAGTGAGATATCTCAAAATTTTGTCATTTTGTAGACACACATATTATCTTATTAGCTTTATGTGATCTTTTCCACTGGAATAATTATCTCAGTGAAAAGTTTAAATCTGTGTTTCTTTTTGGCAGAGCTTTGGAATAAAGGTGTGACATGGTTCATATAACCTTGAAAAATCCTTGAATTTGATGGGTTGCCTTGAACAGTTCTTGAATTTGAGGGGTTGTCTTGAAAATTCCACGAATTTGATAGATTGCATTGAAAATTCCATGAATTTGAGAAATTGCCTTGAATATATCCTTGAATTTAGTTGGTTCCCATGAAAATTCCTTGCAGTTGAGGAGTTGCCTTGAAAATGCTTTGAAACTTAAGGGTTGCCTTGAAAATATCTTGAATTTAAAGCAGTTGGTTTTATGCTTGAAGACTCTTTGAATTTGTTAAAATCATCTTGAATTTTTCTGATGGAATCAAGTTCAGAATTTGTGTTATGTGTTTTCCAAAAATAATGAATATAAATAAATCAGAGTATTTAATTGGGATCAGGTTGATAGCATCCCTTTCTTTTAGTGGCCTACATGATAGATGTGTTTTCTCTTCTCCTTTTCAACTATTTTATGCAGTGATAAACATTCTAACATACAGAATATGTTCAGTTTCTTTAAGAAGAAATACTTTTTGAAAACTGTTGAAGCGCTTCTGTTTTTCTGCTCTCTTTTTTAACTGATGAAATATTTTCACTTGAATTTATAAGTCTAGGATATGAGCAATCTTAATAAAATAAATGATTATGGATGATCACATAATATCATTCTCTCTAACACATTGAAAACTATAACTCAGGTTTTGTTGTAAAAGAATTGCATCTATAACTACATTTATTTACAGGGGTTTTCTAAAGAGTGATAAATTATTAGGAACAGTGAATGTGAAATTTCAGCCATTAGAATCACAATGTACAGCACATGACAGTTATGATGTAAGTATTTATGTCTTTCAATTTTGTCTATATAATTAAATTATCATATGAATTTATCAAAATGTAAATTTGATCTACTTACATACTTACTAACTAAAATTCAATGTGTGTTTTCTTACTTAGTGATATGTAGGGGTGAAATGATTGATTGATATATTGATATATCAATAGTTTTGCAGAACTGATACTTGAATCAAAAAAGGAGGTGAAAAATCAATAAAAATGATACTTTATGCAAGTTATTTTAATCTTAAGTAGTCATCAATTATTATTAATCATTTGCCTTGTTATTCTTTAAATTCAGAATTCAACTGAAACAGCTGTTGCAGGAACATGCATTAATTTGTATTAGTTAAAGCAAACAAGACTTGACAATATTCACTTGCCTTCTACAATTAACAAAAAGTGACATGGTTCATAAGGCACTTAAACTGAGATACTGCAAGAATCACATAAAATTTGTAAAGCTTTGCACACTTTTAGAGCATTAATGTGCAAGAACTCATGCAAATTAGTTGAAAGTCTTGCATATGAAAATGTACTTGGTGCAGTATACAATTTTTATTTAACTATTCATCCTTTAAGTGCTTTTCACAACATTAGTCATGCCAGTAGACGTATTCTTGCACTTATCATGACATTTCTTTTTCATGAAGTCAATTATTTACACATCTTGATTCTTGAGGGGGACATGACTGATTGTTAGATTAAGTCTGATTGGCACATAGTGCCATAGAACAAGCATGATATTGAAGTTTGAACCTTACATCAAGAAAGTTTTACAAATGCTTGTTTAAAATGCGAGTTACCTTGAAAACCCAAATTGGCTGATTCCCATTGTGGTTTTCTTTCAAAGACAATTTAATTCTCAGATACTGGTTGATATTAGTTATGATTCCAATAATTTTTAAAGTCAGGAGGTATATCAGATTATTGGAGTTGGGAAAGTGTTAGTGGAGATATCAGTAGGTGATTTTGAGCCTGGAAATGGTGTTAAATACAAATTCAATATACATGCTGGATGGACAGAAATATAGTCCAGTATACATGCTGGATGAACAAAAATATAGTCCAATTTACATGCTGGATGGACATAAATATAGTCCAGTATACATGCTGGATGGACAGAAATATAGTCCAGTATACATGCTGGATGGACAAAAATATAGTCCAGCATACATGCTGGATGGACAAAAATATAGTTCAATTTACATGCTGGATGGACAGAAATATAGTCCATATACATGCTGGATGGACAGAAATATAGTTCAATTTACATGCTGGATGGACAAAAATATAGTCCAATTTACATGCTGGATGGACAGAAATATAGTCCAATTTACATGCTGGATGGACAGAAATATAGTCCAATTTTCATGCTGGATGGACAGAAATATAATCCAGCATACATGCTGGATGGACAAAAATATAGTCCAATTTACATACTGGATGGACAAAATTATAAATATAGTCCAGTATGCATGCTGGATGTACAAAAATATAGTCCAATTTACATGCTGGATGGACAGAAATAAAGTCCAATTTACATGCTGGATGGACAGAAATATAGTCCAATTTTCATGCTGGATGGACAAAAAATATAGTCCAGCATACATGCTGGATGGACAAAAATATAGTCCCATTTACATACTGGATGGACAAAATTATAAATATAGTCCAGTATACATGCTGGTTGGACAGAAATATAGTCCAGTATACATGCTGGATGGACAGAAATATAGTCCAGTATACATGCTGGATGGACAAAAATATCCAATTTACATGCTGGATGGACAGAAATATAGTCCAATTTACATGCTGGTTGGACAGAAATATAGTCCAGTATACATGCTGGATGAACAAAAATAGAGTCCAATTTACATGCTGGATTGACAGAAATATAGTCCAATTTACATGCTGGATGGACAAAAATATAGTCCAATTTTCATGCTGGATGGACAGAAATATAATCCAGCATACATGCTGGATGGACAAAAATATAGTCCAATTTACATACTGGATGGACAAAATTATAAATATAGTCCAGTATGCATGCTGGATGTACAAAAATATAGTCCAATTTACATGCTGGATGGACAGAAATAAAGTCCAATTTACATGCTGGATGGACAGAAATATAGTCCAATTTTCATGCTGGATGGACAGAAATATAGTCCAGCATACATCCTGGATGGACAAAAATATAGTCCAATTTACATACTGGATGGACAAAATTATAAATATAGTCCAGTATACATGCTGGTTGGACAGAAATATAGTCCAGTATACATGCTGGATGGACAGAAATATAGTCCAGTATACATGCTGGATGGACAAAAATATAATCCAATTTACATGCTGGAAGGACAGAAATATAGTCCAATTTACATGCTGGTTGGACAGAAATATAGTCCAGTATACATGCTGGATGAACAAAAATAGAGTCCAATTTACATGCTGGATGGACAGAAATATAGTCCAATTTACATGCTGGATGGACAGAAATATAGTCCAATTTACATGCTGGATGGACAGAAATATAGTCCAGTATACATGCTGGATGGACAAAAATATAGTCCAGTATACATGCTGGATGGACAAAAATATAGTCCAGTATACATGCTGGATGGACAGAAATATAGTCCAATTTACATGCTGGATGGACAAAATTATATTCCAGTATACATGCTGGATGGACAGAAATATAGTCCAATTTTCATGCTGGATGGACAAAAATATATTCCAGTATACATGCTGGATGGACAGAAATATAGTCCAATTTTCATGCTGGATGGACAAAAATATAGTCCAGTATACATGCTGGATGGACAGAAATATAGTCCAATTTTCATGCTGGATGGACAAAAATATAGTCCAATTTACATGCTGGATGAACAAAAATAGAGTCCAATTTACATGCTGGATGGACAGAAATATAGTCCAATTTTCATGCTGGATGGACAAAAAAATATTCCAGTATACATGCTGGATGGACAGAAATATAGTCCAATTTTCATGGTGGATGGACAGAAATATAGTCCAATTTACATGCTGGATGAACAAAAATATAGTCCAGTATACATGCTGGATGGACAGAAATATAGTCCAGTATACATGCTGGATGGACAAAAATATAGTCCAGTATACATGCTGGATGGACAAAAATATAGTCCAGTATACATGCTGGATGGACAAAAATATATTCCAGTATACATGCTGGATGGACAGAAATATAGTCCAATTTACATGCTGGATGAACAAAAATATAGTCCAGTATACATGCTGGATGGACAAAAATATAGTCCAGTATACATGCTGGATGGACAAAAATATAGTCCAGTATACATGCTGGATGGACAAAAATATAGTCCAGTATACATGCTGGATGGACAGAAATATAGTCCCATTTACATGCTGGATGGACATAAATATAGTCCAGTATACATGCTGGATGGACAAAGATATAGTCCAGTATACATGCTGGATGGACAAAAATATATTCCAATTTACATGCTGGATGGACAGAAATATAGCCCAGTATACATGTTGGATGGACAGAAATATAGTCCAGTATACATGCTGGATGGACAAAAATATATTCCAGTATACATGCTGGATGGACAAAAATATAGTCCAGTATACATGCTGGATGGACAAAAATATAGTCCAGTATACATGCTGGATGGACAGAAATATAGTCCAGTATACATTCTGGATGGACAAAAATATAGTCCAGTATACATGCTGGATGGACAAAAATATAGTCCAGTATACATGCTGGATGGACAGAAATATAGTCCAATTTACATGCTGGATGGACAAAATTATATTCCAGTATACATGCTGGATGGACAGAAATATAGTCCAATTTTCATGCTGGATGGACAAAAATATAGTCCAGTATACATGCTGGATGGACAGAAATATAGTCCAATTTACATGCTGGATGAACAAAAATATAGTCCAGTATACATGCTGGATGGACAAAAATATAGTCCAGTATACATGCTGGATGGACAAAAATATAGTCCAGTATACATGCTGGATGGACAAAAATATAGTCCAGTATACATGCTGGATGGACAGAAATATAGTCCCATTTACATGCTGGATGGACATAAATATAGTCCAGTATACATGCTGGATGGACAAAAATATAGTCCAGTATACATGCTGGATGGACAAAAATATATTCCAATTTACATGCTGGATGGACAGAAATATAGCCCAGTATACATGTTGGATGGACAGAAATATAGTCCAGTATACATGCTGGATGGACAAAAATATATTCCAGTATACATGCTGGATGGACAAAAATATAGTCCAGTATACATGCTGGATGGACAAAAATATAGTCCAGTATACATGCTGGATGGACAGAAATATAGTCCAGTATACATTCTGGATGGACAAAAATATAGTCCAGTATACATGCTGGATGGACAGAAATATAGTCCAATTTACATGCTGGATGGACAGAAATATAGCCCAGTATACATGTTGGATGGACAGAAATATAGTCCAGTATACATGCTGGATGGACAAAAATATAGTCCAGTATACATGCTGGATGGACAAAAATATAGTCCAGTATACATGCTGGATGGACAAAAATATAGTCCAGTATACATGCTGGATGGACAGAAATATAGTCCAGTATACATTCTGGATGGACAAAAATATAGTCCAGTATACATGCTGGATGGACAGAAATATAGTCCAATTTACATGCTGGATGGACAAAATTATATTCCAGTATACATGCTGGATGGACAGAAATATAGTCCAATTTTCATGCTGGATGGACAAAAATATAGTCCAGTATACATGCTGGATGGACAGAAATATAGTCCAATTTACATGCTGGATGGACAAAAATATAGTCCAGTATACATGCTGGATGGACAGAAATATAGTCCAATTTACATGCTGGATGGACAGAAATATAGTCCAATTTACATGCTGGATGGACAGAAATATAGTCCAATTTACATGCTGGATGGACAGAAATATAGTCCAATTTACATGCTGGATGGACAGAAATATAGTCCAATTTACATGCTGGATGGACAAAAATAGATGGCAAGCTGGCCAAATGTAGAAAAGGCAGAATACCAAGCCAAATTAAAATGCAGACAATTTAAAAGATGAATGCAATTTTTGTCTAGAAAGCTATGTATCCCTATCCGGGTTGAGGTAAACTGAATAAATAGGAATGGTGAAATGAAATAAGGAATTAAGATATTTATATGATCAAAACATTTTTTTATGATGGCAGAATTAAGTCCTGCATCTGATCAAATGGACCAGCCATAAATTTCCTAAAATGTTGAATACAAATCACAAACAACTAATAGAGAGTATTCTGTTTGACAGTGTATTTGTTATTTTGTCCTGGGTGAGAAGAATGGCAGTTAAATAGATGCTGCTTAGTATATTTTTTAGCAATCAGCATACTGGAAATACAACCAGTATATCACATAAAATGGCAACCTATCACTGACAGACCGTTTAAAGATAAAAAGATGACGAAGTTCATATTTGTAACAATAATGAATCATAGCATGAATTGTATTGATGCACAGCACAGATGTATTGTTTCACCCTAGTGATAAGATCAGATTTACATAGTGATAAACACCAGTCATAATTGTTTAATCTTTATATTTCTTATTTTCCTCCTTTCTATCATTAAATTTATGGATTCTGTGAACAAAACAAATATTTGATTTTAGGTAGTGTGTAGTTTTCCTTCATTTGCCTTTCCACTTGGCACTAGAATGCCAAGCCCCATCTTTACTAGCTTATTGTCAACCCACTTCATTTGTCTTCAGGTATCAATAATCCATGATTAGTGAAGATGACAAAAAAACTGTACATAATTGTAACAACAATTTATTAGGTTACAATACTTTGGGGATTATTTAAATGAGATTCACTACTCTTACATCATATAACTGTGACTCTGAATAACAGCTGACTGATTCAGTCTTGAAACAAAAATGTAGTAATTTAGGGTGGTAGAGTAGTTTAAAAAACCTGCCATATGATTTGTTTGGCCAAAGTAGAGACTACTGAAATACAGTAAGGACTGTTCAATTAAAGTCTTTGAACTTCTTTTTAGAAGTTTCATCTCGGTTCACAGAGTTTGATCTGAGGTTGTGGATGGGAATGAGGTTGTTGTTGTAAGGGATTGATACAGACAAATCACGCTGGAAACTAATTGGAAACTGAAAATAATCCACAGAATTTACCAATGAAAATAATTCCAGATCACATGATTATTTATATTCAATCCAATCATATATGATGGAAGACTTGGACAATTCATAACAGTTGGAATTATTCTCAAATTTGTTTTATTTTAGGAAAAAAAAATGTTGTAGCAAAGTTTTATTGTTGTTGCTTTTGTTGTTGTGGGGCTTAATGCCATTTTTCAGCACATGATACATGGTGGCCAGAACCACTGACCCACGAGAAGCTACTGGCAAGCTTTCTCACATATCCACATTTGTTGAATCTTAGACTCAAACCCACACAGACAGAGGTGAGCCAGAGTTTTATTGACTCAGAATATTTGAAATGGAAGTACATAGTAGATCTGTTAAATATAAATGCTTGAAAACTTTCTTTTGTGCTAGCATCTTCACTAAAAGTATTATGAAAGTTTTGATTCAGACATATTGAATTATTTTTTAATATGAGACCACATGATATTACCATATTTACATTATTTCTACAACATGTTTATTTCATTCATGTGAATCTCCTATGGAATAAGGTTAATTATGAAATAAAGATAAAAACAGGCCTGTGTTTTGTAAAATTTCCATTCTGCATAATCTCATGTTTATGTGCATAATTTTTTAAGGCAGTAGGTTTTACATAATTTGATGTTAGAGGCTACTTCCATTACATATTTATTTCATAATAATTCTGTGATAGCATTTGGAGAAGTTTTTTAAAAAAGAATATTTAGATCCTAGCACTAAACTTTTATCATTAAATTAGTGGAACTGATTCAGAATGAACCATAAGGGATTAGTTAATTTCTTGATTAAAAAGAATTTTAAAAAAATATTAATAAATACATTGACTTTATTACCTAGTGTTCCTATTACTCAATTCCTTTTTTTAAAAATTAATTTGAAACTAAGTCTGTTTGTAGCAGATTTCAATGGGTCTTCTTTCTTGTATCAAAATACATGCTTTATGTTGCAGCTAATGGATGGTAGGAAGGCAGTAGGAGGAAAACTCGAAGTAAAAGTTAGGATACGAGATCCATTTAAAAATAAGCAAGTAGAGGAAGTCAAGGAGAAATGGCTAGTTATTGATCAATTCCTCAGAACATTGGAGCCTAAAAAAGTAAGTTATAAATATACCATAGCTTTATATTTATCATAACAACAAAATTTTGCAGTTTTCAGATGTTAGAAACAAGTTGCTGCAATGCAAATTGGATAATCTGTAACTTTGTATCAATCTCACAACCTATTAATGTCTATTTGCAGCTTTCTCCACTAAAAACAGTCCCCAGATGATACATTAGGAAATAACTTTCATTGCCTATTGAATGCAGCAATCCCAGAAAGACCACTTTTTGTGTATGTGTGTGTCTGTGTGTAGAGAATTTTTAATTATAACCTTGGTCTGCAGTTAAATGGCACCTATCACCTTGCCTGCACACATGAGCCCATATTCCCTCACACTTAAGCACACATCACCAATAAATGATGCTACTCAACTGGTGTTATATGTACTTGTGTGTAGCAGCCACACTCAGATGATGACCTAGTTATTAATTTTCATCTATCTACACAGTCATATTCCAGATTCCTATGAAAGAAATCAAGGTATATAGAATTATTGAGAATTATAAATATACACCAAACAGAATGGAAAAGTGCTATTCCTGGAGTATGATCCCCTTTCATTTTTATCTCCAGTGATGGAAGTTGCAGCAGATACTGTGAAGGTAATGATTTTAATGAAGGAGATCAATTCCTTACTCTCCAAACAGGCTTTACAGATTGTTCACAAACCATTCTCTCTAGAGTTTCATTCAAGACTTTATTTGGTATCAATAAATCAGACTGTTATAGATCTCATCCAGCTCACCAGAATTTGTCTTGCCAACAAGAGGAAAGAGTTTGCAATCATGTCCTTGTCAATTAAGCTTTGCCTTTCAAAAGAACAATGAGCTGAGTCCCAGCCAACTGTGTATCTTCTTACTCAGGACTTCTTTGTTAACAGCAACTACTGTGTATCTGGATAACATATGTAAAGTTATGTTTTGCTGCTGGAAATTAACATCATTATCTCACTTTTCACACCACTTGAGCTTTATAGTGAATTTGGATAAGTTAGTTCTATTCCCCTTATAAACATTTTCACCACCACCCCTCTTTTTTTCTCGCTCAGATAGTTCTAGCAATCAGCCAAGCTCAGCTATTGAATAATTCATTTTATTTGCCATAATTAAATATCATATCTTACATGTGTTTTATTTTAACCCATTTTGGAAAAGAAATAAAAATTCTAAAGCACTTTATATCATTTCAAAGCAAATGCTTATATATACATTATCATATAGCTGTCTTTTCCCACTCTGGTATGTATCATGAGATAGTGGTTTAAGTTAAAGATCATATGTTTCGAATACTGCTTGGTGTTGGTTGACTTTGTCAGTTCTGATTGATGTTGAGCACTCAGACAAAAACAGTGTTAGGGATAGATCTTGAGAGGTGTTTGATTTGTACTCATCCTGGCAGTGGTACCATTGAAGTAAAATATTCCAGTGGCCTAAGTGGTTAGAGTGTCTGCCAAGGATGTTGGAGGTCACAGTTTTGAACCCTGGCCAAGTTACACCAAAGTCTTTGAAAATTGGTACTAGCAGCTACCTCACTTGGTGCTCAGCATTAAGAGGTTAGTGTCAGGACTGGTTGGCATGGTGTCAGGATAATGTGACTGTGTGGGATATGATGCTACAGGTTTGTGTCATGATATCACTATAAACTGACACACTGGAGACATCATAGAGATAAGACTGAACATTTTTTAAAGCTATGTTAAAAATCTAAATCATACACACACACACACACACACACACACACACACACACACACACACACACAAACACCATTGCAGCTACCACTGCTTGTTATCCATATAGTTCTCTTCTTTTGTTTACATAAGTTTGTCGTTTGTAGAGATTACACCATGGAATATAATACCTATATGTGAACTCAGAGTGAGGAATATCCACAAACTCAATTGTCAATAAAAATATTAATTTAAAATAAATGAAAATTGATACAGACAGAAATAAAATAAAACCATTATACTCTGGAGAAGCTGAAGCAGGATTCTACATTTGTATGAACATCAGCTCATTTGGCTTCACATGGTAACAATGGCAACTGGAGCTCAGAGGAGAAGGCACTTCTTATAAAGGACAAGAATCAATGTTGTGGTTGACAAGATTATATTGGTGGGAACATGATCTTGGTAATTTCAAATAATTCACTAGTAGTCACTTACCATCTCAATGTGTGTGTTGTGTGTGCGTGTGTGTGTGTCTGTGCATATGTGTGCATGCTTACATGTGTTTATATGTGTGACCAAATCACAATTCTTATGTGTCCTGAATTTGAATTTTTATGCCAATACTTCAGACTGAAGATAACAGTATATATTATATACATTATCAGCAAACTCAATCTTTTGGCTGATTCTCTGTCAAGAATGAGCCATGCTCTGCACATGGAGTAGTCCCTTCATCAGTTGATCTTTCCTCAAATATACTTCCAAATATTGATATGATCAGGGAAGAAAAAAATAATACATTTTGTACAAAATGATTTATCTAAGAATTTGCTTTCCTGATCACATTACTATTAAACCTCCAAAATCTGCCCACAGATGCAAACATCTTATCACTCAGTTTAATTGATTTGATGGATAGCCACCTAGCAATGATAGGCAGAGATAATTTGTAAGAATTAATTCCCTTTGTCTTTGTGTTATATAGACATGATTGCTGCATTTCAAGAAGCATAGATACTTATTTCCCTTCTGAGAAATAATTTACTACAAGATTTACTTTCACAGATTTGATCCTTGATGAGAAAATAATATCACATTGAAATATAGGCTTTGATTAGTTACTATCTCAAATGTTATCATTAATTGGACTTGCTATCACACTTGTCTTTGATTTAGTTGGCC
The DNA here is from genome assembly GCA_016746295.1 of Potamilus streckersoni. Classification (NCBI taxonomy): domain Eukaryota; kingdom Metazoa; phylum Mollusca; class Bivalvia; order Unionida; family Unionidae; genus Potamilus; species Potamilus streckersoni. Next base: position 5,143,362 of record JAEAOA010002353.1, on the reverse strand, counting down.
TGTCCATGTCTAGATAGTTAAAAGTAACAGTTCATAGACTAGACTTTGATGTCCTTTTGTTTTTGAACTATGTTTGCTGCCATATGTGGGTCCGTGCTGTAGACTGGCAATCATTTTGAATAAAAATCTTAGACTCTGATCCACATCCACCTTATGCAGTTATTCATGAAAAAATATGCAAATGAACTCATAATAAAGAATCTTTATTGTTTTACATTAATAATATTAATTAACCGACCTGAAAACAAATAAATTTCCAGAAATTATTGACTACACTTTGATAGGACATCATATTCAGATATATAATACACTTTTTTAAAATTTTAAAATTCCCAGTATTGATAATATATTGCCTGTTGGTATTACATATCTTGTTATTCCAGACTGGAATTCACATTTCCTTTATAATAAAACTTCATCCTCCTATGGATAAACCTTCATAGAGAGCTCTGCAATGAATCCAGAACATAATACAGACCCTGTCTGTGGCACAAGTCTGCCATAGGTCTCATCTTTTCCACGATGCTAATTGCAATTTTAAGTTAGGAAAAGAAATTCACCTTGGCTTGTATTTAATAACACATTTGGCAAACTCTGGATTCCATATTGTTCAGAGTTTATTCCCTCAAACTGTGTAATAGTTTCTGAAATAATTAAGCTCTGTTGTGAGTTTTCCAGGTTTTTGTTGTTGTAATCTCATCATTGTGCCCCCCTCCCTCCTCATTGGCCCATGGTGTGAAGGTGATCTGTATTTCCATTAGACTTATTAATAGTGTTTTATTGAGGCACTGGGGTAGGTATTAGTTCTGTTCATTGCTAAAACTTGAGACTCCTTCATCATACTTTATTTAGTGAATATTTAGTATTTAGTCTGCCACATTTATGTAGTATACTGTGTTAGTGTCACATAAGTAGGTTGCCCGCCATCTTTCTTATTAATTATTCAGTTATTTTTCTTACTGATTTTATTTTTAGCATTTCAGTGTTATTAGTACTTTCTATCAGAGATTATAACTGCTGTACTTTTTTACATTAATGGATATCTGCTCGTACTCTTCTGGTTTATTTGATACTTCAGGTAACTACTTTTTATTGTTTTTTCCATTCAGTAAAGAGCAATACAAGATTTTATTAAAGAGCAATATTAGATTGATGTGTTTCCATAGGTTTCATACCTCTCCTGTATCTCTTTATAAATCCTTGATGATTTATCGGTCTGTGTGTTGGTTTAGTACTGTAATCTTGACATTGTGTAAGTATGTATGTTTTTCTATATTATAATTTGGAAGCAGTGATGTTACAGTTCTCACACCACTTATTATTATATATATACATGCAAAACAGTGCATGATGTAAGTACTCTTTTTATTCATTGTACCGCTTTTTTTTTGCTTTCAGACTGTGCAGGAAATGTCTAAACAGAGCCCATTCTGGTGCTTCTGGACTTTTGCAGAGAATCTTCTCACATAAAAGGGGAGGAAGAAAGGACCTTCCTACTCATCATCCCTTCATACTGGCTTTTTCTTCTGGTCCTTGGGAAAATCTAGCCCTCCTTTGGGTTCAGTCTGTGCAGAGAATTGTAAGGTCTTCAGAGAAGTGTAAGGTCCAAGGATACATGGGGTCTTTTTCCCCTTTTAAGGGATCATTGACCAGGGCAGAGAGTAAGGCACATGACCATGGAAAGGAGGAGCATTGCCCACTCGATGACCATAGATTAGAAAATGAGGCATGCACTCCCACAAGCAGGGTCAGTGTCCTTTCTAGACCCAAAGGTAGGAGAGTAAGACATGCCCCTTGTTAGATCAGGTCCTTAGTTCCATGGCTCAAGAGAGTAAGGGGGTGAGGATCAACACCCACTAAAAGAGGTACCCCAGAGGCATCTGACACATTAAGCTTCCACATTATGGAAGAGCTACAGTTAAATACATTTGTTTCTGAGGTAGGATCCTCCTACAGAATCTGAGTTGCTGGACTGGTCAATGACCAGTGGTCAGTCACTGGTCAGCACTCACAGGTCACCAGCCACCAGACCCAGTCATAGGAATCCTATTGTTATCGCATCTGTTCCCTATTGCCATGCTCTTGGTAACACCAGTTGGAGAGTTTGTGCACAGATGCTCGATGAGGAATGAGGATTGAATCAGCATCCCCCTTTCTCCTAATCTCTCTGAATTCCTATAGGATGTTTGGTCATCCTTTTTAGGGAAGTGACTTATCGTTCCCTTTCATTTCAGAGGCATCAGGGTAGGATTGATGTTTTCAGTTGAAGCCCGCTTACAAAGCAGAATTCCAAGAGAAGGGAGATAGTCTTGGGACAAGTTTTCCTTTGTCCTCAGGTCACCTTTGCACACACAGAAGCTTGAAACATGGTAGGTTGAGGTAGCACCTTCTTGGTATGGTCCTCTGCCAACACCCTCCTCTTCCTCCTCTGCCAACCCATCCTACCCATTGACTCAGGCAGAAGTGGAAAAGGAGATCATTTGACAAGGTCTTCTTCCTCAGGATTTGAGTCACAGGTTTGGAAGACATAAAATTCTCAAGTTTTGAGAGACTTTTCAGGGCTACCAGACAATCATTCTTATTTTTTCTTCCCTACTCAACCAGGGTTAAGGAGCTTTCCCAAAATCATATCTTACAAATGAAGAACATGGAAATAGCTCAACAAGGCATGGAAGGGGGAATCAAGGGCTGTGAAAAAGACAATAAAAAAGGAACCAAAATTCCAAGACAGGTGGTTGAGTTAAGGAAAGAACCAAAAAGGAGGGATGTTATGTGTTCTGTCAAGAATATAAAACAGATAATCCATTTGCTGATGAAAATGGTTGCCTGTTCTTCAAAGGTTGCAACCTTGGCTGAATATAGCCTTGCAACCAATGAGCTCCCTCATCATGGAATAACAAAATATTCAATAACAACAGTTAAAGTCATCATTAGAATTGGCTTCCTCCTCCAAAAAGACACTATATTTACCACTTGATTTTATAAAGTGACATGTTTTTAATAAACAATAAGAATTTACTGTTTCATTTGTTTAATACTTTCAGGGCAATTCCAAAAGTTCCGTAAGTACTAGAAAGATTTGTTTTTCTGTAGAAAGATTGTAAGTTCTTCAGTGTTGAGCCCAGTAAAAAACCTTTCTGAACAGTTGCTATATTACATGTACTACATGTTCGACAACAATTCTAAGAATTCTATTGCATATCTGTATTAGTATGAAAAATCACATTTAATAGCATATTCATTGTATTGCTTCCACTTTTGATATATTTGCTATAAATACTGTTTATGCCTAATGCAATAAAAGTTTTGATATGATTTGATCTAAAATAGAAGAAAATATTGTCTTTTATTGATTTTAATTTGAAAGTGGAATGTACTCCAGTTTATCCAGGTAGTTAATATTAGACTTGTCATTGAAAAAAACTAATTGTTCAAATGTAGAAAATGTAATTTAAGGTGTAGAAAAGGTCTTCCAAATCATTTTGGACAGAGTCTGTATTAGATTTAAATGTTGTTAAAGTCTCTAATTTTCCTTTGCATGGACTTTCTGTATCACCATTGCAGCATAGGCAAGACATAGATCCACTTTTTTTAATGGCAGTAATGTCACAGGCATCAGCATTAACTTTTTGCACTTAACTCGGTTTTGCTGACATTATGGTATGTACAGTCATGAAATTTGATTGAGGAGTACAAAAGTAGGTCACATTGACTTTTTAATGCTTTAGTGATTACATTAAGGTCCTACATTTACCTCAGTTTCTCTGATGCTTTGATGTGTAAAGTTAGGAAATTTGATGGGTATATGCATTTGGGAGGGAATCACTGACCAATGGTAAAAGTGAGTAACATTGACCTAATTTGTGTGCAGGCAAGACTTAGCATTCAGAGCAATTATAATTTATGTATGATCACTCATGTTGTTTGCTCGATATCTGATTTTATATTTTCATTCCAGGCAAGTGGAACAAGTGTAGGAAGTACTGGGTAAGTTACACATCACTCATTTACAAACATGCGGAACTGAGAATTTATTTATCATATATGAAATGGTGACCTAAAGAGTCTTTGTATGTTTAGCGTCAACATTAAGAATGTTTGTCTAGAGTTTGCTGCATAAAACCAGTTTTGCAATGGAAGTTGATTACTACTTCCTTGTAATCTTTTTAATTAAACTGGTTTCAAATTTGTTTCACACATTGAATTATATGGTGAACTGAAAATTTGCTCCAACAGAAAGCATGCATATATTCACATTGCCAGCAACAACTTTAGTTAATGAAAATGGATAATTTTCTATTTTGTAATAACATGATTAAGTTGGCTGCAGCAGGAGAAAGTAAATGATACGTGGGAGACTGTTGCAACAGGAGAAAGTAAATGATACGTGGGAGACTGTTGCAACAGGAGAAAGTAAATGATATGTGGGAGACTGTTGCAACAGGGAAAAGTAAATGATACATGGGAGACTGTTGCAGCAGGAGAAATTAAACAATACCAGGAGGAAGACATTAAAGTAATATGGTGTGCCTGCTGAATCAGAAGTCATAAAAATTAACAATAATTTGCAAGACAAACAAAAACTTACATCAGATTCTTTTAAACATAGTTCCTTCAGTATAAAAATTGGTTTGTCGAGAGTTTAATGAAGGCAAGTAAAATTTATAGATATACTTCAAATATAATCATAATACATTAGAAGTACATCTACCTTGTAAATGCTAGTTTTGAAAACATAAGTGCTAAAAAGTCATTGGCTTGCCAAGATGGAAGTCATACATGAGTGGTCTTTCAGTAAAGGGTTTAGCCCAAGACGGTCCCTTTAATTTGTCACTTACTTATGCCTATTTAAGGAAACATCTCTTTTCTCAAGGCTTTACAAAGATTTGAGTCCACTTATATCTTTTCATTAATTGAGCAATTTTTGCACCAGAGAAGTATATTCCAGTTATATTTATGTCTTGCTTTAATATCATCAGAAATAAATATTTCACACTTCATTTGCCGAACATATTATAATCATGTTTATGACAGTTTAATTTCCTGCACCATGAAATGAACTTCACTTTGATTACATTACCTGACCTTCTTGTAAATTTTGTAATGATGTAAGGTTAGGCATATATGTTTATCTATATTATACTCTTCACAATAAGTTTAACTTAAAGTGTGACTGGTTTTACTACATTGTTCTCAAAGTATTTATGTGCAATGATTAGGATTAAGTGCATGAGGTGTAAATGTGTTAAACTGATAACAGACCACAGGTAAAACCTGCATATCATCGGTATCAGATGCAATTCATGCAATTCATGTCATATGCTTATTCTAGGCTTGTGACTGTCATATCATCCCCCGTGTATGGACTGGAAAACTTTTGACCGTTGTTCCAGAATGTTGTAGTAATCCATAGGATCCATTTTCTGTTTGATTTGTGTGGCTGTTTTTAATCAGTCTGAACATAGCTTAAGCCCACTCATCAAGAACCTCACTGACACTTACTGACTAGAGACAGTCTTTCATATGGTTCATACAATAACAGCAAAACACTGTTACACAGTGCCATATCTGCAGCTGTTATTATTCACCAGGCAAAAAGAGATTTCTCTCCATGTTGGCTTACATCAGTGAACCATCACAATCCATTTTAGATCACTCCAGGTGACCAAATTGCTGGTTGGGTTTTGGCTTCCAGGCAGTGGAGTTTTTACCCATGTAAAGAAGATACCTAAGAAATCTTACCTTGCTGTGAGCTCAAACAGTTGTTTCCATCCATGCAAGGAATTCTAATCCAGCATACCTGACTCGTATCAAGCAACCCTTAGAAGATAACAGTTCTCAAAATAAGTAGTTGACAGTTGCTCAGGAACTAAGACTCACCACCTTTGAAAACAATGAGGGAAAGTGGAGATCTTTGACAAATTTTGATATCCTTGAAGAGAGAATTTAGGGCAAAATGAATTCTCTGACCTTGTGAACTTTCACTTGTTGCAACTGAATTTCTTTAACCCATTATCCGAAAAAGAATATGGGCTCTGACATGGTTGAATAAAGCAACTTTTTGAACCAATGCCATAAGATTCCTTGATGACTCGGCTCTGTACATAAATTAGCTGCAGAAAGCAGAATCATTGAGATACATCCCTTGTTGTTGGACTCCAACAATCAGCAGTTCTGCCTTAAGGTTCTGTTCTTTTCATTTATGATGGCTGTAGCATTTATTGCCTATTACAAGCTTCCATCCATGGGGAATCATATTTTATAGCTAATGCTCTATCTCCCTTTGACATGGAGCCACAATACATGATCCTTCAAAGTGAACAGAGCCAGTTAGAAGAAGATTTTGCTTGTTCTTACCAATTAAAGAAGTAAGTGGCATTAATTTTGCTTTAGGTTGTGATGTCCTAGATGAGATGTGGTGTTACATCAGTAGAACCGAGCTCATCAAAAGTGGGAGATTTCACTTCTTCTTACCACAAACAGAAGGAAGGAAAGATATTTCTCTTTCCGATTATCATTCTGGATATGTTGGGTCATCTTCTCAGACTTTTTAATTAATTAACCTTTGACCAATGTATTTCTAATGCATAAGGTTTGGTCAGTCACCGCAAGCATTGCATTTCTAATTCATATCAGCTCATAAGGTTTAGGTCAGTCACCACTAGCATCACATTTCTAATTCATATCAACTCATAAGGTTTGGTCAGTCACCACTAGCATAGCATTTCTATTGCATATCAACTGATAAGGTGAGGTCAGTCACCACTAGAATAGCATTTCTATTGCATATCAACTCATGAGGTTAGGTCAGTTACCACTAGCATAGCATTTCTAATGCATATCAACTCATAAGGTTAGGTCAGTCACCAATAGCATTGCATTTCTATTGCATATCAACTCATAAGTTTAGATCAGTCACCACCAGCATAGCATTTCCAATGCATATCAACTGATAAGGTTTGGTCAGCCACCACTAGCATAGAATTTTTAATTCATATCAACTGATAAGGTGAGGTCAGTCACCACTAGCATAGCATTTTTAATACATATCAACTGATAAGGTGAGGTCAGTCAGTCACCACTAGCATAGCATTTCTAATGCATATCAGCTCATAAGGTTAGGTCAGTCACCACTGGCATTGCATTTCTATTGCATATCAACTCATAAGGTTAGGTCAGTCACCACTAGCATTGCATTACTATTGCATATCAACCCATAAGGTTAGGTCAGTCCCCACTAGCATTGCATTTCTATTGCATATCAACTGATAAGGTGAGGTCAGTCACCACTGGCATTGCATTTCTAATACATATCAACTCATAAGGTGAGATCAGTCCCCACTAGCATTGCATTTCTATTGCATATCAACTGATAAAGTGAGGTCAGTCACCACTAGCATAGCATTTATATTGCATATCAACTTATAAGGTTAGGTCAGTTACCACTAGCATAGCATGTCTATTGCATATCAACTCATAAGGTTAGGTCAGTCACCACTAGCATTGCATTTCTATTGCATATCAACTCATAAGGTTAGATCAGTCCCCACTAGCATAGCATTTCCAATGCATATCAACTGATAAGGTTTGGTCAGCCACCACTAGCATAGAATTTTTAATTCATATCAACTGATAAGGTGAGGTCAGCCACCACTAGCATAGAATTTTTAATTCATATCAACTGATAAAGTGAGGTCAGTCACCACTAGCATAGCATTTATATTGCATATCAACTTATAAGGTTAGGTCAGTTACCACTAGCATAGCATGTCTATTGCATATCAACTCATAAGGTTAGGTCAGTCACCACTAGCATTGCATTTCTAATACATATCAACTCATAAAGTTAAATCAGTCCCCACTAGCATAGCATTTTTAATGCATATCAACTGATAAGGTGAGGTCAGTCACCACTAGCATAGCATTTGAATGCTACTGCTCTCCAACTGACATTATCAAAGTTGTGGAATGACAACCATAATCAACATTCTATAGCTTTGTCTTCAGAGACCTTTAATCCTATTTTGATCTGGATGAACCAATTTCAGCAGTTGAATATTTATGCAGGTTACATGTGTGTGATTTTTATCATACTTTCAACAATTTTAGTGATATTGCTATGATATCTGCAGTGGGGAAATATTTAGTGATGTTTAGCACTGGGGCATCATGCTGCAGACATGTAGCATTGTGTCCCACCCAGTCACATTATCCTGACACCAGGCCCACTATTCCTGATACTAACCTCTATGCTGATGGCCAAGCAAGGCACCTGCTTTTACCATTTTTATAAGTCTTTTATATGATTCAGCTGGTGTTCAAACCTGCGACTTCCCACATCCTAGGCGCACTTTCTGACCAGTTAGGCCACTGGAGGAGTTTATGCAGGTTACACTACTTCCACTATATTTGCAGAAGTGAACATTTTTCTCCAAACCATTTACATACTTTACATGCTTTACACAACATTCAAAGAGTCTTCTCATAAAGGTGGCGCTCACCAGTTATTATGTACTTTTGAGAGAGTGATGTAAGTAAGGTGAAGTTATTTGCATTTTAAACATGCATATGGAGAGAATGTTGGCATACCTATATACTACTTTTATGTAATGTAACTGAAATTTCTTTGGATATTGTACTTTTGGAAATTTTAAATGATCGTAGGACACTGCTAACTAAAATGACTGCTCCCTTGTGCTCCAAAAATCAACCTGAATTTGTCTAAAGTACAGTATTCTTGGCTGCTAGTAAAATATGGAAAATGAATTTTGCCAAACTAGATAATACCAGCTTCTAAAAGTGCAATGAATGAATTACCAAATACATAAAATGTAAAAAAAAAAGTTATCGGCTCTATTTTTTACAATTTACCTCTGAAGTTCGAGAAGTGAAAATGAGCAAGTAGAGCTAGCCCTTTTTTGAAAGGTGCAAATCTGGAGTAAGGCCAAGCTGTATACTCTCTAACCCATATTACACCCATCAATCGTACATCAAACTAAAGGGAATTAAAGGTTCTTTGAACAATACCTAAGATATACAAAGTCTCTTTTACATAGCTTGTATAACTAGTGAGGAAAGCCAGGGAAACTCTTTTTCTTTAAAATTCTAACCCTTTGCTAAATAGGAAACTGTAGAGCGCCACCAAATTAGGAGATGGAACAAGTAAGTGGATGTAACACCCTCCTCTTCTTTCTTATTTTCCAAGTGTGTTTTGATCAGGTAAAATACTCAAAGAAGCAACTAGTTTATGTAATTAAAATATGTTTTTTTCAGTAAGATTTACAGAGTCATGATAGGGAACACCCTCCAAAGTCTACCTCACAGTTACCTCCCTGGAAGAGCATGCACAGTTGCTCCCATGTTAAATAGTGAATTGACAGCATTTTGCACTGGTGCCCCAATTCAAGTGGAGATCACTTTTGTCAGACTTCCATCTTGGCATGCAGATAACCTTTTAGCACTTTGCTTACTTAAACTAGCCAGAGAGGACTGAATTTGTGAGGTAGTAAATGACCCCTAATGCATTATGAGAAAGTAATTGGGTTTTGTTGACTTTTTAGAAGCAGTTTTTTGTTTGACTGTTGTGTTTCCCAAGCAGCACAGAAAGTTTGTTACAGTACTGTACCTACCATGGATTAATGATAAAAGAAAATAATGGATTTTCATATCATAAATGGTTTGTGCAGTTCTCTCTGCATATCAGTATTTATACATCAGGATAACATTTCTATTTAATTGTGGTTCACAGGATTACATGCATGTATGTTTGTTACTTAACATCAAGGATATGAGACTTGACTCAGAAAAGAAAAAAAAAAATCTTAAATTTTTTTTAATGTGTTTTTTGAACAAGACCTGAACCTTTTAAGATGTTTTCAATTTTCTCAGAATGAAACTATAATCACCAAACATATTTACTTTGCATGTACATTAGATTAATGTTCACCTGAAAAATAGTTTGGATAAATGGAGGTTTTAATGAACTTTTGGGCTATATCTAATATAATATTTGCATAAATGAGATTATTTGGAACATCCTTGTTTCTTTCCAATTAGTGTCAAAGAAAATCAACGTCGTTTAGACAAAAAACTTAAAATTAATCATGTATTGATATTTTCAAAGTTTTTAAGTTTAGGGAAGAACTTTTCAGAAGATATGCTAAAAATAGATTCTTGTAATTAAAGACATGCTCAGAAAGTAATAATCAGTGACATTGCAGCCATGAGTGAAAAATGAAATATGTATACTTTCAGTTCTTCAAGGCTTTCAAGCAACTTTAGCTATTAAAATTATTTTAGGAAATCATTCAACTTGAATATACTTGAACTCATAATTGTGTTGCTATGTGCAAAGATTTGTCATTAAGTCATTGTGACATCAATAACATTATGGCTTATGTTGTTGAAAGTGATAATATGTCATTGAGTTGTAACATTGGGGTCATTATGGCTTATTTTGTTGTGATGATATGTCATTGATGTGTGACATTGGTAACGTTTTGTCTTATGGGTGACAATAATTGTGTCTTATGATTTACATTACTATGAATGATACTATGTAATGGAGTCATTGTGACATTAATAACATTCTGGTTTATGTTGCTAGGACTCCATTATTGTGACATTAACAACATTGTGGGTTATATTGCAGTGGGTGATAATAATGATACATTATTGAGTTGATATGATATGAATGACATGAGTTATGTAGCTATTGGTGACAATGTGTTACTGACTTGTGACATCAGTGATATTATGACACATTTTGCTGTGTGATGATATGTCATTGAGTTGTGATGATATCAGACAGCATCATTATAATATCAATAGCATTATGGCTTGTGTTCCTGCATGTGATGAAACATTACTGACTTGTTATGACATAAGTAAAATTATGACTTATGTTGGTATGAATGATGATATGCCATTGAGTCATTATGACATCAGTAACATTATAAATACAGACAACCAGGTGCATGGGTCCACTGCTTATATCCAAGGTCAAGGTCTTAATTAGATTATGACATCAGTAACATTATGAATATAGATAACCAGGAGCATGGTCCACTGCTTATATTCAAGGTCAAGGTCTTAATTAGATTATGACATCTAACATTATGAATATAGATAACCAGGAGCATGGTCCACTGCTTATATTCAAGGTCAAGGTCTTAATTAGATTATGACATCAGTAACATTATGAATATAGACAACCAGGAGCATGGTCCACTGCTTATATCCAATGTCAAGGTCTTAATTAGATTATGACATCAGTAACATTTTGAATATAGACAACCAGGTGCATGGTCCACTGCTTATATCCAAGGTCAAGGTCTTAATTAGATTATGACCTCAGTAACATTATGAATATAGACAACCAGGAGCAAGGTCCACTGCTTATATCCAATGTCAAGGTCTTAATTAGATTATGACCTCAGTAACATTATGAATATAGACAACCAGGAGCATGGTCCACTGCTTATATCCAATGTCAAGGTCTTAATTAGATTATGACATCAGTAACATTATGAATATAGACAACCAGGAGCATGGTCCACTGCTTATATCCAATGTCAAGGTCTTAATTACATTATGACCTCAGTAACATTATGAATATAGACAACCAGGAGATTGGTCCACTGCTTATATCCAATGTCAAGGTCCTAATTGGGATTGTGATGGAAAGGCCAAGGACACTTTTAGTTTGATAAGCCATTCATTTTGGATCACTAAAATTCAGATAAACAAAGTTTAGCATATGGAAATTCAAATAATATTGAGAATATTATGGAATGAGTTTTGAAATGCAATAGAGGAGTATGTTTAAACCAATGATGTTGTTAAGATGGCTTCAAATCTCTTAGTTTCATTTTTACATGCCAGGCATAAGGCAGAGCTTTTTGTTGTCAGTGTTGTGATGTTCATCTATCAGTCTTTGACCAATTTTGTTCCCTCAAAAATAACTAGAGTTGTCTCACAGTTACCAAACATTATGGTAAGAAAGAATCCTGTCAAGTTTGAAATCAAAAGATCAAATATTAATGTCACTGACTGAAAGAACAAAACTTTTTCAGCACAATTACTCAACTTCTCTTCCATCTACAGTTTCCAAACTTTGTGGAGGGCTTGCATTTGTCTAATGAAGAAGTTTATAATAGAGTTAAAAGGTCAAAGGTTGATGTCACTCTGAAACAAAGAAAAAAAATGGTTCATGTACTTTAACATTAATTCTACATCACATACCTGGATCAAACATTGTGGATGGCTTGTATGTGAGGTAAAGAAGACATTTATAAGGAGGTTGGAAGGTCAGAGGTCAGTGTCACTCAGATTGAAAGAAGAAAATAGTTCCTGCACATCAAGATTAGTTTAACATTACTTATTTTGACCAAACTTTGTAAATGACTTGCCATTGGGTTAATGAAGAAAGTTATCACTATTCTGACCTTAAGGCAAAGGTAGCAGTGACTGAAAGAAAATACTCAGTTTATATGTAGAGGACTATAAACAGGAATATAATATATATTCATGGCATTCATTTTGTCTCAATGTTTCATTGATGTGATACTGTGATATCCTTCATCCATATGCACGTCCGTCCATGCATCCAGCTGTCAATATCCCCATATACTTTTCACATTGCCAAATGTCATTTCACCAGACTTGGTTAGAAAAGATTGCCCATGTGATGACTAGCTGGGAATTCTGCTCTGCAGGTCTCAGTGAAATGAGATGGTCAGAGTTAAAACATACAAAAATTACTGTTACAGTGACAATATGAAATTTTTTTACAAAATCTTTGTACATGCATTTACTGGAGAGGACCACACACACACACATACACACACATTTACTGGGGGAGGAACACACACACACACACACACATTTACTGGGGGCGGGACACACACACACATGCATGTGCATACATGTCCATACACACACACACACTCCAGAAGGAATAAGGTATGTATGGAAAACATGTAATAAAACATGAAGAGGTTTTGCCTTGCAAAAATATCGGGTTAGGGTTAGCTGGTGTTGGGTTAATTTATTGGCTGAAGGACATGGCGAACTAACATCTGTATTAATTTGAATGTTATTTGTTTGTCAGATTCTGCTATAAGCATTGAAGTGTAGATTTGAAATCATGGTATTTCAATTGCTGTCGGAAAGATAGATAAGCAAACTGATAGACAGTAGCTCTGCATTTTTATACAAAACTGCTTTGATTGGAGTCAGAAATCTTCCAGGCAAACCCTTCTTAACTCTTGTGTTCTTCTTGTCTTTTCACAGACATCAACAATCTTCGACCTGTGTTGTGTTGTAAACCTGACGATTTCTGGCTCCAATTCTTAGCAAGACTGGTTTATGAACAAGATTATAGGATTTTGTGATAAAAAACAATAAGTATTGTGCTCAGGAATACACTGCTGGAAGGTCATCTATTCCTGGAGAGAAATTATAAATATTTTTATTTATTTCCGATGACAGACAATAAATGATATTTTTTTGTTACTGTGTCTGAAAAATTATTGTGATATGTTTTTAAAGATGCATGGGCATTTTTTGAACAAGTTGTTTTGATCTATTGTACCTACATTTATTCTCTACTTGAATATTTTATTCACATTCAGCTGAATCTTAATACAGTAGCTCTAAACATATCTATTTCAACCAAATAGAAAGAAGCAAAAAAATGTTATATTTTATGCTATGCAATGAATTACTAGATTTTTCAAGAGAAATAATTTTGATATTTCACTGGAGTGGAATACCAAAAATATTATTTTGCTGTCCTCAGCAGACAATGATAACATTTTGACCAAAAAATTGGAGTATATTTAGATGTTTGTTTGGTTTGGTATCAAGTATGGCCACCTGGCTTGCAGGTAAACAAGTTCAAAACCGACACTGTTCAAATGTTTTCTTCCTTCTTCATTTTGCTTTCTTTATATGGTATTTTATCTTGAATTGGGAAGGAAAATTATGTTACCAGTGAATTAGGTATTTTCAATGTGAATGGACACCGAAAAATGTGAACATAAATGTTAAACTGCTGACATCATGGTACAGGATACAGTAACAAGTCTGCTACTTTGATCTATTATAAATATTTCTAACCAAAATGTCTAAGGTAAAAGAAGAAGAAAATTTGCTTGAAACGAGTGAATGATGGATATATTTTCATCCCATTGGTCACCCACTGTATGAAATATATCCATTATTCACTTGTCTCTAGTAATTGTCCTCATTGGTCATCTACTGTAGGAAATATATCCATTATTCACTTGTGAATAACATTACAGTGGTAGAACTAAAATATGTTAGAGAGAGTTTGTAAATGTCTACATAAGAACATGGATACTTTGAGAATAAGAGTGTTGTGGGTTAGATATTACTTTCATGTTACATGGATAGCCATTAGGCCATTTTAGCACACTGTCCTTCATCTTGCTGTGATTGACAGGAATACATTTCAAGAGAACACCAGTGCCATAATTAGAAACATAATTTGCAATTGAATTGATTTAGACTTTGAAACAAATTGATGTAGCATTATAAATTTATAAGACAAAGAGTATGTAAGTGTTATAATCTAGTCCTAGTCAAGTGATATTGGATCAAATTTAGTTATAGTTTATGTTTTATATTGAATAGTTTCTATTCAAACAGGATTGTTGTACTTCTTATAAAATCAGTATTGTTAGAACATCAACACATTTCAGTGAGTGTCAAATTCTTTTTATTTTGATATTTAGACAACAAAAAGTTAATTACAAAAAATGTCCATTATTACATAGGTTTTTATAAATCTTTGATTAAACATATACATTATTGGATACCCTCTCATCCTTAGACTTAGTTATCCAGGGTACATTTAAAATATTTTAAGTTGCACAGGGTACATTTAAAATATCCAAATATCAATCAGCCATAGAATTTACAGTCTTGATTTGTTCATATACAGTAATTTGATTCCATAGTATCATGGCAGTACATAGCTAATTTTTTTATGGCTATCTGCTCCTGTCATGTCTTTTTATTTTCATTGCAATGCATCATCCGAAATAGATTGTAAGTGTATAATGTCATAGTTTTTGTAGCAAGATTGCATCACTAACTTTATCACTACCTTTTCTGATGTTTTATCTTGTCAGGATCTATATATTTATGAAATATTTTCATATTTACATATATACATGTAATACAGGTATTTAGTATTAATCATCAATATACAACCGTCCATTTGGGGATTTTTTATTATTTTTTTCTTTACCTTCAACTTAATATTTATATTATGTTTGTGTTCCTTTTTTATATTAAAGATTCATTGGTACAGAGGTTATTTCATATTTCATCCCACAGAAGTAAGATCAAGACATATTTAAATAGTAGCAGTTTTTGTTTTAGCATGATCAGTCTATCCTCATAATAATCTTTTGTTTTAGACCAATCAATCAGTCCCCATAACGATCTTTTGTTTTAGACCAATCAATCAGTCCCCATAACGATCTTATGTTTTAGAACATTCAGTCTATCTGGATAATGATCTTTTGTTTTATACTGATCAATAATGATATTTTGTTTTAGACCGATCAATCTGTCCCCATAATGATCTTTTATGTTTAGACTGATCAATCCGTCTATATAATGATCTTTTGTTTTAGACTGATCAATACTGATCTTTTGTTTTAGACCAATCAGTCTGTCTCCATAATGATCCTTTATTTTAGACCAATCAGTCTGTCCCCATATTCTTTGTTTTAGACCAATCAGTCTGTCCCCATAATATTCCTTTGTTTTAGACCAATCAGTCTGTCCCCATATTCCTTTGTTTTAGACCAATCAGTCTGTCCCCATAATATTCCTTTGTTTTAGACCAATCAGTCTGTCCCCATAATAATCCTTTGTTTTAGACCAATCAGTCTGTCCCCATATTCTTTTGTTTTAGACCAGTCAGTCTGTCCACATAATGGTCTTTTTTTCTGATGGTGTTTATCAGAATTTTTAAAGATTATTCTGGGAACAAATTATTAGTTAATTTGTGTTTCATCGACCAATTATTAAAGAGAAATCTAACAATTTTATACCTTGTGTCATTGTTGTCCCTGTTAATGTACCATATTTAGTTATAAGTCATGTCAACAAGCTGCAAACAACAGAGAACCTGATCTGCCATTGCATAATGTGTCAGCAGATAAGGTTCTATGTTTTTTATTCTAATAATTATAACTAACAAACTGCATGTATCAAGATTTGACAGTGAATTATGTGATGCCAGGTATGTGCCTGCAGTTTGCAGTTGGACTCACTTAATGGCATATATAACAACCAGTCAATGGTGATATGAAATGTTCCATTTAGCTCCATCAAAAATTAACCTTTCTGAAACTTGAGTATAGATTTCACTGTGACAAGCAAGCACTCACTGATCTAGACTTTCAACTTCATTGATAATGTTAAATTTTCAATGGTAGATCCATTTATTGACATGAAATTCATTCATTTGTTTGACTAATTTCTGAAAGATATAGGTCAAAGTGAATTCTGCATGTTACACTATTAATGTGAATATTCCCACATGTTCCACTGTTAAAGTGAAGTTTCCAACATGTTCCACTTATTGAGAAGGTTCTGACATGTTCCACTATTCAGATGAAGGTTCCCAATGTTGCACTATTAATGTGAAGATACCCACATGTTCCACTATTAATGTGAAGATACCCACATGTTCCACTATTAATGTGAAGATACCCACATGTTCCACTATTAATGTGAAGATACCCACATGTTCCACTATTAATATGAAGATACCCACATTTTCCACTATTAATGTGAAGGTACCCACATGGATTTCAGTGTGTGAGTTCTTGCAACTTCTCAGTTTATTATATGGCATTGGACTGATCCAGCTTGGCTGGCTCTTTCTGTGGGTCTTGCCATCTTATTGGTGCCCTGTTTTATGTCGTCTTAATCAAAGATTCATGATCACACCAAAGATTTCATTCCCACATCAGTGGGACAACCATGTTGGCTGACCATTGGAATCCTGCTGAAGAGGCCCTAGGTGGAAATAATGGTAAGTACTGCCACCCTTTGCCAACCTTCACTACCGTCAGTGACACCTGCAAGCCAGGAGAATGGCCTCAGCACATCAGCTTCCTTGAAATGAAATCTGTCATCAATACTTTTCATTTCCAAAATGATCTCTTAAGCGATATTGCTCCTCATTTGGTCCGACATCTCTGTAGTGATGACCTATCTCCTGAAACAAGAAGGCATCAGATCACTCAACATGTTTGTTCTGGTTTGACTTTTCTACATGTGTGTGACAATCTCCATTTCAACATACAAATCAGACACATTCCCAGCAGCATCAGTATCTCTTGGCCAATAATTAATTCAGAGGTGGTCATGTCCTTCACACAGAATGGTCCCTACACTAGTTGGTTTTCACTTAGATTTGTGTACTTTGAGGTCATACGATGATCAACCTCTTGGCAGTGAGGTGGAATCAAATGCTACCACCATTGTCTCTCCAGTTCCCGACCTAAAAGCTTGGTCTGTGGATGCACTATCAGTCTTTTGGGAAGGGTCATAGGCCTTTGCCTCCCCTCTCCAGTGGGACAAGCCCTGGGTCACCAATCAACTTGTTCTAGTAATAGTACACCTAGGATGATTCCAGCCAACCCAAATCTTCACCAGCACCCACTGTCACTGTTAGCCATTCCCTGTGGGGATCTCCCTCTTCTACATGCTTAGGTCTTACTAGGACAGCCTGCAAGACAAACAATTAAAACCTTCAATTGTGCAGAGAATCTTGAGAGCAAGAAGTCCGTCCACTCTGAAGGCTTATGAGGGAAAGTGGCATGTGTTCAGGGACTGATGCCAGGTCCATCACATCGCCCCTTGGCGTACATCAGTCCCTCATTTGGCAGACTTTCTCTTTCTCTTTGTGGAGAAATAGTTGGCCTCAATCACTATCAAAGGCTATCAATATATATTGGACATGTTCCAGCATCATGGGATTGCCAGATAAAGACTTTTCAGATCTTTCAGCCAGTTTTGATCTCCAGCAACCAAAATCCATTGTTTCCCAAATAGAACTTGTCCTGAGTTATAACATGGCTCAACTGAACAAAGTTCAAGCCACTAGCCCACACTTTGCTAAAGTTTCTGTCATGCAGGACATGTTTTCTAATAGCTTTAGCTCCTGCATGCAGGATCAGTGAGCTTGCATGCCCTTTCAGTCAACCCAAGCTATCTTTAATTCAGTTCAAATTGTTCCATAGTCCTCCTAACACAACCAAGCTCAATAGCAGAAAACCGGCTACCATCCATCGGTAATCAATGAGTTGTCATCTTCCTCTCTTTACCATAGACATGTCAAGAGCAGGAGCTTTGCAAGATCCTGTTTGCACCCTCATGCACTTCAGATTCAGAGTCAAGTCCTGGCACCTCCTCCCTGTGAAGACAGGAACATATGACATCTTCCCTCAAGCCCTTGCTTCATGGCTGAAGTGGGCTATATGCTTGGTGTACTCCAGATCTCATGATCTGCCATATGCCTCATGAAGATTACTGATCATGAGATAGAGCCATCGCTTTGAGCCTCTCTTGCCAGTGCAATATTTCAATCTGAGATATTGTAGAAGTTGTTGGCTGGCATGCTTAGTCAACCTTCTTGAGTTTATACCTCATTTAGTGTCACAGAGACTTACTTTGGACCTGGTCGGCACCTGGCCCAACTAGATCAATCAACACAGCCAGTTAGCCACACTGTATTTGCCAGTGAAAATTTCTGTAGGTGAGAAAATCTCAATCAAATGTAAGAGTCACAGGTCAAGGGATCCTGGGCTGTTTGCATGTGCCATTAGTAGAATGGATTATCTTTCATATGGGGAATCCAGCCACTCATCACCAGAAAGATACCCGAAGTAGAGGTCAGATGCTCAGTATCCCCTCCTATTACTTATTCTCCTAATGTAATGCAAGTGGGGAACATATTTGATGGAGAGCACAAAATTTTCAGTAAATTATGTTTCTCTGAAAATACTTACCCAATCATATTTCTTAAACACCATCCCAACAACCCTGCCATATGAGCATCCTCAGTATTACACTCAGCTAAAAACTGGTAACACCTGGTATCAAGAGGCATTGGGTTAGAGTTATTTCCCTTTGTCTATGTGTGTGTGTGTGTGTGTGTGTGTGTGTGTATATATATATATATATATATATATATATATATATATATATATTTATACATACACACACACACACATATATATGGAAAGAAAGACAAATTTTTGTCTTTTAGTAGGGATGGATTCGTGAGATGGCAGGTTAATAGTTAATATTTCTAAGGTAATGTAATTGAGTATTCTTGGACAAACATGATTTATTTGAAAATTTGCTTTCACAAAAGCTCTGCTCAAGACATGTAGTTCCTCCTGAATGAAAGTTACTGACCATTCAACATGACTGCCAGGGTTGACGGCTTGAGATCTTATTATTATTACATCTTCTAGATGAACAGGCATATCAACATGTAATTTTTGCACAAAGGCTTTGTATGATATCCAGATTGTATGTTAATGAAATAGTTCTGCTCTGACCTTCAACATAACCACCAGCCATCTTTAAAATCCTTTTTAACACTACTCCCCTTGAATAAATAGTTGTATTAGTGTGGAGTTTCCATTGTGGAGTGCTTGCCATTTCAGTTCACTCACATATTTCACTTCAGTACTTGTGAGATTGAGTCTCAGCTATGTTCTTGCTAGATCTTCTTCCACCAGATATACTGGCAACCATGTATATCCTATCATGTGCTAATAAATGGCATCAAACACCATGAAACTAGATGGAGTGAAAACTGTCTGAAGTCCTTTATGGTTTGCGATAGTGACCATCTTAAAAATCTTGTTTTGGTTATTTCACTTGAATTGATGGTGGTTATAATATTTACATGTTAGTTGGGGGGGTCATTAAAAGAATTCTGATAATATCTACTTGGTCTCAAAGGAATCTGATATCAAATATTATGACTCTGGTGTCCATCTTGAAAAGTTGGTCATATTTACTTCTCAAAGATATCACAGTATCAACATGATTGTTTTGGCAAAATACTTCTTAAGATAAATAGTTGGTTTCAATGAAAATGGTATCCCCTTGATATCTCTCTCTAGTATGTCATGGCAGTTCTCTTAAAATTTTGTAAGTGCTACTTCTAAACAGATGGTCACATTGACATTGGAATTTCACTAAAAGACTTTTTATTTCTTGTTATCGGTAGTCCTAAACAACTATGGTTCCAATTTGACTTACACCATTACTGCCATATCATCCATTCAAAGGAATGTTTTGTTGTCCAACTGTTAGCACATCTTTGTTATCACCTCTGCTCCTAAATTACTTGGAGAATTACCATGAAACTTTATCAAGTAGTCTAATTACTCTTAAATGAAATGGACACTCAGATGACCAATATGGCCACCACAACAGTCATCTTGATCACTGCATTTCCTGAATGGATAATCATATCAACATACGGTTTTCATGGAGAGATTTTTATAATGTCACATTTTTGATCCTAAATGAAAATGGTGCAGCTCAGTCATCCAGTGTGCCATCACAATTGCCATCTAGAAAATCTTATCATCGCTGCTTCTCCAAGATAACTGGTCACAATGTGCTTTTACCAGAAGACTTTTTATGATAACTAATAGGTCCTCTACAGAGATCGTGTGCATTTGATATCCAATATGGCCTCCATGTTAGCCATCTTGAGAGTCTTATTATTGTTACTACTCAGAAACATGGTGTTTTCACCTGAAGACTTTCTATAATGCCTTATTAGTCCTGAATTAAAATGGTACTGATATGAAATCCAATTTGGCCACCACAGAGAATACTATAGGGTTCATCACAGGCAAAAATGAAGTTACATTGACATACTTTTCACACTCCATTGACTTTGCTGAGTATTTTCTATATCCCTTTGCAGAATAGGTAATATAGAAAATTCTATGAAATTCGTTTTGTTTATGACATTGCAGTAGTTTCAATTGAATTGCCATCAAATTTTGTTTAAACACTCCCTGTGATTAACTCCATATTGACTCCGTCAACAGCAATAGAAACAAATTTTAAGAACTTGGGAAAGAGGAAATGACTGCTTACATATGCATATTTGCAACAATCTTCAAATTATTGTCAGTTATATTTTATTGTTTTTGCTAGTATCAATTACATTGCATTTGTTATGACATTATAGTGTAATGTGTTTATGTAATTATTTTTTAAAACCGCTCCAGTGGCCCAGTGGTTAGAGCATCTGCCTCAGATGCAGGAGGTCGTGGGTTCGATCCCCGACCAAGTCATATCAAAGACTTAAAAAATGTTACTAACAGCTGCCTTGCATAGCGCTTAGCAATAAGAGGTCAGTGTTAGGACTGGTCGGCCTGGTGTTAGGATAATGTGACTGGGTGGGACGTTATGCCACATGTCTGTGGCATGATGCCCCAGTGCTAGACATCACTATAAACTGTCACACTGCAGACATCATAGCAATATGACTGAAAATTTTTTAAAAGCTATGTTAAAAATCTAAATCACACACACACACACATTTAAACATGAAATGTCATGATTCAAATTTAGAGACAGTAAGTTGTGTTATTTGATTCTAAGTAACCAATTAGTCAGAAATTATTACTTATTAGTTGATGAAAGACTGTGTCACCTGTATGTTATGGTCACTACATGTTGGCACTGATGTTTTCACTAATTATCTGAAGCACATTTTATAGATTCATTTATAGTCAACATGTTCTCTATTTACTTGTAAGGTATTATTGTTTGTTTGGTTTTAAATGAACATTAACACATTATTGGCTATATCATGTGATCAAAGTGTCTACCCTAGGGACACACAGTCAATCCAGGCTTCCCCAGGTGGGTATCAAACCAGTACCCTGGATTATGAATCAAATGCTTTAACATGTGGCCTACCATGGCTTCCTGCATGTAAGATTAACTCAGCCCCTTTGATAGACTTGACCCATTGTTATTGAAGATTTATCAGCTGTAAAGACATGTGAAACTTATGTGACATAATGACATCATATATATATATATATATATATATATATAGTCATCATTCAGTAATATAGATGAGGTAGTATTAAATAGCAAAATAATTTGGAACCTCATCCTTTTTGTCGATATTTATTGCACTTTCAATTGCATAAAACTGTAGGTACCAGTAGACACGGGTTCTAACATAATTGCACTACCAGTCATGGGTTATTGTTACTGATTTAATTTTGATATTTAATAGTTTGATATTTTCTTGCAGAGAAGGGCGTCATAGTGGGGGAGGACATCATATGTGTATGGAGGTGCTCAAGTATGAAAAACAGCAACTCGATAAACAGGTAAAACATTTGAACTTCTTTAGATACTGACAATAATAGGTACAGACTCAGACTGGAGTTTTCTTCTGTCTTATTTTCCCAGTTTTT
Source organism: Potamilus streckersoni (assembly GCA_016746295.1). Taxonomy (NCBI): domain Eukaryota; kingdom Metazoa; phylum Mollusca; class Bivalvia; order Unionida; family Unionidae; genus Potamilus; species Potamilus streckersoni. The sequence goes on along the minus strand of JAEAOA010002353.1, from coordinate 5,120,833 downwards.
GTTGTTGGTAAGATTCAAATTGAAAATGTTAAAATTATTTGATAAATCATAAATCAAATTTATGATACACAAATTAATCTAATTATTGTTCCATGAGATGGCATTGAATTTTAAGATAGGTGCTTGTAGTAATAAGGTCATCCTTTCATATACAAGTTTAATAGAGTAAGAATAACACAACATAGTTATAAGCCCTGCATGCATTTGATGTATTTTTTTTAATTATGTAAAATTTCTGTCTTTACTGATGGCACTGCACATGAAATATTTCAGATTGCCAATTTGAGAGACAGTTTGAGTCAGACACAATTAATGACCCTGACCTCAAAGAGTCATTTGCTACAGGAGAGGATCAACCAACAGTCAGAGACACTGAAATCTGGGGGAGAGTCAACATGGAAAAGTATGTAGGTTTAGGCTATTAATGTTGGTCTTTACCTTTCCACACAAGTACAGGCAAATACCAGTAAAAACAAGCTGTTTCAATCATGTCTGATTGATTCAGAAGAAATCTTTCCCCATTGAAAAAAAAGTTGAATGTGCCTGACTGTTGATCTTGTAAATTTGAACTTAAATTTTCTTAAATAACTAAAATTAGTAACCAGTCAGTTTGTTCACATGGAATTTTTAATATATGTATACAGTTAAAGAGAAAGATGGAAAACATAAATAAATTTTTAACAACCATGGGCAATTTTTATTCATAGAAGACATTATTTCACTTCATAATAGTATGTTTAGACAAGTTTTCTTTTCAACATAGATATCACAGTCGCTTGAATTAAATACAGCCTTCACATTCATTGTTGGATAATCACTGAAAAATTAAAATATATCTGAATAATTAGTATTTCTGAGAAAAGAGCTAAATCACTAGAGAAAACCCTTCTTAATGCTTCAGACAATCAAGCTATGTAAAGATTAATTAAAGCATAAAGTAATTAATGAAGATGATGATGATGATGATGATGACGACTATAATGTAAAATGGGTGTCATAATTAAGTGAAGGACTATTCAACCTTCAAACCCCTTTTACAATGTAGCATATGTGATCACAGACATTTGTATTCATCTGCATTCATCTCCCATGTTTTTAGTATTTCACATATATATTTTATCTTACCATTTATTTTATATACATTTTTCAGAATTGTAACACCTTTATCTTTTGAATTTTTTCTTGATGTAACAGCAATATATCTGTTTACATTTATTTGGGTGTGTTTATATTTTGAAAGATTTTTGTGAAATTGTTCATTTGTACACTTTTACAAGTTTGCTATAATTGGCACCATATATCCATTGTGTGTTGATGTGCCATTAAAAGCTAATACATAAATGTTTCCATTTTGTGTTTTTTTTCTCACACAGACACTAACCCATGCTTATATTCACATATAATTTCCTTTCTATTTATCAAACATTCACCCATATATATATATATATATATATATATATATATATATATATATATATATACATACACACACACACAAATATGTTCTTTCCTTACCTAATTGCAAACCTATATATATATATATATATATACATACACACATACACATATAGATACGTTTTTCTTAGGAACACAATCACCCCAACATATTTCCACATGACTGTACATTTTTTTTTCTTTCCAATAAATACACTAACTCATACATATACGCACACATACATTCTTTCCTTTCTCATTCTAACACAGACACTCACCATACCTATGTGTACTCATACATTCACTGTAGTGTAAAATTAGTATGACATAGATTGGTAGTTTTATCTTCAAAGTTGGATCAAACTGCATAGATTAGATTCTAGTCAAGATTGTTACAACCACTATGCTAGTATGTTGACTCTGGCAATTCTTCAGTTAGGCCTCAGAAACTTAATAAACAATCAGTATGGTGAACTAAGAGAAACTATATATATATATATATATATATATATATATATATATATATATATATATATATATATATCCTTCTGTTGTATTTTAGAGAGAAAGCAAAACATTGGCATGGTTGTTTTTTTTTAGGGATGTTGGTAGACATGGACAATGCACTTATAATTTTAATCTACTCATATGGGATGGGTGAACAGTAAATACATGAGAAAATCAATTATGTATTTTCACAGCAGATTTAAATGAAACATAATTTTCATGGGGAGATTGGGATCAGGTTATACTCTGAAAGTTTGGTTCAGTCACCAGTAGATATGATCATGCCATTGGATTAGAATTATTACTAACATACCTGGTAGATGGCATGTTCAGTATGGCAATTTTCATGCGGTATACAACTGTATTTCATCATTATCTGTAAAAGCAAACATAGCTTTCATAGACAGATTCTACATTTCCATTATACAGTCTTGGTGAAAAAGCAGGCGCGTTAAATATAATACATTAAATCTTGGCACATTTGCTTTGGAAAATTTAAGAGAAATGTTGATAAACATTTTTCTGTCATTTTAAACTTGACTTTTACTCCTTGGAAAGGGTAACACTAAGGTGGGGTTGATGCCCTTATTGACTCCTTACATTTCTAATTTTCTATTAGGTGCTCCATTCCTGTTTCCTGATACATGCACAACTTCATGTAAAGGTTATCAAGTACAATAAACACTTACAGTTTTTTTAGACTGCTTCATAATCATAACATTTACTTGTTATGATGAAGCTAAGAGAGTAGCACAAATGTAATCATACAAGAAAAGGGCACAGGTCTTTGGCTTGGCTGGTGTGACCTAGTGCACTATTACCAATTAGTCTACATAACAAGGCAGAAACTGATTGATCTGATTGCTACTCTTTGTGTGCTGAGAAGGAAACTGGGATAGAATATTTGAATGTCTGATCTAGGATTTATTGCAGTTTTAAAAATTCATCCAGATGTCAAGATATTGTAATAGCTCTCCTATTCTTTTTAGTCAATAATTATGATATTGGTGCTAATCAGGAAGAATTATTAATTAAATTCAACTTTTTGCATTGATATTTAATTGGTCTGGGAAGAGTTGAACTTCCTGCAGGAAAGTTTGTTTTGGTCATTAGCTTACATCAAGAATGAAGGACTTTCTAAATTCTTTTAACTAAAACTGGTGATTTTCATGTTATGGGTTCTACTTGGTTAACACAATGTGTATTCTGCAGCTGGAATTTAAAAAATAAACACTCATGTAACACTTTAAAAAATTTTGATATAACCGAATTGTTAATGATTTACAAAATTCTCCATTTTTATCAACACATGATGACTGAGAATCTGTGATTCAGCTTTGGAGAATGTTGCAGACAGACATACTCCAGTGAGCACATATTCACATAGTTATCTGTTACTTTTTATATGACAAGAGAACTAAGGAAAATTGTATCAATATACACTATATATAGATCATGCAATGCCTGATAAAACTAGAAAGCAGAGATATTTTTAAAAATCCATGAAATCATACCTTTTTAATCTAGCTCTTCAGGATAACAAAGCTATTAAAGGCAATATTGATCCTCTAGCTTACCAGGGTAACAAAAGCCAAAAAGGGCAATATTGACTCTCTAGGTAACCAGGGTAACAAAAGCCATTAACTGACTCTCAAACTCATCAGGATAACAAAGCTATTAAAGGCAATATTGACTCACTTGGTCACCAGGGTAACAAAAGCCATTAAGGGCAATATTGATCCTCTAGCTCACCAGGGTAACAAAAGCCATTAAGGGCAATGTTGACTCTCTAGGTTACCTGGGTAACAAAAACCATTAACTGACTCTCAAACTCATCAGAATAACAAAGCTATTAAAGGCAATATTGACTCACTTGGTCGCCAGGGTAACAAAAGCCATTAAGGGCAATATTGACTCTCTAGGTCACCAGGGTAACAAAAGCAATTAAATGACTCTTTAACTCATCAGGATAACAAAGCTATTAAAGGCAATACTGACCCACTTGGTCACCAGGGTAACAAAAGCCATTAAGGGCAATATTGACTGTCTAGCTCATCAGGATAACAAAGCTGTTAAGGGATATATTGATCCTATAGCTCACCAGGATAACAAAAGCCATTAAGGGCAATATTGACTTTCTAGCTCTTCAGGAAAACAAAGCTATTAAGGGAAATATTGACCCTCTAGCTCACCAGGGTAACAAAAGCCATTAAGGACAATATTAACTCTTTAGCTCATCAGGATAACAAAGCTATATGGGGAAATATTGACCCTCTAGCTCACTGGGGTAACAAAGCTTTTAAATGCAATATTGACTCTATTTAGCTCATTGGGGTAACAAAGCAATTAAGGGTAATGTTGACCCTCTATAGCTCACCAGGGGAACAAAGATATTAAAGGAAATAATGACCATCTAGCTCAGAGGTTCCCAAAGTGGGCAGTACCACCCATTGGTGGGGATTACTGTAGGGGGGGGCACTAATGCTAAATAATGGTTTTAGTTGGTTACGGTAGGTGGTGCTGAGGACAACCAAGGGGACGATGGCCTCAAAAGTTTGTGAACCATTGATTTGTCTCATAAAAGTAGCAAAGGACAAGTAAGTGTAAAATATATTCAGTTTTTGAATTAAAGCAGGTAAATTATTTTGAAGTGTACTAAATGATATATTAGACTTTCAAACTATTAAAAATGGTGGCATAATTTCTTGTTGGCCGCATTACAGATCTAATTAATCAAACTTTAAAGTCTAACACTTGTTCAAATCATTTGAAAGAAGCACAAGCAGTCCCAGTCTTCAAACTGAATAATCCCCATAACAAAAGAAACTTATTAACATTTTACATATAATATCCAGGGTTTTGTTTAGAAATTTATTGAAATTCTTTTGTCATCATTTTCAAGAATATTTTTAGCTGCTTTTCTAAAGGGTCATATATGCCAAACCACTATTTTATGTTCATGTAAAGACTGTTAAGATGAAAACATGTAGTAGCTGTTTTGATAGATTTATCTAAAATGTTTGACTGTCTCCAATGTGTTATTTGCATCTATAAGCAAATGGCTAATGGTTTGCCTGATGGATTGGTAAGTATCTTATCCAGTTATCTGACAAATTGGAAATGACAAATTAATAAGGATGGTATTGTAATTAACTGGTAAGAAAATTAAAAGATGATGCACTGGTCATTTTTAAAAATGTTGTTATCAATGGCATTTTTTTTATTTTAATTAAATTTGGCTGTTTATATAAATATGCAGATGACAACACTGTGTCCTTTTCCTGCCTGACTTTAACATTATGATCCCAGAAAAGCCATGGGTAAAGAACATTTGACATGTATACATGTTTTGTTCTGAGTCAATGGAAAGAACTAATTTTATGTGGCATAGGACACATTAGGGCGTTCAGGCCAAGATAAGAAATATCAGTTGAGTTTTTTCCCCATGAGTCACTGCAAAATACAAATGCCATTTTGTATTTATTACAAGTTCCCATTCTTACACTATCTAAATATCTGTAGCTTTATTATATGAATGAAATTCAAAATGAACTGGGATTCATAAAAATTCTACTCACAGTGCCTAAAAGTATCTATGCAGTGACATATAAAAAGGCATCTAAGTAGTTTGACTATGTGTGATACAGCAATACGGAGAGTGGTACTGAACTCGAGATCAAGCATGTAAGATCAAATTGGGATATAATAAATACACAAAACTGCATGTGTGTTTTGTTCTGAGTTGTTGGAAAGAATGACAGTAATATGGCTTAGGGATATGTCAAGACCGTCATGTCGAGACATATTCATAATAGATATCAAAAAAATTCTTTCCCGTGACTCATTACAAAGCATGAATGCTGTTTAGTATTTATTACATACTTCCTTGTTATGCTTTATAATACTTGTAGCTTTACTCTATGAATGAAATTCAAACTGAACTGGGATTTATTATAGCGAAGATTTTATCTGGTAAACATTGGGAACCTTTCTAGAAGGTTATTTTCCATTAGGTAAGAGTTTGTTTTCTTTAATAAAAAAAAGTACTAATTGTGACCTTAGGTCAAGTAGAGGAACTTTGATTTTCTAGAAGTGATTCAGTCATGCTTTAAGATCTGAGCAGAATCAGTTGTATTATTGTTGTGTCCAGTAGGTCATTTGGACTGGAATTTATTTTTTCATATTATTTATTCACTGAAAGTACAAAGTGCTTATAAAAAAAAAAACATTCTTGGAAATACAGACTTGAATTTATTAAAATATCAAATAATGATATAATTTTGGATTATATTATTGTGATCCAGCAAAAGACTTGGCAAATCAGCACTACATGGGCCACCACAGGCACATCAACACTTCCATTGGATTTAATTTGAATTTCCACTAATCATTAGGGCTCGTGTCAGTAATGTTGGGAAAATAATATTGCTTCTCAGAGTCAGGTTCATCCAGTCTGATTGTCGAAACAACAAAACTCTTTTAATTTAACACTGATTGTAGGTGAAGGGATTAGTCATCAAATTGCAAAGAGATTTTGTTTTGTACCTGCACACTGTTTTTTTCTCTGCAGCATATGTGACTGAAGTACAAGAGGAGATTCCAGTCTTTGACAAGGAGGCCAAGCATCTAGCCAAGCAAGGGGACATGCAGAAGGCACAGGTCATGCTTACCAAGAAGAAACTTGCTGAAAAAGAGGTCAGTTTGTGGTCCCAAGTGATTTTGTTTTGACTTTTAAGTTTTATTGGACCTTCTTTCTCCATTTACTTTAAGCTATGACTCTGTTTTTTGTGCTGTTACTCAATCGAGATATTATTGGACTGGGGACAAATATTACATGGCTGACAGGGTGAAGAGTATCCAAAAAATGGAAAGTGTTGCAGTTGATGATGCACCAGTTGGATAAGACAGGCTGATTTAACTTTTGTTTATCTGACTTATCTTCCATTTTGTTGACTAATAGACAAGAATTATGGCAGGTTCATCAAACAATTGAATTGACTTTTAAATAAGTAACATTTAAATACACTAGTGATATATAATATGTATTTCATGATACCCATAGTAAGTAGCATTTCATTGACATGGAGAAATGCAAAGTTTTGGGGTTGTACAGAAAACTCATCATACAGTAGTTTATCACATAGTTGATACACTTTTATATATAGTATGTACAGTTTAATATATTTGATATGTCAGCATGTTAACATACCATTCTGTGAACCTGTTTAGTCAAAAAAAGTCATTGACATTTTTGTACTGCATTTCTCTTGACTGAATTGCTTGTAATTTTGCCTTACCCTTCTTCTTTAACTTTGTTGTTGCTATTATCATCAACATTTTAGTGGCCTTTTTTCAAATCAATTGTGCAAGGGGCATTGGAGAAAAAGGTTACATCTGTCTGAATATGACCAGTTTAATCCACAGGGTCTCATTACAAATAAAATTAAGGGTACCCATCAAGGGATTCAGGGCTGGGGTGTATAAACCTGTGTTAGGCTTAGGAGCAAATAAACTTCCCTCTATTTAGAGAAGAATGTAAACATTTGCCTGTCTCACAGCCGACAGAAGGTTATCCAACAGCAGCGTTGTTCCAAATCAGAGAATTTATGCAAATATCCAGTCACAAAATACATTATATCAGAATTGAGATACTCAGCAGCATTTAGATTTATTTAGATTTAGTACAATTTCTGCATCAAGTAATCATCCCATTGTAGTGGAAGTGACACTATAGATGGAAATATTGTAAACTTCTCATCAAAATCAATGTACTGATATGTGGCATGTCCAACCTAATGCATTTAGAGTATGTGACATCACATAGGAATTTCCATAGGAGATAGTTTTGAAAAATGATGTCTGTGTCAAATGTTCTCTTGGTTTGCTGCATCTAAGACAGAATAAATAAAATTATTTCTTCTTTTTCTCGGAACTATTTCCTGTAAAAAAAAAACTGATTAAAGAATCTCAAATGGTTAATGATCTAATATTAAATTTATGAAACTCACCTAATAATTTCCATGCTAAGGCTTGCAAAAGCTGGAAATTATTCAACTAGTTTCATAAACTCAGTATAAAATCAGTATATTTTATTATATTGACAGCAATACAAAGTTTGAGGTGATTTTTTTTTAAAATTTGTGTATACTTTTTCATGTTTTTTTAGGCAATGAGCATTAGAAAGGAGATACTAGTAACAAAAAGAGAAAATTATGTCATTCTTTCATAGACATATAAACATACAAAAACTAAACTTTAAGTAAATCAAATTGAAATATAGTGTATAATTTGACAATGCTTCTGATAATTACTGTAATTTTACATGAACAGAAATTATCATCATTTTCCAGTTTCTAAGTAAATATTCAGCTGTTTCTGGTGAAAATCAACTATTTCTATAAACATTATTACTGATTCTTAGCATCTCAAATATTTTTCATTTGGAATATAGAAAGGAACAATTACAAGCAGTAAGAAGTAAACAAATAGAGGGAGTTATGCTAGATACATTGATTTATGCTAGTTATACTAAGATAAAATACTATGTACATTAATTTAGGGGAGTTATGCTTAGATAAAAACTTAGGTACATTGATTTAGAGGAGGTATGCTAAGATATAAATCAAGGTACATTGATTTTAGGGAGTTATGCTTTGAAAAAAGCTTGGCATATTTATTTTGGGGAATTTTGAAAAAAGTTAGGCACATTGACTTAGGGGAGTTATGCAAAGATAAAATGCTAGGTACATTGATTTAGGGGTGCTACAAAAAAGCTAGGTACATTAATTTTGGGGAGTTATGATTTGAAAAAAGCTAGATAAACTGATTTTGGCTAGTTAAGATAAAATGCTATGTACATTGATTTGGGGGAGTTATGCTTTGAAAAAAGCTTAGCACATTTATTTTAGGGAATTTTGGAAAAAACTAAGCACATTGATTTTATTCTAAGATAAAAAGCTAGGTACATTGATTTTGGTGATTTATGCTTTGAAAAAAGCTAGATGCATTGGTTTTAGCTAATTATGCTTAGATAAAATGCAAGGTTCATTGATTTAGGGGAGTTATGCTAAGATAAAAACCTAGGTTCATTGATTAGTGCAATTATTCCCACCAAGGATAACTCTTATAATGTTTCAAATGATATTCTTAGATTGTTATTATTTTTCATCTTACATCTAGGTTTTAACTGTGACGGCATGAAATGTTCATTCATTATATCTTCCAGCTTGCAGCTATCAGGAAAAGATACCCAAATTTGTAGAAAGAAACCAGTCCGATTCGATTCATCGCTGTGATGGTTGACATAAGTGAACTACAGGATCTATTAAGCATTATCTTTTTATTCAGACATGCTAATTTATCCTAGATGAGATTATTGGTTTTCTGCAATTGAAGCTTGACCTAGTAGTGATGAATTACCGTAAGCATCAACTTATCCTCAGATACAAAACATAGATGGAAGATAGAAATTTTGTGCTTTCCATATATGAAATTTCATTAAATTTAAGAGACTCCAGGTATGATTCTAAGTTTTAGTGATTTAGAAATATTCAGATTTATTTCTTGGATAGCTTCATGACTACGGTGCAGTCTTGGACAACAAACCCCACAAGTTAAAACACCAATATACTTGTCACTGCACCAAATGCATGCTTGTAATTCAGTTGGACAGCTGAGCAATCTTGTGGCACAGGTGCTTGACAGTAGAATGTGTCTAAGTTGTTTTATTTTCAAGTCCTATACAATATCCTGAACCTTAGTTAAAAACAACAGAGTTAAAAACTGTCTGACATTAAGCTTTTATGACTTGTGGCAGACTGTCTGGGAAATATTTGTTAAATTTTGCCTGGGCAGTTATGTTCATGATTCTTTGTTACATGGATGGTATTTATCGTAATCATAGGACATAATGCTTAAAACTGCTTTATTTTAGCTATATTCAGCTAGTTTTCATGAATTTATTACTGAAAAGCCAGCATATTCATTTCCTAGTAAACATTTTATTTTATAGATAATGATACTAATGAGCAAAAAATTGGTTATGTTGTTTCTAGAACTGGGTTAGTAGCCAAAATACATGTACAGGATGTGTACTGGTTCAGCAGCCTTCACGTACCAAATATACTCACTTATAAGTTGAGCCAAACTGCAAATAACAAAGATCCTGATCCTCTGTAGCATAATTTATTCTGCAGATCAGGGTCTATGTTGTTTGTTCTACTGATTACTCATACAAATTGCACAGACCTTGATCCGCAGGCACATTATGCAACAACATATTGTGGTCTGTGCAGTTTGCAGTTGGACTCCTAAGTATGTATATATGGTATGCATTGTCACCTAACAACTTGATAGCAGTGAATTATAGACTAAGTTGAAAGACATACCGTATCATTCCATTGTATGGTTGTGTTCAGTTTTTGTTTATAGCACATAATTCTTTAGACTTTATTCCACTTTTTGTCCCAGATTGAATTCAGGGAATCTTGTCCTTTAGGAAATATTACAGTTTTGTTCATAATATTGTTACTGTCTTCAAAAACTACCATATATACACACTTAAAAGTCCACTTCCAAACAATTTAGACTGTGATCTGCTATCACATAATGTGTTGGCAGATCAGGTCCTGTGTTATTTGTTCTACTGATTAATCTTAACAAGCTGCACAGATCTAGATCTGCTAGCACATCATGCGGTGGCAGATCTGGGTTTATGCATTTTACAGTTGGGTTGGAACATATAAGACAGTATTTATGGTACTTCATATCCTATTCTGACCATTAAGATCTTATGTGTAAAAAGTATTGCATTGTTACTTTGTATATAAATTATTGAATATGCCAAGTGTTTTGTCCAGTTTTTTCTATTTATACAATCATCTATACATGTGCAAATGTATATTTGTATGGATATATATGTGTTTACATATGTGTGTGTGCTCTCCACAGGGTCTTTTGCCGTAGCAATTCCAATACACTATAATTTGAACCATGATGCTTTAGAAACTGCCAGTGCCAGTATGTATTTATGTTTCCTTTTAAAATGAATCTATTAAGAAGACATGCATACTGATTCAAGGACAATCACTCAAATGACACCTTTTGTTTACTCGGTTTTGTGATAAAGATAATCTGGGATAATTCATGACTTGTTTTGCCATTATCTTTTGTACATGCTCATTCAGAAAAGTTAATTCACTGCCTTAAAAAGAAGCAACCAAAACCCCCTTCAATATTACCAGCACTCAGCTAGCCCCATGCTGGCCTGGTTACAGAGTTTGGTGTCACCAGTGGTGATTATAATTCAGTGATATTTCCCAAAAGCAAGAGCATGAGAAACAAAGGACAGTTTTCAATTGTGTATTGAAGACTTAATATCCTTTTGTTCCACTGCATGATCAAATGGCAAGATTCATATATTTTACATAGTTACCAATGATTGGGGTGGGGTGACGATGGCATAATTTGTGCACTAGTTCCTAGTGCACTATTAGAATAATTTTTGGGTGGTTCATGAGACAGTATCATTGGTTGTATCAGTTGCTGATGCTGTCTTGTTATTTTCCAGAAACTGCGACAAGGATACTTTTGTGAATAAAAATTGGATCTTGCTCTTAAGTTATTCTTATATTTATATTATTTAGTTATTCCTTTTTTCTGTCTATTCAGGTATGAAAAGGAGCCATTTTATCTTTCTGGATGTTATTTATTCAAATTCAAAGACTTAAGATTTTTGGCATAAGACATATTATAACTTATGGAAATAAAGAATGCTATTTAAATATATATACTTCTATTATATTTGATTGATATTAATTATTTTTCATTAGATGATAACTCTTTATTAAGAGCACTTTATGATGCTACCACTAGCTTATTCTGATGCTACAAAATTGTTGTGAGATCACTCTGTGTATGCATACATGTTGGCATTCAAATCATCCTCACTTTATGTATCTCATATCTTTATCTCAGAATGTTTTTGAAATAATTTTTTTATTCTTTATGCCTACTTGCTGTCATTGATGTTTGCTTTTTGTGGAGAGTTGTACTACAAAAATTAATATGCTCTGATTACATAGGATAAAAGCAATGAAATTTTTGTCTTTTGAGCAACTTTTTTATCTGCACAAACAGTTACAAATAGTTTCAGAAAATTTAAAACATATGTACCTTCCCCTTTGTTAAAATATAATCATAGCAGTATTTAGTATTTTATATCATAAGGATTTTCTTTTTTCACTTTTTAGAGATGAACTCAAAAGATCTTTTTAAAACAATAATTTATTAGTGTTCATGAAATATACATTGCAAGCAACTCATCTGGGATACAAGACTGCATACAGTATTGATAATATTTTGTCTTGATTGTAAAGCATAGGCAAGATATAGGATGTAATATGGTGGAGGGGAATACCTTTTTTAGGTGTCTGACTTTCTGTCCAATAATATATCAGTTCATTCATTATGTACACTTTTTTTCCAAGGGACAACTCCAAAACCATCTCATATAGATATTCCTTCTTCCATCCATGCATTATTCACACTTTCTTTGTCAGAGAATAACTGTAAATCATTCATAATATCACTTTGAAATTTGTTACACATGTTACTTTGGTGGTTGAAATGTACCTCTTGAAATTTGGTACACATGTTAGATTAGTGGAGAAGAAGTTTTAAATTAAAAAACCTGTTTCCAATCCTTTTTCCCTCTACTTGTGATCGTCTTGGCAATAAAATGTTTACATTAAACAAATTAGTGGTCCAAATGTGCCTCTTGAAATTTGATAACACTTATCAAACTAGTGAATCTATATGCCATATGCTATTTACAACACTTGACAGTTTCAAATTTGTATGTTTTTGTCCATTTCTCAGTTCATCATCTGTTATCACCTATATTTCTGGAACAAAATTCTTGTTTCCTGTCACTTCTTGTTGCACTTTTGCACGTGAACATAATGAAACTTTTTTATCCTCCAACCCCATATGTAATTTGGGAATATAGCTATTGCTGTGTGCATTTGTCTGTCTGTCTGTCCATAAATACTTTCATTTTTGAAGCATAACACTCAAACCTTTTAAGATATTTCAGCCAAACACTGAACACATTAAACAAGTTGTGTAACAGTGTCTGTTTATCCTTTAAATTTTCCTCATTTAATATTGTATTAAAGTGTAGCATACAATGTTGAAGTTATCTGTTTATATGACTTTGGCTAGTAAACTTTGTACAGTTAACATTCATTTGCTATAGTAAAATCTACAATAAAATGAAAATCTTTGGGGGTTTTCAGTTGATGTAAGGAAATCTTTCACTCACGAAGTGGATAATATTTTATATTGTCACTTGTGGCTTTGCGATTACACATCATCCATGAAATAATCCCTTACATGAACAATATTTTGATTCCTTTTTTATGATTCTTTTTTATAAAAATGTATCACAGAATGTTTTATTTTTTCTCAATTTGTTGTGCATGAACTTCTAAAAAGGTAGTTATGATTCTCCTATTGTTTCTCTTTTTCATTTTTTTAAGTCTTTTCTCATCTTTTTTCAGAGTAGATACACTCAACACTTGGATATTCTATCTTCTTTTGTCTTTTTCTGTTATTTTGATCCTTGCATAGCAAACAACTTAATCCTCTATCCTGGCTCTTAAATCCTAACATTCATACAGACATCTGTCTTACTTTGCATGAGGATTTAGCCATAGTGATAGTAAAAAGATGGGTCATTGTATTCCATGTGCATATCCACTGATGGATTGCAGGCAAACAAAAGAAAATTATTTTTTTTCCAGATGTTCTCAGCTTCAAAGGGATGTTCTCAGCTTCAAAGGGACAGATCGAACAAGACAGTCATAAAAAGTTACAATTTATTTCTATTAGTAAATAAAGGTACATGCTATTAATTGTGAGACATAATATATATTTAAAAGAGAAACATTCAACATTGGCCACTGAAAATGAAAGAAAAAAATTAAATAGACATTTATTTCCTGTTTATTTTGAAGCATATAAATGTTGTTAAAAGTCAGTAAGTAGTCTAACTACAGTCAGCATCATAGATCCTGATTTCCTGTTGCATAATACACTGATAAATCAGGGTCTGTCTTGTTCTATTGATTACTTCTAGCAAACAGTATAGACCAAGATCTGGAGGCCCAGTATGCAACGGCAGATCTGGCTTTTGCATTTTGCAGTTGGTCTCAACTAACAAGTGAGTATATATGGTAGGAGAAAAAGAGAGCAAAAGTAACAAACAAGCTTTTTTTGATATCAGCTATACCCAATTATATGCAGTCATTCACTTTTGTAAAATTTAAATAAAGTTTTAATATTTGACACACACACATCTCACTCACTCACAACCACACACTCACTCACACTCACTCAGTTTTAATCTTTGACATACACATCTCACTCACTCACACCCTCACTCTCACACACACCCAAACCCACTCACACCCTCACCCACTCACTCACTTGTATATCATGTTTTTACTTACCCAAGTCCTTCAACATTGGAGTATATGTTTTGTCCTAGGCAAGTCATTCTGGCCAAGCAGTCACCAATGTGAATTGTATCCCCCTTTGCATATACATGACCATCAAAGAGACAACCAGCTAAAAGACATATATATATATATATATATATATATATATATATATATATATATATATATATATATATATATATATATATATATATAAACAGACAGTAGCAAATCTGTGCAGTCACCACTATTACTCTATTAATCTCTCTGACAGATCTGGATTTTTTAAATCTCCCATGGATTTCTAAAGGGTTTGAATTTGAATGTACATGATTCCATGAAATAATTTAAAAGTCAACTGCAAACAACATAGACTCAGATCTGCCATCACATGATGTTCCATATGTTGTTTGTTCTACTGATTACTCCCAACAAATTGCATAGACCCATGTATATTCAGTTTGCAGTTGTTCCCAAGTTACAGGCAAGTATATGGTTGTATTATGTGAGAAATTAAACACCTAAATATACCTATTTACTTTCTAAAGTGCAATTTTGACTGCTCCAATAGCCTAAGTGGTTAGAACATCTGCCTCAGATGCAAGAGATGTCGCATGTATGAACCTTGGCCTAGCTACACCAAAGACTTAGTAACATGATACTAGCAGCTGCCTAACTTGGTGCTCAGCATTAAGAGGTTAGTATTAGGACTGGTCTGCCTGGTGTCAGGATAATGTGACTGACAGCAGCATGATGTCACACTGCAGACATTGTAACAATATGACTAAATTTGTTTAAGCTATGTAAAAATCAAAATAACACACACACTAAAGTGCAATTTTAATTGTGATGCAGTGGATAAAATTCTCTTAGAAAGTGCATTGTTAATGCTCGTAACTTGTACAAGAAATAAAATTGCTGACAGCTTTGATGGTAAAACTTTTAACAGCTCAGAACTGAGTCCTTTGTAAAGTACAGAAATATTTCTGTGTGTATTTATTTGATCCATTTTAGCTATTGAAAGAATCAGCAAATGCTTTATGATCTATAGTTACCTTTGCCTTTAGCAGAAAGAGCAAAAGGTTTTGAGAAAAATAGTAGGAAAAAATATTTACTCTCTCCATCTGCACTTCTTTTGTTTTCACAGATGCCACTGAAATTAGAGTGTAGAATGGTTTTATGACATACTTTGGAGACTATGTCAAAAAAGTATATGGCAATGTTCATAAGGGGAGATGGTTGTACCTTTTTAAAGAAAAAGGTGAACCATATGACAAAATTCATTCTTAAGTTGTTACAAAAAATAAGAGATTTCATTTGGTGAGGTTTGGTGGGGGAGCATATTTACATGGTTATTACTTGTGAAATTTGAGCTGATTTGTGTTTGCACTGTACAAACAGTAATATGTTTTTAATACAGTCCCAATCTGGTTGGTGCAGTAAAATGATCAGATTTTGGTTTTTCTTTTATACTTAGAACACTTCTGTCTTGTATAAGTAATAGCTAGAAATGCATATCCCAGTCTATATCAACATATATTCATAATGTGGAGAGTTTATTCTGGAAAATTTTGCCTCAGAGAAAGTGGTGCCATTTAAGAGAGTGAGATTAATGGGCTGAAACTGACTATGATAGAGAAAGAGAATACACATGATGCTGTAATGGCTCTTAACTTTATATCATCAATAAGAGAACACACATGATGTTGTAATGGCTCTTAACTTTATATCATCAATAAGAGAATACACATGATGCTGTAATGGCTCTTAACTTTATATCTACAATATGCTCCTAACTTTATATCATCAATAAGAGAATACACATGATGCTGTAATGGCTCCTAACTTTCTATCTACAATATGCTCCTAACTTTATATCATCAATAAGAGAATACACATGATGTTGTAATGGCTCTTAACTTTATATCATCAATAAGAGAATACACATGATGCTGTAATGGCTCTTAACTTTATATATACAATATGCTCCTAACTTTATATCTACAATATGCTCCTAACTTTATATCATCAATAAGAGAATACACATGATGCTGTAATGGCTCTTAACTTTATATCTACAATATGCTCATAACTTTATATCATGATGCTGTAATGGCTCCTAACTTTATATCATCAATAAGAGAATACACATGAAGCTGTAATGGCTCTTAACTTTATATCATCAATAAGAGAATTCACATGATGCTGTAATGGCTCCTAACTTTATATCATCAATAAGAGAACACACATGATGCTGTAATGGCTCTTAACTTTATATCTACAGTATGCTCCTAACTTTATATCATCAAAAAGAGAATACACATGATGCTGTAATGGCTCTTAACTTTATATCATCAATAAGAGAATACATATGATGCTGTAATGGCTCTTAACTTTATATCTACAATATGCTCCTAACTTTATATCATCAATAAGAGAATACACATGATGCTGTAATGGCTCTTAACTTTATATCTACAATATGCTCCTAACTTTATATCATCAATAAGAGAATACACATGATGCTGTAATGGCTCCTAACTTTCTATCTACAATATGCTCCTAACTTTATATCATCAATAAGAGAATACACATGATGTTGTAATGGCTCTTAACTTTATATCATCAATAAGAGAATACACATGATGCTGTAATGGCTCTTAACTTTATATATACAATATGCTCCTAACTTTATATCTACAATATGCTCCTAACTTTATATCATCAATAAGAGAATACACATGATGCTGTAATGGCTCTTAACTTTATATCTACAATATGCTCATAACTTTATATCATGATGCTGTAATGGCTCCTAACTTTATATCATCAATAAGAGAATACACATGAAGCTGTAATGGCTCTTAACTTTATATCATCAATAAGAGAATTCACATGATGCTGTAATGGCTCCTAACTTTATATCATCAATAAGAGAACACACATGATGCTGTAATGGCTCTTAACTTTATATCTACAGTATGCTCCTAACTTTATATCATCAAAAAGAGAATACACATGATGCTGTAATGGCTCTTAACTTTATATCATCAATAAGAGAATACATATGATGCTGTAATGGCTCTTAACTTTATATCTACAATATGCTCCTAACTTTATATCATCAATAAGAGAATACACATGATGCTGTAATGGCTCTTAACTTTATAGCTACAATATCCTCCTAACTTTATATCATCAATAAGAGAACACACATGATGTTGTAATGGCTCCTAACTTTATATCATCAATAAGAGAACACACATGATGCTGTAATGGCTCTTAACTTTATAGCTACAATATCCTCCTAACTTTATATCATCAATAAGAGAACACACATGATGTTGTAATGGCTCCTAACTTTATATCATCAATAAGAGAACACACATGATGTTGTAATGGCTCTTAACTTTATATCATCAATAAGAGAATACACATGATGTTGTAATGGCTCTTAACTTTATATCATCAATAAGAGAACACACATGATGTTGTAATGGCTCTTAACTTTATATCATCAATAAGAGAATACACATGATGCTGTAATGGCTCTTAACTTTATATCTACAATATGCTCCTAACTTTATATCATCAATAAGAGAATACACATGATGCTGTAATGGCTCCTAACTTTCTATCTACAATATGCTCCTAACTTTATATCATCAATAAGAGAATACACATGATGTTGTAATGGCTCTTAACTTTATATCATCAATAAGAGAATACACATGATGCTGTAATGGCTCTTAACTTTATATATACAATATGCTCCTAACTTTATATCTACAATATGCTCCTAACTTTATATCATCAATAAGAGAATACACATGATGCTGTAATGGCTCTTAACTTTATATCTACAATATGCTCATAACTTTATATCATGATGCTGTAATGGCTCCTAACTTTATATCATCAATAAGAGAATACACATGAAGCTGTAATGGCTCTTAACTTTATATCATCAATAAGAGAATTCACATGATGCTGTAATGGCTCCTAACTTTATATCATCAATAAGAGAACACACATGATGCTGTAATGGCTCTTAACTTTATATCTACAGTATGCTCCTAACTTTATATCATCAAAAAGAGAATACACATGATGCTGTAATGGCTCTTAACTTTATATCATCAATAAGAGAATACATATGATGCTGTAATGGCTCTTAACTTTATATCTACAATATGCTCCTAACTTTATATCATCAATAAGAGAATACACATGATGCTGTAATGGCTCTTAACTTTATAGCTACAATATCCTCCTAACTTTATATCATCAATAAGAGAACACACATGATGTTGTAATGGCTCCTAACTTTATATCATCAATAAGAGAACACACATGATGTTGTAATGGCTCTTAACTTTATATCATCAATAAGAGAATACACATGATGTTGTAATGGCTCTTAACTTTATATCATCAATAAGAGAATACACATGATGTTGTAATGGCTCTTAACTTTATATCATCAATAAGAGAACACACATGATGTTGTAATGGCTCTTAACTTTATATCATCAATAAGAGAACACACATGATGTTGTAATGGCTCTTAACTTTATATCATCAATAAGAGAATACACATGAAGCTGTAATGGCTCTTAACTTTATATCATCAATAAGAGAATACACATGATGCAGTAATGGCTCCTAACTTTATATCATCAATAAGAGAACACACATGATGTTGTAATGGCTCTTAACTTTATATCATCAATAAGAGAACACACATGATGTTGTAATGGCTCTTAACTTTATATCATCAATAAGAGAACACACATGATGTTGTAATGGCTCTTAACTTTATATCATCAATAAGAGAATACACATGATGCTGTAATGGCTCTTAACTTTATATCTACAATATGCTCCTAACTTTATATCATCAAAAAGAGAATACACATGATGCTGTAATGGCTCTTAACTTTATATCTACAATATGCTCCTAACTTTATATCATCAAAAAGAGAATACACATGATGCTGTAATGGCTCTTAACTTTATATCTACAATATGCTCATAACTTTATATCATCAATAAGAGAACACACATGATGCTGTAATGGCTCTTAACTTTATATCTACAATATGCTCCTAACTTTATATCATCAATAAGAGAATACACATGATGCTGTAATGGCTCTTAACTTTATATCTACAATATGCTCTTAACTTTATATCATCAATAAGAGAACACACATGATGCTGTAATGGCTCCTAACTTTATATCATCAATAAGAGAATACACATGATGCTGTAATGGCTCTTAACTTTATATCATCAATAAGAGAACACACATGATGTTGTAATGGCTCTTAACTTTATATCATCAGTAAGAGAATTCACATGATGCTGTAATGGCTCCTAACTTTATATCATCAATAAGAGAACACACATGATGCTGTAATGGCTCCTAACTTTATATCATCAATAAGAGAATACACATGATGCTGTAATGGCTCTTAACTTTATATCATCAATAAGAGAACACACATGATGTTGTAATGGCTCTTAACTTTATATCATCAATAAGAGAATACACATGATGCTGTAATGGCTCCTAACTTTATATCATCAATAAGAGAACACACATGATGCTGTAATGGCTCTTAACTTTATATCTACAATATGCTCCTAACTTTATATCATCAATAAGAGAATACACATGATGCTGTAATGGCTCTTAACTTTATATCATCAATAAGAGAATACACATGATGCTGTAATGGCTCTTAACTTTATATCTACAATATGCTCCTAACTTTATATCATCAATAAGAGAATACACATGATGCTGTAATGGCTCTTAACTTTATATCTACAATATCCTCCTAACTTTATATCATCAATAAGAGAACACACATGATGTTGTAATGGCTCCTAACTTTATATCATCAATAAGAGAACACACATGATGCTGTAATGGCTCCTAACTTTATATCATCAATAAGAGAATACACATGATGCTGTAATGGCTCTTAACTTTATATCTACAATATGCTCCTAACTTTATATCATCAATAAGAGAACACACATGATGCTGTAATGGCTCCTAACTTTATATCATCAATAAGAGAATACACATGATGCTGTAATGGCTCCTAACTTTATATCATCCATAAGAGAACAAACATGATGCTGTAATGGCTCTTAACTTTATATCACCAATAAGAGAACACACATGATATGGTAATGGCTCTTAACTTTATATCTACAATATGCTCCTAACTTTATATCATCAATAAGAGAATACACATGATGCTGTAATGGCTCTTAACTTTATATCTACAATATGCTCTTAACTTTATATCATCAATAAGAGAACACACATGATGCTGTAATGGCTCCTAACTTTATATCATCAATAAGAGAATACACATGATGCTGTAATGGCTCTTAACTTTATATCATCAATAAGAGAATACACATGATGCTGTAATGGCTCCTAACTTTATATCATCAATAAGAGAATACACATGATGCTGTAATGGCTCCTAACTTTATATCATCAATAAGAGAATACACATGATGTTGTAATGCCTCTTAATTTTATATCTACAATATGTTCCTAACTTTTTAATCATCAATACAATGAAAGTTGGTTCTACAAAATAATTTTGCAAGAAGCTTTTATTGTACATGTAGTGGAAAAGGAATTTGTGAGTCATGGTCCTACTTACTTGAGTAGAGTGATAGGACTGTAGTTATTGTGTCCGAGGCAGGTCATTTTACCCAGACAGTTAGGAATGATGATATCTTCTCTTGGAGCATACACCTTTCCATCAAAAAGACAGCCACCTGAACAAAACAGAAACACATAGGCACTTTTTTTCATCTTTCCTTTTAAAAGTACTTAGTATAATTTTAATTTTGTAAATGTTTCATCTTTTAAATAGTAATGGTAAGATTGATGTTCATGGCTAATTAATAGTTTCATTATGAATTTGTGTCTTGATACTTCTTTTTAGATTGTACAGATGACATTGTAATAACTTTTAACTTTGTATCTTCATCTCTAGAAGTTCATTTGTACACAATATTCTTCAAAATACTGTAAAAATAAAAAATATCCAGTTTTTATTTCTGAAAGTTTTCTTATGAATAAATTTCATTCAAATATGGACTACTCAATCTACTTACTCTGACCATCAACTGATCTGCTTTGCTTCTTGTCGGGGCATTGTCCTCTGGAACGAAATATGATTATGAGCTATAGCGTTAACATATATTCTTACCATAAAAGTTTTATCTGGAATTAATTTTGTTTTTCATAGAAAGCAATGCCATTTTATTGCATCATAAAATTTTATGTAATTGTGCGCCTGTATAGGACACAAACAGACAAATGCATTGAGAATTAAACATTTTGATGGCTTCTTTAAGAACCTTTTTAAACTGCAAAGCAGCACAGGATATATGTTTGCCATCATTCTGGAAAGTTCAGGATAGACCATTACCTTGACCTTAGAAAGTTGACAAAGATCAAAAGAACACTGCATCTGAATATGTAGCATAATGGTAAAGATAAATTAAATAAGTCAGATGACAACAATAAATATGCCCAATGGCAAGGATCAATAAGCCAAATGGCAAGGATAAATATGCCCAATGGCAAGAATCAATAAGCCTAATGTAATTATAAATATGCTCAATGGCTAGGATAAATATGCTCAATGTTAAGGATAAATATGCCCAATGGTAAGGATAAATATGCCCAATGGTAAGAATAAATATGCCCAATGGCAAGGATAAATATGCCCAATGGTAAGGATAAATATACCCAATGGTAAGGAGAAATATACCCAATGGCAAGGATAAATATGCCCAATGGTAAGGAGGAATATGCTCAATGGCAAGGATAAATATGCCCAATGGCAAGGATAAATATACCCAATGGTAAGAATAAATATGCCCAATGGTAAGGATAAATATGCCCAATGGTAAGAATAAATATGCCCAATGGCAAGGATAAATATGCCCAATGGTAAGGATAAATATACCCAATGGTAAGGAGAAATATACCCAATGGCAAGGATAAATATACCCAATGGTAAGGAGAAATATACCCAATGGTAAGGAGAAATATACCCAATGGCAAGGATAAATATGCCCAATGGTAAGGAGGAATATGCTCAATGGCAAGGATAAATATGCCCAATGGCAAGAATAAATATGCCCAATGGTAAGAATAAATATGCCCAATGGCAAGGATAAATATGCCCAACGGTAAGGATAAATATGCCCAATGTTAAGAATAAATATTCCCAATGGTAAGAATAAATATGCCCAATGGCAAGGATAAATATGCCCAATGGTAAGAATAAATATACCCAATGGCAAGGATAAATATGCCTAATGGTAAGAATAATATATGCCCAATGGCAAGGATAAAAATACCCAATGGTATGGATAAATATGCCCAATGGTACGGATAAATATGCCCAATGGTACAGATAAATATGCCCAATGGTAAGGATTAATATGCCCAATGGCAAGGATAAATATGCCCGATGGCAAGGATAAATATGCCCAATGGCTAGGACCAATAAGCCACTGCTCAACACCAATCAGTTAAATAATGTGTTCATATTTTGTTGTGTACAAAATGATAATAACAATTGTATTGGGGGGAAGAAAGGGTGCCTTCTCCTGCAGAAGAAAGTTGATCCAACACGATTTCACTGATAGGGACATTATATTCAAGACTGATTTTTTTTGTATTTTGGGTTCAAGTTTTATGCAATTCTAGGAGGAAACTGAAAATTGAATCCAGTCTAAATTTCCGTGAAATCTTTAAAAAAAAAATAATACAGATAGTAAATATAAAGCAAGACCTTTTGAACCCTGAAGGGCTAATTTTATATCTGCGTTCTCGCTAAGTTTCCATTATTTAGAACATTGAGAGTGTATGATTTTCAGTAGCTTACATCTTAATTAGAGGAATTGTTCATTGTTATTTAGGAAGGATAAGCGTTTGATAATCATGGGACTAGTTGATCGTAATTTAAGAACGATAACTATTTGATTTTATTTGACGCATCCTGGTATATAAAACGAAGCTCACCCAAGCGAAGTAGGATCAGTGTAGAGATTATTACCCAGGCACGTCATCTCTGCCAGACAGTGGCCAATGATAATATTCTCACCCTTCTGGTACACCTGGCCGTCAAACAAGCAACCAGCTGAAATTATTATATAATGCATCATATAAACAATTCTTAAATCCCAATTGGATATACGGTATACAGAGGTTAAATGTAGCCAATGCACGTTTCCCTTTCCATAACACTTGTTCCATAGGTCAATATTGTCCCATGCTGCGGTTATTACAGAATGTGATGTACTATATATTAATGTTTTCTGCAGCAGTGAGACTATCGACCCAATGTTTCCTTGTGAAATAAAGCAACATCGCCTTCGGCTTTAGGGCTATATCCACCAGGCATGACTATAGTAGAATATTTAATTATGGAGAAGCAATAATAGAATAACATCGATATTAAGTTATGGCTATTTCACGGAATATACGGCGATCGAATGACGTTGTAGACCACTATTGGTTGATGAGTGAAAGACTTGTCATTTTGCTTGTGTCGACTTTTGGAACTCCTCTTTTCTCTACACAGACCAAGATATAATAGTTTCTCTGTTTCTCTTCTTATGTGCGATTAGAATGTCTTTCCCATGTTATATTTTTGAGGATCTAAAATTCCCTGCACTTGTATATGTCTTACTTGACATTTTAATATCATTGCCACATATACCTTGACAAGACCCGTTGTTGGACAGAAATGTTTTAACCTAAACGGAAACAACTAATAATATTGTGGTCTGACCACAAACGTAAAATAAAAAGGAAGAACTTGAAAGTGGTTCTCATGGACTTTGATTAACTTAATAATAATGTCCCAGACTTACTTTGTCCATCGGCACTTCTTTTGTTCGGGCACACACCTCTGGAATAGAATTTAATGTATTATGTTTGAGGATTTATTATACCAACTTTTATTTCGTTCTGACAAGTTTAATTTTTTATAGAATTCTTTGTTTGTTCTTATTCATATAAACATGAGGTTCATGGTTTATACCGGGGTGGTCCTTTTATATTGAAGGGAAGCACTAAAATCTCGCGTGAAAGCTTTTTTAATTTCCTTTCATGATTCGGCAGAGTACTCAAATCTGGTGTAAATCTTTAATGTTGAGATTTCAAAATAGTTATGTTTATTCTAATTATAGTTTGACAAGCGTGATATCGAGCTCGCATATATCTACGAATGTGTTTAATATTGCACGCAGTTTGGTCTAATCTACTTTTTAATGGTATAATCGCTTAGAAAGAGAACAACACCAACACAATTGTTCAGTATACGCTGATGTAGATTTATGTCTCTCATACATCTAGTCTTCATTGGGATCTTAGCTATGAACGAATTTGTTCGATGTTACACAAGCCATTATATCCAGTTCAAATTAACAAGAAAAACGTGCACCATGCATTATTTGTATGGGCATTTAATAGGCGTTATTTATGTTGCAAATTCAATATGTATTTGCTCAATAACTATAAAGGAAGACGTGATAATGGCTAGTGGTATTAAATGTATTGTTTGTTTTTTTAATGGGTGAAGGGGTTTTCAGCACAGCAAGACTTTGAAGGTGAATATGCCCGTGCCAGTAACGGTCTTGCCCTGTGATACATGTGTGTGTGTGTGTGTGTGTGTGTGAGAGAGAGAGAGAGAGAGAGAGAGAGAGAGAGAGAGAGAGAGAGAGAGAGAGAGAGAGAGAGAGAGAGAGAGAGAGAGAGAGAGAGAGAGAGAGAGAGTTTACTACTACGGTTTCCTTAGAGACACGGGGAATTTGTCAGGCAATATTATTTAACAAATCATGTTAAAATTTTTAAAGAACTTCATATATATTTCTAACGCTCACCCTAGTGCAACGGCATCGGAGTAGAGGTTGTTTCCAAGACATGTCATCTCTGCCAGGCAGTGTCCTATCATGATCTTCTCGCTCTTTAGATACACTTTGCCGTCAAACAGGCAACCGGCTGAAATAGTTACTGATTGTATATTATTATATCATGGACAGTGCACTACTTTTCTTTTTCAAACGGGAAATAAAAACCAAATAAAGGTGAGTAAAAGATAGTGTCTGTAAATGTTGGTTAGTGGTCGGATTTTAACGACATTTTGAACACGTTTTCTTTTCTGTATCATACCGAGGAAATAGAAGCGGTCTTTCCCATTGACAGTCAGACAGCCAACTCGGCCTTGTCTTCACATGTAGATCGGTTATCTGTAACCAACTGATGGAAATGTTCTTGTTCTATACGTGGACATATTATTTCTAGAACTTGAAAAGATAAACTCAACATTTTCAGAATTGGTACAATTTTATCAAAAGAAACTTTTGTTTTTGTGGCCAAAGTTGATGGAGTAGCATTGTCTATACATATAATGGTAATGAAATAGTATTGTCTATCCATATAATGGTAATGAAATAGCATTGTCTATCCATATAATGGTAATGAAATAGCATTGTCTATCCATATAATGGTAATGAAATAGCATTGTCTATCCTTATAATGGTAATGAAATAGCATTGACTATCCAAATAATGATAATGGAATTACATTATCTACCCATATAATGATAATGGAATAGCATTGTCTACCCATATAATGATAATGGAATAACATTGTCTATCCATAAATTGGTAATGAAATAGCATTGTCTATCCATATAATGATAATGGAATAGCATTGTCTACCCATATAATAGTAATGGAATAGCATTGTCTAACCATATAATGGTAATGGAATAGCATTGTCTATCCATATAATGATAATGGAATAGCATTGTCTACCCATATAATGGTAATGAATTAACGTTCGTTGTCTATCCATATAATGGTAATGAAATAGCATTGTCTATCCATATAATGATAATGAAATAGCATTGTCTATCCATATAATGATAATGGAATAGCATTGTCTATCCATATAATGGTAATGAAATAACGTTCGTTGTCTATCCATATAATGGTAATGAAATAGCATTGTGTATCCATATAATGGCAATGGAATGGCATTTTCTATCCATATAATGGTAATAGAATGGCATTGTCTACCCATATAATGGTAATGAAATAGCATTGTCTATCCATATAATGGCAATAAAATAGCATTGTCTATCCATATAATGGCAAATGAATAACATTTTCTACCCGTGTGCTGTAATTGAATAGTCAGTAAATCGATTCTAGAACACTTTATCAGGTAACTGTATGCGATAATATCTTACTTTGTCCTTCTGTGTTTCTTTTGTTAGGGCACACGTCTCTGAAATAGAATTCAGTGTCTTGTTAGTACGTTTCACGTGATTCGTTTATGTAAGATACATATTTTTTCACATTAGACAGTTTTTTTAAAAAAAATTAATTTCCTATTCGATATTGTAACCTTCTAGAAGACAGAAGTAGTAACATTTACGATATAGGAGTAAGGAGACACGATTTTTCCCCGGTTTATATTGCAACAAAAAGATAACAAATTATTACGTATAAAATAGGGGTAAGGAAGTGTTTTCCACTTTCACTGCAGTGAAAGATGCAAGTGAAAATGGACACCAAGATGCGTTGGACATCAGTTTCTGTGTTTTTATGCAATTATATGTATCGGCGACACATCCTATTATCCTATTCAAGATTTAAAAGTTATTCTTGCACGATGGGAACTTACTGTAAAGGAATAGGATTTGTGCATTCCAAACAGTCAACGAATATTACATGTGCAGAAAATCCTGAAAAAGGAATGAAGAATAATTTCTGCTACATTATTTAAATGCATGCTGCAGTTCACGTGTGAATTTCTTTCACCTATAATGGTTGAAGGAAATACTGGCAAAAAAAGAGAAAGGACATTTTTAAATGTTTAATTCATAATAAAGTTTCAGTATGAATCTAAATCAATCTATATACACTTTAGTTAGGTTTAAAATATTTGTAATATAATTATCTTCAAGCACATGTTAAAACTATGTTCTCATTCCATAGGAGAGAGTGTTTGCTTCATACCCAGTGGTTTGCAGTCCGCCGTAGTTGTTGTTACCAAGGCATACCATCGACCCGAGACAGTCCTTGATGATGACAGTCTCGCCTTTGGCGTAGACTCGGCCATCAAACAAGCAACCCGCTGGAATAAAGTCAATAATTGATAGTCATTGAATATGTAATATCATCAAGATCACAAGAACACTAAGACCAGAGGGGTGAAAACAGCATTTGACAAAAACTTCATAAAACTATAACATTAAATGAAATCCATGTAGAGGGCAAATAATCTAAAGAACCCATAAAAGCGGGGACATTAATAGTGCTTTTAATTCTTAGGACAGTGCTTTCCAACCTTTTTGACACCATGGGCCATTGAAAATCTTTTCTTGAAGCAGAGGGCCGCAGCAGAAAACTTGAAAACAACTTCATATACTTACTGATTTTTTTTGTCATTATCATTCGATAGATGGCGTTAGCTTTAACACGCTATGTTTGATTTTGTTGATCCCAGCACACCTGGATAAGAAGATATACTATAAAAGTAGGCGATTGACTTTCTTTTTTTTTTTTACTCAAAAACTGCTACAGCTTTGGTGGGTCATTTAAATTTAGCCCGCGGGCCGCAGTTTGAACAGAACTGACGTGAAACACAAAAGTGACTTGACAAATTATTATTTCAAATAAAATGATATCATCATTTTAGAAGCCACTGTATTCATGGGGCGGATATCATGGTTAAGACGATGACAGAAAGCAGTAATGCTACAGGGTAGCTTTTAATTATTACCAACAATATAGTGGTTTATTTTCCAAGCAAGCCATGCGGTATTAGCCCCTCTTAAAACTAATGCAAGAGATGAACGGTAATTAATAGCTGCTGCTTTTGCTTGCTGTTTTTATGAAATCGTCAGAGGAAAAGATGACACAAAAATCTTAGATACTGTTAGTTTTATTACCTATATAATCTTCTGTGCTCAAGTAAATATAATAAACTGTCGTAGACTATTGATTGTGACACACTTACACACACAAACACACACACACACACATCAGTGGTTTCGTTTGTTTGGTATCTGGCATATAAAGAGGCATCAAATATATTCTTTCAGGTGTAAAGACACCCTTAAGTTTTGAAAATCAACAAATACAGTACTCTGAACGTGGTAGGATTGAGACAAAACAACAGACGAGATTCAATGCAAATTTAGTGTAAGATAAAATACTGTAGTTAAACGAAGAGTATAAGTCGAGAGGTTCTTTTAGTTCTTTCTCGTTTATCAGTTAAAAAACTTTTCTGTCAAGTGGAAGTATTCCCCCACAAGTTCTGGAAAGGAAAAGTATATTTAAACTTAAACTTTGTCCTGGAGCTCCCAATTGTCACATTTTATAAAACTTAAACGTAGTTAAATTTTTGTATCAATATGAAAGACGTTTAAACACACCATAAAGCACCAGAAAATCGGTCATAAAAGACGAGCATATCTGTTATAAAATAAGAGTATGTCATAATAAGACACCAGTTTATCTAAGGTAAACAATATCTTACAATATTGTTTGCTATTAAGTAATAAATATTATTCAAATAATTTAGAACATAAATGAAGTAGCACAAACTTCCTACTTTGTCCATCTGTTGCCAGAGCCACTACTAATAGTTCCAAGAAGGGCACAACTAGGAGACAGTTCATCTTTAAATGCAGAGTCTTTTACGGTCTCTTTTCTTCTGAAACAAGAATAGAACATTTCCCTTGTCCTGGTATTTATACAACATCTTGAAAACCCCGTGGCCGGACACATGACAAAAGTAGAATTCTTTCATAACGGTACAAATGAGGCCATCTGCCGTGAGATAGGACCGAGGGTCTCGACCTGGTCACGCTGACGATGATAACACTCTTTTGGTATGGAATTACCGGATCCCTAAAGACGACAGACTTGGAGAAATTTCTGTCTTGAACTCAGTACACTCTACTCAACATACCGGTCGCATTTTCTGATAACAAGAGGAGGAATAAATTAACTCGATCAATAAGTTGATTTGAAACACCGCTTTTGAAGACTGGTGGTTGTAGGTTTGTAATCAAAGGATAGCATATGTCTTTCTTCAGTCTCATGTCATGGTTTTCAGAACTCAGTATCAACTACAATGTGAAAATTAAAATTCATGTATTAAAGAGTTGAAAAGTCTGTATGCTTATTTAGAAATGTCACTTAGATGTATTTCAATTCGTCACGTATAAAGTATCCAGTTTAGAGGGAGATGAAACCTATTTCAAATTCCATTCAACGAACATTTAAAGGCTACAGTTTTTTCTTGCCTGCGATAAGAAAAGACAAAGCGGTCTTAATGTTGATCCGTTTTTCGAGCATCAATATTCATTTTTAATTTTCAAGTTCAATATCATTTTTTCCTCACTGGAGTGTCCTCATACTTGTATGCAACTGCTTCTGACAAAAAAGAAACACCCTTATATATATATATATATATATATATATATATATATATATATATATATATATATATATATATATATATATATATATATATATATATATATATATATAACATATTGAAGGCCAACGATGTCAAAGTTACAGAGCTATTGTTCATATTTCAAGCCAGAAGTCAATGGTCAACTAAAGTTTCGAAACAGAAATTATCTACTGGTGTCATGGATAAGTTGCTATCAGACATTTCAAATAAGTTTCCCAACACTTATATATCTAATAATTTTGATGTCAAAAGTTCATTAATCAGAAATAAAATGGTCAACTGCTTTTTAGGAGGGGGATGGGTGGGGAGGGTATGATTAAATTTATATAATGTACCTAGTGATAGACATCATACCTTGAACGAGATTTGCCATCCGCACGGACAGTTAATGGCAATGCTAGGTCAAAGGATCAAAGGTTTTGTTTTAATTGCAATTGCAGATTTAAATAGAATTGTACAAATAGGATATTACTCGTGCACAGGAATATAAGTGTTTGTACTTCAGTGGGTTTTTTTTAATATGCAATGTCACTGTTCCATAAATGTTGCAGTGACATAATCCTCCAAACTTCCTCATTCTAACGCCGTCATCCACGACACTTAGATCAGCTAGGGGGAATTATTAGTGTTCAAACCTACTTACAAAGGCTTATTTCACACAAATCTAAACAAACAAACAAACAAACAAAATCAGCTATATCCAATAGAAGAATTTAATTTTTATCACCAGACAGTGAATTTCCAGATCTGTTGTAGAAATTTTATTTAACATTATACGTTTCAGTTTCCTTGGACATAACTCGTTATTCCATAACTCATTTATTCTTTTTACCCTGCAAGTATACTCAAGAAAAAAGTCGAATTTGTTGTCAAATGACCGGATAGGAAAGTCTGATATCAGTTAGCGAAGTTATTTGTTTCAAACTAATACTTATTGTATTGATTGTTGCTATGGAGAAATGAAAAGTTGCAGAGAAAGCGGAAAAAGTCAGTTCAGTAGAACTTGCTATTGTCAAGTCTTTTTAATTAGTTCTGTTGAAGTCGTTGTTGTTGTTGTTTTCCAATTCTAGAAAGAGTTTTTTTATTTTTATAAATGTTGCTAGGAGACGACTTGTATAGTTCTGTTGGTTTAAACTAATGGTTCGTGAGTGTCAGCTATCATTACAATGATTTCGTATGGTAAAACTTGTATTTTTTAAATAAATAAAAATAATATTATTTTAAATTGTCGGTTAAACAGGAAATTCTGATCGAGATGATATATCCTTCTTGGAAGGGAACGATTAATACAGATAATGTTTGACCCACTTTCAATTAAATCACATGTCACAAGGAGTGCAACAGGACCCAAGAGTTCGGACATTTTGGTATCATGCGTCACTTTTGATTTATTATTTTGCTATCTTGTGAACATTGAACCAAGGCAATACTTGTGTTTTTGTTTTGTTTGGGTTTGTTTTTTTTTAATTATGCCACCCAACTCCCACATCATCCCTAATAGAAATGGCCGTGAAAAAAATTAATGATGTACATTTGCAGAACCATATCACAATTACAAAGCCGTATCATAAAATAAAAAAGTTTTAATTGGAAAAATTTCCCTTCCCCATTATACGGTTACTGTGAATCCGTATTATACAAGCCAGTAACTAATAATGTTTCAAGTCTTTCCAGGTTATCTCTAACGGGCATTGGTCAAGTTTAAACAAGATAGCTCTCTTTATCACATTGTAAAATCCCAAATCCAAGTCATATTTCTCCGATTCTTCTTTTTATTATTTGTAAACTGAAAGGAAGGTTAGTATTATTTTGATTTGGGTTTCGCTCAACAATACTTTGCAGGTTGTATTTAAAACGTTTAAAAATAATTTACTGTGAATATGTTGAGGCGTATAAGAATGACTAAATGCTAAATGTATAACTCACTAAAACTGAAATAATAGAGAAAGAAAGAAATAGATGAATACAAAAATATCTTGCATATCATGGTAGTAGATCTGGCATGACCCAATGGTGGGAAGGGAGCCGCACCCTTCCAATTGCGTGTGCAATACTATGTCATTCCTCAGCGTCGTTTTGATTTACAACAGCATTGTTTTTGTGCTTTTTTTATTCATTACTTTTGTATGAAATTCACCTCAAATATTTCTTCACTGCAACAACAACAACAACAACGACTACTACTACTACTACTACTACTACTACTACTACTACTACTACTACTACTACTATTACTACTACTACTACTGTTGAGATAATGGGATTAACAACTACCTCTTATATCAAGCAAATGAAGCGATGAAGAAAACGTCAATGCTAATTCTACTTTACTAAGAAATATTAAGTAATACGGATGCATTAGTAGCAGTATTTGCAGTAATAGTAGTAGTAATAGTGGTAGTAGTAGTAGCAGTAGTTCTATTAGTATCAGCAGTAGTAATATTGTTGTTTTTTTTAGGACGGTTGATTGCTTGGTCGTTGAAGGTTTGCCAATACATCAATTTCATTTCAGTGCCAAGGCTATGAGAGCAACGTGCCTTGAATAGGGTCACATCACAGTAGTAGTAGTAGTAGTAGTAGTAGTAGTAGTAGTAGTAGTAGTAGTAGTAGTAGTAGTAGTAGTAGGAGCAGGAGGAAGAGGAGGAGAAGGAGGAGGAGAAGGAGGAGGAGGAGGAGGAGTAGGAGCAGTAGTAGTTATTATTGTTCTTGTTGTAACAGTGGCAGTTTGGATAATGTTGTCATTGTTGTTATAGTGATAAAGCTCGTTTTCAGGTATTTTGATATGTAGTTATCTTCTTTATCACTCCAAAGTTACTTTATCATTTTGTTTATTATAATAATATGACCTTATCTCTGCTGTTTTAATTATATCGATGTTTTACAGTGTTTGACTGACTCATGATCATTGATTTTTGTTATGGTGCTGTTTCCAATGCAGTTACCATTTAATCGTTTACCTGGACGATAGGGGCACGATAGAAGGTTTAAACACCAGAATAAAAGCACTCTTTGTGGCGGTTTGTTCAACTGATTAAGCTACCCAATCTGCCAGAAAACTCGACTGCTATGACCTTGGAAATGTAGGCAAGGTAAGACATTTTATTTACCTATGAATACTAGCGGAAAGACTTTTATATCTTTTCGACTAAAAGGAAAGTAGTGCGTATAGTTAGCGATCGATTTCATTCTTATACAGAGATTGAAACAAAATGTTGGCCTGATCGAACTTGTTCGACCTGTTGTTATTATTTGTTATCGAGGGGGCTCACGACCAGTGTGTATTTAGCTACAATTGAAGACGAGTTAATAACTGTTCTGTATTTCTTTGAGATACATGTATGTATGGATTCTACCTACATTAACAAGGTAAGGAGTTGACGAGATACTATGCTAGTCCTAGGCTTTGTAAACAGTAAAATTCATTACTCAAACATGTCGGCATTGTAACCTTATTGACGGATCGCGTTCATAAATAAATACATCAAACTTGACTCAGTAATTCGGAGTACATGTTTTCCTTCCATTCTGTGATCTTACTTGTCGGATTTCAGACATTTAAACAAAATAATTGTTAACAAGGTTTTTATATAAATATAAGTCAACGCATGCCGTAGACAGAACGTGATTAAATATTTGCGCATAGATAGAAGGAAAGACAGACAGGTACAGGGATAAATACATATTTCAGTCTAGGCCTTCAAATGAAAAGCAAATATATTCATATGCAGTTTTTAAAAAAAATGTATGCTTTATTATAACTTTTTTATTTCAGGATTTTTTCCTATAGGTTTTGGTTGGTATAATCTTTATCTCAGTATATGACTGTAATGGATAACTGTATTAGATAACTGTAATGGATAAATGTAATGCATAACTGTAATCGATAACTACACATGAAAGTGTTCTATATTGAAAGATTGATTGTAACATTGTACTTTGTATTGAAAATGGCATTTGTGAGCTTTAAATGTTTGGGGTAAACACCTAAACCAGCTGATCTTGGGAAAACGTGATCGTGATATTTCTAATCCACTCAGAATGGTTGTAAACTCCTATAAACTAGGTTGAAATTAGATATGTTTTACATTCGTTACAATAATTGTCAATAACTGGGCCATAAGCATACACGTGTATGTTAAGCTTATACATATAATGTTTTTAATATTAGTGTTAAATACCATACCTTTACATACTGCTTTGCAGAGCATATTCTGGAAGATCACAGACGTTTCTCTCTCTCTCTCTCTCTCTCTCTCTCTCTCTCTCTCTCTCTCTCTCTCTCTCTCTCTCTCTCTCTCTCTCTCTCTCTCTCTCTCTCTCTCTCTGGGATTATTAACCTAATATTTATAGTAACATAAACACCTGATCGTCTGTGAAAAGCAACTGGGAGCGTTTACCCCTGTTACTTCTCTCTCTCTCTCTCTCTCTCTCTCTCTCTCTCTCTCTCTCTCTCTCTCTCTCTCTCTCTCTCTCTGTACGGTGAATTGTCATAGGATTAAAAAGGTGTTTTGAAGAGGTATGTTTCATTTCAATCAAGGAGTGGTTGACCGGTCGACACTCAAAGTTTTTATTTTCAAAAGGGGGTGGGTGTTTACTATGGGTACCACTCCCATTCTCATTTGTATACCTAATAAAATACCGACCCGCTTGCCTATCTCCGGATTGATCTGCCTATCTACCATCCATCCACCATCCAATAAGCACTGTGCTAAACCTATTCCAGAGTCAGATTTATTTGATAAATTCCAGTACAAGCCATGGTGTATTTTCTCTGTTTCAGTTTTCATTCAAAGAAATTGCAACCTAAAGTCTCCAAAACTTTCAACATTTTGGGCTGAGTACAAATTAAATAAATAAATAAACACTAACAAACATGATGTGTATCGCAAATTACCTTCATATATGGCTTAATGAGACATAGATAAAAATAGATAAAAAAAACCTCGTATTACTTAATTTTGTTGTGATCGCGAAACGAGTTCTAAAGGTTGACCCAATAGCAACACACGGGTTTTCAAAAGTGCTTGCTTTAAAATTTGACGTCCAAATGGAAGTCCTTGGTGCAGTCAATATAACGGGGCTTCCAGCTCGCGGATAATTGCGAGACTGCTATTGATTGGAGCAGGGCAAACAGCTCACTAACTTTTAAGTCCAGAAATTCTTCCAACATAAATAAAGGAATAATACATAAATTTGGTGGATTTGATGATTCATCTTCCGCGGAGTGCACCACAAATGTTGATACAGAAAATACTGAAAATGTTCCGAATGTGAAATGTCTCTCTCCACGGACGTATTTAACCATGTGAACAAAGGTAGTTCCAGATAAAGATATCAACGGAGGCGAATTTTGTTTGTCTCTTGACTTGACGAAAAAGAATCGGACATTCAGTTTGCAAAGCTCCAGTGACGTTAAGCTCGATATCAGAACATTGTTGGCTTTAATTTGTATACCTACAACTACATTCGAGATTATTTCTCAACATGAACGAACTGGCCGAGCGATATTCTGATTGAAGTGATGAAGGGAAACAAAACCTCTCCAGATGGTGTAGCCCTGGGTTTAGCCTCGTTCCGAGTTGTTATTTCATGTATTTTCGTCTTGAATTTTGGCACAAAATATATATGAAAGTAAAGTTTGATGTAACAATTAAAATTCTCAAACTGCTGGCTCAAAACTTACAACAAAAAAACTGGATTCTATTTTAAAATGTGTTGCCTTCACGCTTATAAACTTTTTCCATAATAGCGTGTAGCCGTCCATGGCACCTGTACATCTTTCCCGAATTTCACTTCTATATATGTTTGGCCTACAACCGTAAAGCGTAATAGCTGATCACTTCATGTTTACCCCCCCCTCCATAAATAATTATGCGGACACCAGGAACAAGTCATAGTGATTTTGACTAGAACGAGTGGGATTGACTTTTCTTCTTTCCAATATTGTCTTTATTTTCCTTTTTGTGTCTTTGGTTAAATTTATTTGTGCATATTTGAGATACAACTCGATTATATCTGTACATGTCCTCACACATGATACATTTATTTTAGACCCTAACATGATATAGGGTCACTATGGCAGGCGGCCTGGAAATACACGAAGCGGCCTCTACCGGCGATTATGATTCGCTAGAGGAGTACCTGCGCAGTGGCAAATTTGATGTCAACCTCAAGGACGACGAATGGGGAAAGAGAACGGCGCTGCATTGGGCGGCAGCGAAAGGTGACTTTTATTTGCTATACTAATTTCATATACAAATAAATTGCTGAATAATTTCCCAACAAAACATTATATACTACCCCCACCACGACCAACCAAAATGGGCCATAACGTGGTTAGTTGGTTGCTTTGCCTGTTTTCTCACAAGGCGGTTAGAAGGCTTGATCATTGCTAGGTCAGAAAAAAACAAACAATTCTTCAAGTGTCTGAGAATTTTATCTGTCTTTAATTGTACTCTTTATCCATAGGTTCGTCTTCGGTCGACAGAT
This sequence comes from Potamilus streckersoni, assembly GCA_016746295.1. NCBI lineage: Eukaryota > Metazoa > Mollusca > Bivalvia > Unionida > Unionidae > Potamilus > Potamilus streckersoni. The sequence continues at coordinate 5,084,342 of JAEAOA010002353.1, read as the reverse complement.
ACTAAGAAAGCCAGACCATATCTATATGAAGCAGCTTCAAGCTAAATATGTGGCGCATTTGACCCATAGGTTTAAGTCCTGGCCTCGTATTCACCAAGCTTCGATCTTGTGTCCACAATAAAACCTAATCTTTAAAAGTGAAGCAATAACCTTTCTAAATGTAGAAGTGTTTGAAAATATTTTGATTCTTCATGTACGGTGTATCAATGATATGCCATGAGATGTAAGCCTCGTTTCCTTTAAATGAAACATTTACCAACGAATGGTATATTATTGATACAGCATACATACTGCACATATATTTTATTGATATCACATACCAATACATATAATTGCCCATTTTTCCAAGTCAAGATTTATGCAGGCATGTGTGTATTGACCGAGTGAGCGAACTCTTCACATCCCCAGTGTGTCAGCTACAAATGCAGTTCTATGCCTTTTGTGGTTATTCACAATCACTTTTGCATAGTTATAAGTTGATTGTTTTCCTTTTTTGTTTCTATTTTTCTTCACATCGATTAAATCAATATAATACACACTTATTATCTAAACATGAAAGTAGGTTTAAATAATAAAAGTAGAGCGCAACAATACTTGGTTAGCTACGCCATTCACGTGAACGCTAAGCCATTCACCTACCGGCCCATGGAAATTAATGTGGATTAGAAACTCAGAGAAATGACGAACCAATAAGAGGTAATTAAAATATTTTAATATATTTAAAGTTGATTTAAGCCATTATTCTACTTTAGCAACAGTACCACAGCTCTCTCTCTCTCTCTCTCTCTCTCTCTCTCTCTCTCTCTCTCTCTCTCTGCTGGACACAAGCTTACCTTGACCTAGTCCAGAGAGAGAGAGAGAGAGAGAGAGAGAGAGAGAGAGAGAGAGAGAGAGAGAGAGAGAGAGAGAGAGAGAGAGAGAGAGAGAGAGAGAGAGAGAGAGAGAGAGAGAGAGAGAGAGAGAGAGCTTTGGACATTTTCATATTTAATTAAAAATAACTGATTTTTAAAACATAGAATGTTTAAGAAGCAACAAAAACATTAAATACATCACAGTATGTGTACCAGTAATTTACTATATAATGTCGACATAGGTTGCAACTTTGTATCATTGATAAACACTGTAGATTAATCCCAAGAATAGTGCACACGTATCGGTATGAGGAACCATATTCTGGCATGTTACTTGGTGTAATTTCTATTTCAAGGTTTTAATACAACCCAAATTCCTTTTTTTTCCACTCACTCCACATTTCTGGGTAATTTGCCCCTGTGGAATGTTAATAACAAATTCATTGTTGCTAACCACGCAGTAAGAATACTAGCAATAAATAAATCCGAATCTGGTTAAGAAAATGTAATTAATTCATTTTAACCCATCAGATTTCCTCCAAATTGCAGTCTTGAATCATAAACATGTTATCAAGCGACACTCACATAATATCATGCTTATATATATGTATATATATATATATATATATATATATATATATATATATATATATATATATATATATATATATATATATATATATATATATTCAAATAATTGCTCAACATTATGTTATACTGATTATATGATCATAGTGTAAATTTAAATTTTACCTAATCACTCACGACGTAAATAAAGAAATAAAGTCCGAAGGACTTTACGTAAACTTTGTGAGTGATTAGGTAAACTTTGCATATCGATAAATACCCAACCTTATAATTTCAATTTACTTCGTTTGTAACATCAGAACAGCAGATTTAATCAACAAAACATTCACTTTTATTCAGAGGCGTATCGAAGATATGGCGCTCACGGCAAAAACCACAGCAAGAATTAAAATTGTGCCCCTATCAAAGTGGCGCCCACGGCAAGAACTAAAATTGCACCCCTCTCAAAGCTTTGAAAGTATAAAAAAAAGTTTGTTATGCTCACCGATTTTGTGCCCCCACCCCCGCTACACCTCTTCTTTTATGTACCTCAAAGTTTTCTTTCACTAGCCTCTTAACTGCAATAAAATACATAGCCCTATCTTCGCCATCCAAGATTCATTTATTCTTTATATAGTGATACGGGGTAAAATGTCATAGCGGATCATGCCAGTGATATAAATGTTATGATCATTATTTTAATATATAAAAATGGTTGTTAAACCAGAATATTCATTTTTTTTTCCTTAAAAATTACGCTTGCGTATGGCATGAGTTGTTATAGCAACGTCGTTGTTACTTTATACGCATTCCGATCTTTCAAAATTAAAATCATGTCCATGTATAGGAGATGCCTTGGTTGACATGACCTTGACCTTTAAAAACCGCTGCTGTAGCATTTTGTTGAAGTGAAATGCAATAATTTCTGAAGATTGGCTTCTAAAGCCTGCCATATGTCTTCTTCGGCAAAATGAGTGAGTGTTCGAATGCAACAAGGTCTGTGCAATTACAATGTATAACTTCTAATGATCGATTTTAATTTTTGACTTGCAAAGAAATTATATATCAGTATCACATGTCCGTTTACAAACAATCAAAACGTAGAAAACGCATTCAATTCATAAAATTGGAATTATTGACTATTGACAAGTTCAAGAACAAACATTTTAATGCCATTAGATTCTTTTTAAGTACAGGTCTTCCGCATTCAGTCTTTAAAAAATTATATAATTTTTTTTTATAAAAAAAATTAACATTAATATGTAAACAACACCATCGAGATATCTTCCCCTCAATAGGCGGCAAATTCCTCGCCAAAATTCTACTGAATTACCGTGTGCATCATATCGATCAAAGAGTCAGTGGGCCTTCAGGAAAAGATGAGCAACCACATGCAGCTCGTCATCTCTAGGATGCTAGCAACACAGGTACAGCCAGTACAAGACTTTTCTTGACCTGACCTAAAGCCGTTGACACATTATCTCTGAGGCAACTTATTCACAATCATGGGTCGATTCCATGATGGCGTGCTTGTTCGCATCGTAGACGACGATAAGTCATTTGCACCATTCCAAATCACTAGTGAACCTTACAATCGACACAATATGGACCATTTCTCTTATGTTTTTTTGACAAATTGGGTCTCACAATTAATATTAATAAGACAGAGTTGAAGAGGTGATTACAACTTACACATGGAAAGCCTTGCACAGGGTCACGATCAAAATGAATGTCACCTACCTACCAGTCCATTTTGATGATGAAACCAACAGAATTGCCAAAGCAAGTATGGATTTCTGCAGAATACGCGTAAACGTGAGGAAGCAAAGAGGCATCAATCTGCAATCAAATGCGAAGATATACAAAACCATTGTATTGCCTACCTTGCTGTATGCTTGCAAAAAGCTGGACAGTGGAAAGACATCATACCAATAAGCTTAACCAATTTCACGGGGGCTGCCTGAGAAAATTTACGAGGATAAGACAGCAGGGCAAGGTTCCAGACACTGAGGTTCTGGCACGGGCAGTCATCCAAGTATCCACAATCTGCTGATGAAATCACGGTTGAGAAGGGCAGGTCAGATCACTCGAATGTCAGACGAAAGAGTATAAAGATCATCTATGGGCAAACTTAATGAGGAAAGTGATCTCTAGGAGATCATTAGAACACATTAAAGACTCCCACAAGCCATCCTTGAAACACTTCAGCTTTGACCCTTAGTATTCAAAAGATGCTGCACACGGTCGTTCCACCTGGCACAATTTGATCCATATTTAAGCTCCAATGTATGTCCTGACAAGAAATGCAGATTCAATACCAATGCGTGTGCAGTATAATTTTCAGGACTATACCATGTCCTTAGTCGATCAAGCATCCCGAGGCAGCATCACGTGTATAATGTGCCACATACAACTCAGAACACAAATTAACCTAATTATCAGACACTTAGGTGCCCACAAAAACCAAGCCAGTTAGTGCTGTCATGGTTATCTAGCACTCAAAGGACGAACAACATCCGTAATGTTGCTGAAAGTTTGGGGTCCTGTGTAGATCATACACGTTTGGCTGTGATAATGTTTGGCTGTGACAACGTTTGCCAAATCACGCAGGAATATTCAAAGCATGGAAAACAACTGTTATTCTCACATAATAAGAAGTCCAAATGAATGATTTTCAACTCCGGTACAAGTCTTCCAGCGCTGCTCAAACTGTCACAAAAGTCTTACATATCCGCTGTTCAGGGCAATCTATTAGACACACACAAGTTAACCTTGGTAACTTGCTTCTGAGAATACTAACATGGTAAGAGTATTCTTAGCTGATTTCAAATATTAGACACACTCGCCACTCTTATGACAATGTCAAACATTCACCCACTTTAGGCCAAAATATACTATCATCTCGTGTGAGACTGCGTTTAACGAATATAAGATTCGTACATATTTCCTTATTTTTTCTAGGAAGAAGCCATTTACAGCTTGTTCAGCTATTAAAATTGAATAGATACGAACTGATTTTTTTATTAAAGAAAATACTTATTTTAGTAGCAGTTACACAAGCAAGCAAACAAAAAAAAAAGATGCTTGATGATACTAGATGTGCTGTTTCAAATAGCAAAGTGTAACATGCAGTATGTCGGACAATCTCATCAGTATGTGTCAGAATTCATGAGCAAAGAATAGAAATAAATAACTTTGGCCATCTGTCATTTTCATCTCACGTTGCCACGTATTTTAACTAGGCTTCCATAAGGTACAAGATTTTTCACTTATGCCAGTTGTTGATATGAATGCTGAAATGTAACTCATATTAAAGGAGTTAATATTATTGAAGAGAAAAATGTATATTATTCTTTAGATGTCAAATAGTTGCTCTAGTATGGACGTTACTATACACATATAATAAGTAATTTCTGTATGTAACAAGTCTAATAACATCGCATGATGTCACAAATGACATCATAACGGATACAAAGGAAAAGCATAAAAATCGAGGCATCCAAATGTATTTCAAAGTCAGTTCACGACATTAATCTAAGGTTTGGGCAAACAAAATCAGTATTTTTGTCATGCGAAAAAATATAATCTTAGAAACGTGCGCAATACAACCGGAATGAATAAAACTTTCTGAATAATTTTAATCTTGTGCTCCATATGAACACTCGTTTAAGGTATTCTTTTTACTAAACTGCTTGTGTAATGAATAGCTTTTCGCAACGTTACCATTTAAGTGGATATCCACCATTGCTTGATAACTAAGTTTTTTCCTTAGTTGTAAAATATGACAGTTTATATATGCAGCAGATTATATGCACACCAAAACTAATTGTCTTGGTCTATACAACTTAAACCATGCCTATTAATTCATCTCCTGTCATATATAAGAATCAAGTAGAAATATTAAAGGTAAAATTTGGGCTTCCGTTAACGTTATTTATTACAATGGAAACGTTTCAGCATAAATCTGATTTTAATTCCCTGTTTCAGCGTCCTCGTATAGGGCTTTGCATTTTTGGCACGTAACCGGTACATTATGTTTTTTCCGTGTTAGCGTTGACAAGTTTAATGACCTCGATATTGATCGTTGTGTGTGTGTGTGTGTGTGTGTGTGTGTGTGTGTGTGTGTGTGAGAGAGAGAGAGAGAGAGACAGACAGACAGAGACACAGATTATATAAATAAGTGAAGATATGTTACCCACAATTTTAATTTAATTCTTTATGAACATTTTTCTTTAAAATGTTACGTGCTATGAATAATGAATGACGAGAAGCTAAGCATGTCATCTGACACGTTCTATCCTTGATCGTCAGGATGCCGGATTTGCGTAATGCCATTCAACATCTTACATTAAAGACCCGATAACGCCCATAAAACAAATAAACGAAACATAACATTAATTATATTCCGTGTGGAACAGAACGTATCTTTTCTTATTTTTTTTAATTAGTCGCACATGTTTATACGATTTCTATTGAAAAATGTGGGTCTTGCACGGATTGTGTATAAATTATTCGTAAAGAAGAATGGAGTTACAGCCTTATATAATAAAATTTGTATGCACACATGTTTGTTTTAATCGATTATCATCTTAATATAGTGTACAAACATTTTAGAAAATGCAGAAACTTACGTCAACCCGAGGAGTAAATAATAATAAACACGGGTATATCTTAGCCGTTATCCAGCAACTGCGGTGGCTCAGTTGCGTGAAACCGGGTCCGCTTCTTTGGTATGGCCTTTGGAAAAATCACTTGGCTTTCATTTCCATGGCAAGACAAGAAAGTCTTTGCTCTCATTTCCATGGCGAGACATGAAAGTCTTTATTACACCCAGTTTGCAACGTAAGCAAATTATGAGGTATATAAACAGAACATGACTACAGTGTGTGATGTTGTCACATAACGTTTAAAAGATTGCAAAATTCGGAAAACACAATCTAAAACCCTGCAAAATATTGATCAAAACTAGTACCATGCCTGTATTCATTACCTGATTAAAATTATAAACGTTACACCTGGAAGTGTAAGAATGAGATACAATTTTTTGTCTTTCATCATGAAAAAAAGATTATTTTAGAAGATATTGGTTTGACATAGCCAATACTACGTTACACGTGTCACTAAAACAAACAAATCAAGTAAGACCGCATGTACTACCACTTGCATGATATGGCGGTGAGAGGCCACCAAGAGAGGGTTGAGTTATAGCACCCGAGTAGTGAGTAGTGCGGATGTGAGACAATGAAATTTCGAGCCATATCTTAGCTGTTAACCCTCAGCCTTGAAGATTAGTACAACTGGTTATAAAAAGCTAAGATTTTTCTTTAAGGATTTTTCTTTCTTTTTAAAAATGATTTGGTCCTACTTATTCGAATACAGTTTTTTTTCTTGAGTATTTTGTTTTCCTCGTAGGATATGTGGAATGCCTCCGACTTCTACTCGATAACGGTGCCAAGGGCACTGCAAGGACAGACTCGGGTTGGACGCCGGCCCACTTTGCCGCAGAGACGGGCAAATTGACGGTATTAAGGGCACTATTCAATGCTGGCATCCCAATAGACCGAAAAGACAAATGTGGGGATACGCCACGTCGGATCGCGGAGATATACGGGCATACAGAATGTGTACGGTTCTTAGAGAGGTAATATCCTTTCTGACAATTGCATCAATATTTCTTTGCAAAGATTATTACTCATATATATATATATATATATATATATATATATATATATATATATATATATATATATATATATATATATATATATATATATATATATATATAACAGCTAATATATTAAAGTCAGGAAAACTAATGATGCTTTTTAGTGCGTCCTATTTGTTTGTCACTGAAATTAGGTACAATACCTTTAAAGCTATGCATCATACGCAATTAAAAGTTTTTGTTATTGGGGTTGTCCAGCTCTGAATTCAAGGATTAACTTTACGGTTTTATTTACAACAATTTAGTTCTAACTGTTAAAATGCCGGACACGAATGCTGTTACATGTGTATTCATAATTGAACCATTGATACGCAAAGTTCGTCGTATGCTTACTTCAAAGATAATGTATATATATATATATATATATATATATATATATATATATATATACACACACACACTTGGGTCACATTTTGAAAGTACTTTTTTGAAAGGAACAATAATATGTTAATATTGAAGAGGACCAAATAATTGTTATTATTCTTGAATATATCATTGGCAAACTGTTTTTTTAAAATCTCTTTTGTTTCTAATACACAGTAGCTACCAGATACTAATTAAACGTCATGGAATTCATTTATCATTTAGTTAGTACTGGAATTTGACCCAAATGATGGCGGACACGTGTTTCAAGGGGAGTTAAATCTAACGAGTTGATGCTCCGGCTCAAAAGCTACATAGGCAAAAAAAATAAATTAAAATGACCTTAGCCCAGCCAAAACACTAAAGTAATGTACATGTTTGATGCATGCGAGGTAAACCTAACACAGACACAATCAAGTATATTCAGTCTTTATGTATTTATCGAGCAAACTAGACCGATAAATGAGTCCCACAAACCCATGATTGCACTGGTTCGCTGTTTAGGGGGTGATATTGCCTATTAATTAAAATCTGCACAAATATGCAGTAAATTATGTCCGCTCACTTCGGTCGGTTTATATATGATATGGCTAGATATATTTCTGTTGCCTAATACTAGTAAGTGTCTAAAGTGTCTGCAGATGTGTTCCGGAAAAATTTGCATGCAGCAAAATTTCACATTCTAATGAACAGGTGACACACCCACCTATCATCCACCAGTATCAACACAGATTTGGGGGTTGGTGGTGATTTATCGGACTACACATTAATGTGCCGCATTAGTCTGATTGTTCTTTGTCACACGTTTATAAAACCATCAGTGTGTACAAACGGCAGTTAACTGAGAACTTAAAGATGTATTCTTCCAGACAAAAATAACGGTGCTGTCAGTATGTCCTTACATATATCGACAACAATGTTGGTGCTAATGTTCACAACTAAGCTCTGACTCGCTCAAATTATTAAGTTACCTAAGGATTGTTTGCTCTATGTCATAAACAAACTTACGGCCACATGTTTTATATATGACTTTTTTAATGCGGTCATCTTAAGAAGCTTGCAATTTGTGCTGAGTGGTGTCTTTATTAAACTCATAAAGGTTTAAAGCCTATATGGTAGAAAGACTCATTTATAGGTCTAGATGTTACCCTGCCCTCCCGGTGTGCACCCTGAACTCCTTCAGGTTGCCCGGAGTCTTTTATCTTCAGTGTTTTTATACATGGCATATGGAAAATACATCTTCTGCATTTGGAGGATAAACTTAATTTATTGAAAATTCCTTTATATTTGTACTGCAAATAATATCTTAATGCATCCGTGGATTGCATACAAATACCTTTTCACAGAGAGGGTTCCGCTCTTAAAATGCAATGATAGGCAATCAGTATTGTGCCTGATTAGTGATTTGGGTATAACATTGTCAACACAAATAAATAAATAAATAAATAAATAAATATTTAATCAAGTAAATGAGTGTTTGAATTAATACCTACCTACCTATCTACCTGCCGACCTACATGCCAGCCTACCTACCTACTCTTTCCACCCACCTACCCAACCACATGCCTGCATACATACATACATACATACATACATACATACATACATACATACATACATACATACATACATACATACATACATACATACATACATACATACATACATACATACATACATACATACATACACACACACACACACACACACACACACACACACACATACATACATACATACATACATACATACATACATACATACATACATACATACATACATACATACATACATACATATACATTTATATCCATTTGCAGTGCGGAAGAGGAGCAAAAAGATAAGAGAGCGTCAAAGAGCAGTCTGTACACGTCTGAAGAAGAAGATAGAGAAAGTTAATAATGGACAGTTTTATATACATTCTATTAGTGTTATATCAAAGATAGTTGGGTTAATCACGCCTATATATGGATTCTCGGCTTCAGTTTAAATCTTGAATAATGTTCTCTTGTATGTGTGTGTATGTGTGTGTGTGTGTGTGTGTGTGTGAGAGAGAGAGAGAGAGAGAATCTTGTGCTTATGACATATTTATTATAGATTTTAAATTAGATAATTGGATCTCGATGTGAAAGTACATGTATGTAATATTCTATTGTATGATATTTAATAAGAACATAATATAGGAATGAACTGATTTTAATAAATTATCACCCTCATCCTAAATAAGAATTACACATATGTAAAAATAATACCGTATTATTGATGCTAATTTGTTTATACATACGTCATACATGTAAAATAAATGATTGGATATATTTCTAATTGTTGATAATATTTACATTTTTGTTTAAATGTTAAGCCTAGTTTATTTTGCCAACATTTTGATGGAAAACTATGAATTCACATGTATATGAGAGAGAGAGAGAGAGATCCATGCATGCATGCATGCATGCATGCATACATACATACATACATACATACATACATACATACATACATACATACATACATACATACATACATACATACATATATATATATATATATATATATATATATATATATATATATATATATATATATATATATATATATATATATATATATATATAATGCAGTACCTACCTAAAGGAGATCTGTTAACTGTTAACTGTTAAGGTTGACTTAAATTCAGTACAGCAGCAGAATACAATTTGGAAAGTATTCTTTAGAAGAAAGAGGACATCAACTTAGCTGGATCAAAAGTAAAACGAAATACACCTGCGAGAATTGGTTTTTGAATTTTACATTTTGCACATTGTACGGGAACAAGACCAATATGGAACCAGCATTCTTTATATTTCCAAAACGTATAGCAGTTGTACAATATACGTAGACAGAAAGGGTTATGTGAATAGTCAACATCCGTCAATTTCTTTCTCAGCTTTGATGGGTTTATTAGTTAGCATTCTATGAGGACTCTAAACCAACCCCCGCTATCATTTAATAGATATCATTTTAATAGCAGTAAGTCTGTTTTCATAAACTTAGTAACATAATAGAGCGAAAACTAACAAGTTTTGTAAAATTCAACAAATAATTTATTTACCTGAATACAAGTGAATATTAAAAAGAAATTAGAGTATTGTGAATTAAATTCCAAAATTGTCCTAAAATCGCTATCCCAAGTCCAAATGTATAAAGTAGCAATAGAATTTCAGTGGTATTCCAATATTCATGTACACTACTAACTTGATTTTGGACAAAGGTCAAATGTAAAATACAAATATACCTAACATTACATCATGGAGAAAGGCCAACAAACAGTCAAATTAAATATGTTTAACAATGTCTTTCTGTCGATAAATTAAAAATATAGGTATTTGAGTAGGTGTCTAATTAGGTATCTACTGTTGCACCTAAAAGAAACCTTACATAGTTTTACACCATCAGTGGACTAGTGCAAAAATAGGGCAATATTTTTACACCATATTGTGCTTTATAGTGTCCAAGGTAGTACACTGTTGTCAGCAAGGTAGTGCAATATAGTGAACAAGGTGGTGCACTGTAGTATGCAATGTAGTGTACTGTGGCCAGGAAGGTAGTGCACTGTAATGAACAAGGTTGTGCACTGCACTGTTTCAGTAAACAGTGCACTATAGTGAAAAAAGGTAGTGTACTGTGGTCAGCAAGGTAGTGCACTGTAGTGAACAAGGTAGTGCACTGGTCAGCAAGGTAGTGCACTATAGTGAGCAAGGCAGTGCAATATTGTCAGCAAGGTAGTAGTGCACTGTGGTAAGTAGGGCAGTTCACTGTAGTGAACAAAGTAGTGCACTCTGGTCAGAAAGATAGTGTAATACAGTGAACAAGGCAGTGCTCTGTTGTCAGCAAGGTAGTACACTGTAGTGAATGAAGTAGTTTACTAACACGAATATGGGTCTACACTTATATGTGATAAACGAAATCAATATAATTCAACAAGAGTTTATGAATGTTATGGTGAACCAATATTGTATAAAACAATACTTCGTTAATATGTAGTATGTTGTATATTAGAGAAATGACGATGACTATGATATAACACTGATGATGACATTGATGATAAAAATATAGTTGATTATATACACAACGGCACTAACTCCTTTGTTTCTTTAGCATATAACAATCATGCGCGCTATTTGTATTTACGTCTCTACACAGATTTGATATATTTCAGTGTATATTTGTTTAATTATTTGGAATCTGTGTTGGGAAGACATTTCTCGAAGCGAGCAATCTTAAATAGTACGGTTAAGTCGTCATAGTCAACGGGACTTTATGGTAACTTGGGTTAGTTTAGTATATTTGTCCGTTTGTTTAGAAATCAGAAAGAAAATAATATTGTGTATTGTTCGCGATCTCTTTCGCGATACGCGTATACAGTACCAATATATGTCTTGAAAATAAATGAGAAACAGCGGATAAAATCCAAATGTCAGCGTACTACGCGTGACATTAAATTTTTCCCCTCGGCCTTGGTGAAATTTTAGCAACCAGAATATCGTACATGTTTTCAGTCAATAACTGCTTTTACGGCTTGCTGCTACACTATTTAATCATAGAACATATATAGGAGAATTGTTATATGACCCCTGTATAGTAGTAATAATAATAGTAGTAGTAGTAGTAGTAGTAGTAGTAGTAGTAGTAGTAGTAGTAGTAATAGTAGCAGTATTAGTACAAAGGAGTAGTAGCAGTAGTAGTACCAGGAGTAGTAGCAGCAGCAGTAGGAGTAGTAGCAGTAGGAGAAGTAGTAGGAGAAGTATTAGTTGCAGTATTAGTTGTAGTAGTAGTAGTAGTAGCAGCAGCAGTAGTAGTAGTAGTGGGAGTAGTAGCAGTATTAGTAGTGGGAGTAGTAGTAGTGGGAGTAGCAGTAAAAGTTGTAGTAGGAGTAGTAATAGTAGTAGTAGTTGTAGTAGTAGTAGTAGTGGGAGTAGTAGTATTAGTGTGAGTAGCAGTAGAAGTAGTAGTAGTAGTAGTAGTAGTGGGAGTAGTAGCAGTAGTAGTGGAAGTAGTAGTAGAAGTAGTAGTTGTAGTAGTAGTGGGAGTAGTAGTAGCAGTAGTAGTGGAAGTAATAGTAGAAGTAGTAGTTGTAGCAGTAGTAGTGGGAATAGTAGTAGTAGTGAGATTGGCAGTAGTAGTAGTGGGAGTAGTAGTAGTAGTAATAGTAGTAGATCGTCTTCGTATTATTATTATTATTATTATTGTTATTTGTCTATTCTCTTTTTCTGTACTATATTAGTGTCGTATCGTCCAATGAAGGATCAATATTAGATGGATGGATTTGTGAGTGGTTTTGCGTCCTATTACGCAATAATGGAAACAGTACTCATAGCTGTTTCTTTAGAAGGCACCAGTATAACCAGTAATATAGCAAGTTCCTTTAAAAATATCTTACATCTCTGAGATTTTCTTAATCCCTTGTAGCACTCCACTCCATGTTTAAAAATGTATTAAACACCACTTTGCGTTAAATCAACTGCAGCATCCACTCAATGAAGCCGCCTGGATGAAATTAGATGGTCAATGAAAAGTTTCCCTTGACGTTTCTAAATTGAAAAGTTACCTGGGCATGCTTCATGTTATTTCTTCTTTCAGTCAGCACTCATAAATACTATGTTATTTCTTCTTTCAGTCTACACTCCTAAATACGATGCTATTTCTTCTTTCAGTCTACACTCATAAATACGATGTTATTTCTTCTTTCAGTCTACACTCCTAAATACGATGTTATTTCTTTTTTTAGTCTACACTCCTAAATACGATGTTATTTCTTCTTTCAGTCTACACTCCTAAATACGATGTTATTTCTTCTTTCAGTCTACACTCATAAATACGATGTTATTTCTTCTTTCAGTCTACACTCCTAAATACGATGTTATTTCTTCTTTCAGTCTACACTCCTAAATACGATGTTATTTCTTATTTCAGTCTACACTCATAAATACGATGTTATTTCTTCTTTCAGTCTACACTCCTAAATACGATGTTATTTCTTCTTTCAGTCTACACTCATAAATACGATGGTATTTCTTCTTTCAGTCTACACTCCTAAATACGATGTTATTTCTTCTTTCAGTCTACACTCATAAATACAATGAGCATTATATATTTATCTATGATTGCCGATTTTAATCTTGCCAGTGAAATATTTGTCCGTCCGGGGTTGGAAGGTGGTGGGGGCTTGTAGTCTTCTCCAGATATTAAAAAGAAGAGTATGAAAGGTTACATGAAATCCATTCGTGGTAGTCTCAGAAGAAATTGAGTGAAAAGATAAATAATATTAAATTAAATTAGGTCATGATGAAATAAAACTTTGTATGACAATAATGAATGCTCAAGATAATTCATAGCATAATTTTATATTATTTTATCCTGTTTTATTCAGATCCGATCTATTATAAAATGTTGAGGTTGACTCTACAATTTGGACGAAGATAACAAAGATATGTTAAATAAGCTGTTGAGATTGGTTCTTCGATTTGCAAGAAAATACCATACTTTTGTTTATACTTATCATTTATTTAAGCTTGATAATTGATCAACCATTAGATCTGGATACTAAATGCCCCAAACGTTGTTGTTTTATGGGGCTGTCAGCATACGATAGGTGCCTATACATGGCGGCCAAATTAGCTGGTGGAGGAAGAACCCGGGATAACCCTGGTAAGAACCACCGACCTGCGGGAAATTCCTGGATAGCGTTCTCACATAACCGCCTTGACCAGGCCCGAGACTAGAACTCATACTGACAGGAGTGAGACAAATGTGAACGATTTTGACCACTTAGCCAACCGGGACCCCTTGCAGAGACGTACTGGATATATTTATATAAATCACTGGTCACCAGATTTAGTATCAATCAATCAATCAATCAATCAATCAATCAATCAATCAATCAATCAATCAATCAATCAATCAATCAATACCTCAATGAAGTATGCAGCAATGAATATTGGAGAAGATAGTAATAAGTTAGATTTGAATAAATAGCGTGTATTTAAACTCTGGTTTGAATATGCATCACTATCTCTTTAAACGACACACTGTCTATCAGCGAAGTTAATAGTACTATGGGAAAATAATCGCTGACTCATCCTTTTTAATAAGAAACGATACAACGGTAGCCACTTAAAACAGGTCAACTAACCAAACTGCCTTTAAACACTGACACGACTCAACACTGATGTGAGCAAGCAGTGTTTGACCCAACTGGGAAGAAAGAAGGGGAAATAATGGATGGACAAAGGAGTGGATAATTTATCACATTTAATAAAAACCAGAGTATGTCGGTCTTCCTGGAGATCTTACAATGCGTTGTGTGCCTTCCGGATACCGTGCGGCTAGTACGATCGTTTATGTAATATGATCACCACGATCACATTGTATGTACGTACGTACGTACGTACGTATGTATGTATGCATGTATGTATGTATGTATGTATGTATGTATGTATGTATGTATGTATGTATGTATGTATGTATGTATGTATGTATGTATGTATGTGCATGTGTGTATGCGTGCGTGCGTGTGTGTGCATGCGTGCGTGCGTGCGTGAATGAATGGATAGATGTGATTAGCCTATGTATGTATGTACTGTGGCAGCAGCTGTCAATATAATATCAGCCATCGAACAACTGTTATAAAGAAACTGTATATACAAAATCTTTAAGTACTTGTATCGCAGTACGTTTTAGTAAAATTAAGCAAAAGTACTGTCTAAACAATAGACACATTGCTCTTTAATAATTATCAATCATAAGATCGTGGCATACATCATGTTGATAATTAAATGCTCTTTTCCACACCATTATTTTTCCACCCCATCCTCCAAGAAACAAAAATTAAATTTAAAAATCTCATCTGCTGTAGTCCCCGTTCCCTTTAAATGTTAATTTTCTTTCATAGCACGTTTTTCCTTTCCATTAAAACCCTTAAATCAGCGTCCGTACCCAATTCAGGTAATTTTAAGTTATCGACCATATCAATCCGATTTTAAAAGTCATGACGTCTCAACTCTCTCAGCGTGGGTTCGAATCTCAGGCTTAGGCAACTGATGTAATAAATCTTGCCCATAACTTCCAGTGGATCGGTGGTTCTTCCCGGGGTTTCCCCCGTGTTCTCGGCTAGATATAATAGTCTTTCATGTGCTTAAAAATGGCTTTAAGCCACCTCCACCACCAATAACAACAACCAGATATGCATACTGTAATAAGGACACAGCCTTTACTCACTTCCCAATTTGATAAAGTATCATTTTGTTACACACTAATAGTAACAAGAATAATATATTGTCAACTCTGGTCATTTTCAGTAATGTACGAATTTTTGGGGTTTTAGTGGTTGCTACAAACTACAGATTTAAAGACCGCAAAGAACATTATTCTGCTTCTAATTAGTTTTGCCTGAAAATCGTCAAATAATTGTCAAGTACCAATCAACATCAATTTATAACTTTTTGCACAGTTGTAGCGTCTTATAGTGAAATTTCATGCAGTATAGGTGTATCACAGTTAACCGTATCTCGATTATTTCAAGTTTTGGAAAGAAGGTCTTAACAGAGAAAATATTATCCCGTAAACATCATATATTGCAACCAAACCACTACAAAATTTCATATTGGGGTTGAAGTGACTTTAAGTCCACTTCAACAGTAATCTCATATCAAATACGAATGACGAGAAGAAAAGATTTGTGCCAATGAGATATATACAGGTCGATCACTTACTAATCTTCTCTAATCTGAAAAATTCTTCCCTTGAATATACTAACATTGTATCTCTAAAATATTTATCATTACAAAAAAATCTTTAACTGCGCGTACAGCTAAAACAATGATGCTTGGAATCTCTCTCTCTCTCTCTCTCTCTCTCTCTCTCTCTCTCTCTCTCTCTCTCTCTCTCTCTCTCTCTCTCTCTCTCTCTCTCTCTCTCTCTCTCTCTCTCTCTCTCGAGAGAGAGAGAGAGAGAGAGAGAGAGAGAGAGAGAGAGAGATACTGATGCTGAACCAAACACTCTTAAACTTGGAATATTTATTGCAAGTATACAAATCGAACTACGGTGTAACCCACTCAGTTTGAACTTGGCTAAAAATAAAAACAAAATCTTGTTTGTCGTGAACTAAATAAATTTCTCATACAATGTTGTTCTCGTTTGATGCCCAGTTTTGTCAAATAATATAGTATGAAAACCTATTTCGTCTCAAGGGAATTTTTAAGTCAGGTCACGGTTTAGTTAAAAATAGATCATATGATATTAAGAAAGAAAGGAGAGAGCCTTTCATGCCATAAGTAAATATTAGGTTCTTTATTTACTATACCAAGGAATTATCATTTTATCTCAATTTACATTAATTTTTTAATTCAGTTAAAATCATTTAATCATTCTACTTAGTTGAAGTCTTGGCGTACAATTAAAATGAATTATTATTTTACAATTTTATACTGAACATATAATTGCAAGAAATAAATTCATTAATGTCGATTACAATTGACCTGATCTTTGTTGTTTAGAATAATTATGCTTGACTATATTGTTTTCTGACTTCTGGTACAGATATACAACAAACCCATTTATCAGGAAATCAGGATTATTCAGAATAATGTTCACGGTCCCCTGAATTTAAATCCGGGTTGAAATTTCCCTAGATATTCATCTTACATTTGCTGTACATATATATATATATATATATATATATATATATATATATATATATATATATATATATATATATATACATACATATATACATACATATATGTTGTGTAGATGACTGAGATTAGTTCTGAAGGTTTAATAAGCGAACAGCACCAGACCATATGGTCTGTTTGTCTAACAGTATTAGGTAGATGTTGAAACAATTCGGATCGTTAATTCTTATTCTTTGAATGAATCCTTTGATAAGACCTTATAGCTTTCTATAAATCACATCTGTCAATCGCTGAGGCATACGGACGAACGTCTTGTCCCATTTACTAGAGATGAATAAATGTAAAAATTTACACTAATTTTGTTTCTTGTATTAAACAGCTTCAGAACAAAATGGACAAATATTTACGAAACTTCAAAATTTTAATAGCTTGTTTCAGTTAATGAATATTCTTCTGGTTTGAAATGTACGGTATTTTCTTCTCAAGTTGCATTGCTACACGAATGTTCTCATTAAGTTTATTGCGACACTTTCTAAAGGAAGTTGGTCATTAAGTATAAAGGCTCTCTCTCTGATCAGGGGCATGCAATCTGGAACGGCTCAGATTCTCAGTCGTTATTTTGTTTTTGAATTTTCAACATAACGGATAATTTCTGACCATTGTGTTTTGTAAGATATTTCTATGAAATGGATAAATTCGTGTTTTATCTTTTGGTTTTTACTTCAACTCCTCATACAGTCTCGAGCATGACACGTTCAGGTAAGACATTTACCATCTTCTTTGGTTTATAATTTGTATAATTTTGGAAGCAAACATTCAGCCTACATTTACTAAAGGACAAGAATTTCAACTGATGTAGATAAGTTCTGTCCAGGACCATACCCGTTGTTGTTTTACTGTCAGTCACAGAAAAATTGCGAAATCATGAACTCGTCTAGAATAGTAAATAATACCCATTTCAGCATAGGAAACTCATTCGCGAATCGTTGTTTTACTGCTGAATTTGATCGAATGTGTTTGATATTCACGACTGTGTATATTTGATATTTCTTTTCGCACCTTGCTTTATAACACAAATTTCTTTCATAGCAGTTTGTTATCTAGTTACTTGAAGATCCCATGCTGATTTGGTATACAAGTCTGTTACTGAAAACAACACTGTCAATTACTAACTGGCAATAAATACATCATTGTGCATGTTGGTTTGGGTGTATTCGGTTTTTGGGTGTATTCAATTTTTGATTCAGTATGTCTGTCGTTTTAGGTCTCACATATTTTCTTCTTTAAAAAATTACCTTTTGGGAAAAAAAACAAAATTTCAACTAATTCACGGAACATATATATTTTCACGAATGGTATTCAGAGTTTGTCATACAAATGAAATACATAGCATTATGTCATATTAAGGAGAGAAGGCAGCTGTTGAATCGATGATTAAATACTTTGACGTATGTTTTGGCGCTTTTCAATGGCTTATATCTGCAGTATTTTGGAGTATTCATCGTGACATCCCAGGCGATGAAAAACGATATACCTTGTTTTCAGACGGAAAAAAGCCCATGCATCATTTCCGATGATTGTCAATTACAAAATTCTGTGAATTAATTACCAACATATTTCGATAGCAGGAACCATCCTATGCATGCAAATGACGAATCAGGCAATAGCAGGAACCATCCTATGCATGCATATGATGAATCGGACACAACAGAATATACGAAAAAAAAATCAGCTCATAATACATTATAATCATTCATTACCTAATAAAAGCCTGACAATTGATAAATATTGTAATCTCCTCAATTTATCAAATAAAAACAGCATAAGAGTACTTGACAAAAGCAAGTCGAATCAAGCTTTTGAAAGACCTTGGAATGAGTAAGGATTCTGTGATCTAATTTAAACAGAAAACACAAAAGATTAAGTTGGTTGCCTGTCTATGGAATGAAACAAATAGGATGAGCGAGTTTTTTTAAAAAAAGTTTGAACATTAAAAACTAAATGTTTAAAAAAATTGGAATACCGCCAGTGTTTCGAATTCGCGACTTCTTGTTTAGCAGCCACATTACCCGCCCTAGGACGTGAGTGATAAAGAACATTTCAAGATAAAAATAAAAAAGTTAAAAAAACAAAGAAAAACTCTGGGATTAGTGAGTTTAAAAGAAAGTATGAAAATAGAAATACCCAAAAGTTTATAAAATAATTTGGGATTCCACTACGAATTTCGAATTCACGACCTCTTGTTTGGCAAGCGGACACACAGAAAGAATGACAGTCAAACATGGGTGTTTCTATATAAGATATTTTTTCATTATCTCACTATAACAGATGTAAGTGTTCTCAATGTACAAATATCACAGAATTGTTCATTGTAGTAGCTCCCTTACTTAAGAATTATGTTCTATACTGTATAATACTGACCGTATATCAACTGATGTAATTGATTTGATGACCTGTAAAAAAGACCCCAAACCAATAACCAATATTGTGGACAAACACTTCAACAAGTTTCAGAATGAAATAAAGATTACCGCTTCCATACGAAAGCTCGTATGGATCCACAGTTTTCTACGATTGACATTGTCAGTGGAGACCTAAACAGACTGATTAAGGAAAGTTACTGGATTTATTCATTGGAAAGATACTTTGTATCCCATTTGCCTCAATAGTAAAGCACTGAGAAACACACACACACACACACACACACACACACACATACATACATACATACATACATACATACATACATACATACATACATACATACATACATACATACATACATACATACATACATACATACATACATACATACATACTTTGTATCCCATTTGCCTCAATAGTAAAGCACTGAGAAACACATACATACATATATACATACATACATACATACATACATACATACATACATACATACATACATACATACATACATACATACATACATACATACATACATACATACATACATACATACATACATACATACATACATATATATATATATATATATATATATATATATATATATATATATATATATATATATATATATATATATATATATATATATAATTGCCAATATGACTGTTCGTCTCTATATTGTGGTTTCACTGATTCTGTTTTCCTTCGAGACGCATCCCTTTATATCAGTAGATTATTATAATAATATCATAGGGTAATGATGTATGTCAATAATGTAATTGTTGATAAATATATATACATCGTCTTTCTTTCAAAATATTTTGCTCCTGAAGAAGCATGAAGCAAAAGGGAAACTGGAAGTCATACTAACTTATTTACGTTTGTGATGTTTTATGTATATATGAATAATGTTCATGTTTATCATTCGTATAACACGAGATGAATAAGTGTTTCATTAAAAGGAATCGAGCTTGTCGATTAGTACCACACAACAGCTACATTGTAAGACCTTATAACAGATCAAATATAAAGCCATGCAACAGAGTAAATGTAAGGCCATACAACATATACACTATAAGGCCATACAACATATACACTATAAGGCCATACAACATATACACTATAAGGCCATACAACAGATTATATGTTAAGAGCATGCAACAAATCAAATGTAAGGTCATACATCAGATCAAATGTAAGGCCATACAGCAGGTCAAATATAAGGCCATACAAAAGATTGAATGAAGGTCATACCATAACAGATCAAATGTAAGGCCATACAACAGATCAAATGCAAGGCCATACATCAGGTCAAATATAAGGCCATACAAAAGATTGAATGAAGGTCATAGAACAGATCAAATGTAAGGCCATACAAAAAGATTTAATGAAGGTCATATACAGAACAATTATATGGCCATACAAAAGATTGAATGAAGGTCAAACAACAGGTCAAATGTAATGCCATACAAAGGATTGAATGAAGGTCATACAACAGATCAAATGTAAGGCCATACAAAAGATTGAATGAAGGTCATACAACAGATCAAATATATGGCCATACAAAAGACTGAATGAAGGTCAAACAACAGATCAAATGTAAGGCCGTACAAAAGATTGAATGAAGGTCAAACAACAGATCAAATGTAAGGCCATACAAAGGATTGAATGAAGGTCATACAACAGATCAAATGTAAGGCCATACAAAATATTGAATTAAGGTCATACAATAGATCAAATATATGGCCATACAAAAGATTGAATGAAGGTCATACAACAGATCAAATATATGGGCATACAAAAGATTGAATGACGGTCAAACAACTGATCAAATGTAAGGCCATACAAAAGATTGAATGAAGGCCATACCACAGATCAAATGTATGGCCATACAAAAGATTGAATGAAGGTCATACCACAGATCAAATGTATGGCCATGCAAAAGATTGAATGAAGGTCATACAACAGATCAAGTGATCAAACAACAAATAATTTCAGCAAATCCCAACACCAGTAACTACAGGGTATATCCTTAAAGTTGAGTGAAATCTATTAAATGATACCACTTATTCTAATTATTTAAGTTCCCTAAATTCAATGAGTTTTCTATTCTTTAATTAAACCCTTACATCAAATTTCTAATTCGATAGAACTTACGAGACAAAACAATTCTTTTGACTATCAACACTATTAAAATGGGGGACAAAAATAAAGACATATTCTCCAAAAACTTGATCTCTTAAATACCGCATTTCTCACACTGGCATAAAATGTGGAATTCTTCTTCAGATTCTGACATCCAACAGAGTTTCCATATATTAAGTTCTCTTCCAATTTTTAGTCTTGATTTGAAGTGCTTATTAGGCAGAAAATGTGCGATTTCGTATTTTTTGAATAGCTAACAGAACCATTTTAAGATGACATGATTTTTTAAAAATTTGTAATACGTTTGCATTTTATTGTTACTCTTATTTAGAAGAAAATTACCTGAAATAATTTCCTAAAGCTGTATCTGACACCTGTTTATTCTGACACTTGTTTATTAGCTTTACCCTTAGACCATGAACAGGTTTTGGTTTCGAGAGTATGTATAAAATATCCCAAATCTGATGCATAGCATAACTATTTGACAGCATTAAATCTGGTGATTACAGGTGAACATATAATGTGCATTACTAGGTACTACTGACACGTAATAAAGTCTAAATCAGTTTTATTTTCAAGGATTCTTTAAGGAGTATAACCATTACGTAGTAGCTTTAAGTGATGTTGACACATATATCCAGTTGCGACCCAGTTCAACTTTGAGGCAACGTCAGATTTGTTTTAATTGACTTCTAGTGAAAACAATTATTGCAGGCATTCGTCATAAAGAATTCGTCGCTATTTGAATAGCTATATCAGAAAAATTAATGTATTGCAAACTTTCGATAAATAAGAAGTATTTTGTTTAGAAAGTTTAGTATTAGCACTTGCGGTAAACTAGAAGCATTTATTGTAAAGTTTAGTAATAGTACCGGAGAATAAACCCGAAGTCTTTGTCCCAAAAGTCATTATTACAAAGATTAGTGATATTATTCACAAATGAACCCGAAGTCCTTTTTACAACGGTTAGCGATGTTAATAATGAATGAACCCGAAGTACTTTGTACAAAGATTGGCGATGTTATTCATGAATGAACCAAAAGTCTTTTTTACAAAGGTTGGCGATGTTATTCACGAATGAACCCGAAGCCCTTTTTACAACGGTTAGCGATGTTATTAATGAATGAACACGAAGCCCTTTTTACAAAGGTTGGCGATGTTATTCATGAATGATCCCGAAGTCCTTTCTACAAAGGTTATCGATGTTATTCATGAATGAACCCGAGGTCCTTTTTACAACGGTTAGCGATGTTATTCATGAATGAACCCAAAGTCCTTTTGACAACGGTTAGCGATGTTATTTATGAATGAACCCGAGGTCCATTTTACAACGGTTAGCGATGTTATTTATGAATGAACCCGAAGTCCTTTTAACAAGGGTTAGCGATGTTATTTATGAATGAACCCGAGGTCCTTTTTACAACGGTTAGCGATGTTATTAATGAATGAACCCGAAATCCTTTTTACAAAGGTTGGCGATGTTATTCATGATTGAACCCGAAGTTCTTTTTTTTTTTTTACAACGGTTAGCGATGTTATTAATGAATGAACCCGAAGTCCTACAAAGGTTAGCGATGTTATTCATGATTGAACCCAAAGTCCTTTTTACAACGGTTAGCGATGTTATTCATGAATGAACCCGAAGCCCTTTTTACAAAGGTTAGTGATGTTATTCATAAATGAACCCAAAGTCCTTTTGACAACGGTTAGCAATGTTATTCATAAATGAACCAGAAGTCCTTTTAACAACGGTTTGCGATGTTATTAATGAATGAACCCGAAACCGTTTTTAAAAAGGTTGGCGATGTTATTCATGAATGATACCGAAGTCCTTTTTACAACGGTTAGCGATGTTATTAATGAATGAACACGAAGCCCTTTCTACAAAGGTTGGCGATGTTATTCATGAATGAACCTGAAGTCCTTTCTACAAAGGTTAGCGATGTTATTCATGAATGAACCCGAAGTCCTTTTAATAAGGGTTAGCGATGTTATTAATGAATGAACCCGAAGTCCTTTTTTTTTTACAAAGGTTGGCGATGTTTTTATGATTGAACCCGAGGTCCTTTTTACAACGGTTAGCGATTTTATTCATAAATGAACCCGAAGTCCTTTTTACAAAGGTTAGCGATGTTATTCATGAATTAACCCGAAGTCCTTTTACAAAGTTTAATAACAGTACTAGTGAATAAACCCGAAGTCTTATGACAACGGGCAGAAAAAGAAATGATGTATGAATCCAACATCTTTATCACAAAGGGTATTATTACAAAGATTAACCATATCATTCATGAATGGACCTTAATTACAATTAAAGTTTCTAACTATTTTCATTACCATGTTATCTGCAGAGAATAAACTCTGAAAAAAATAAAAACATTATGAATCTTTGGGAAACCTTTATGGATTAGAATTAATCCTATCATATATAGCTAGTCAAAACAGCATACATACACGATATATGCCTCATGGAGGATAAGATAGTATACTTACACAATATATTCCTCGTAGAGTACAATATGGTATGCTTACACTGTTTATTCATCATTGAGGACAAGAGAGTATACTTACAAGATGTATTATTCAGGGAGGACAAAAGATTGTATACTTACACAATGTATTCCTCGTAGAGGACAATATGGAATACTTCCACTGTTTATACATCATTGAGGACAAGAGAGTATACTTACAAGCTGTATTATTCATGGAGGACTATATGGTATACTTACACGGTGTATGCCTCATGGAGAACAATTTAGTACACTTACACGACGTGCGCCCACGGAGGATAAGATAGTACACTTACACAGGACAAGACTGTATACTTACACTGTATATACCTGATGGGGGACAAGATATTATACTTACACGATGCATGCCTCATGGAGTACAATTTAGTACACTTACACGACGTGCGCCCACGGAGGATAAGATAATACACTTACACAGGACAAGACTGTATACTTACACTGTATATACCTGATGGGGGACAAGATATTATACTTACACGATGCATGCCTCATGGAGTATAATTTAGTATTTAGACGATGTATGTATGTATATATATAATAGAGGGAAAGATAGTACACTACGTCATGGAGGACAAGTTTGAATACTTACACGATGTATACGTCATGTAGGACAAGAAAGTATATTTACACGATGGAGGACAAGATCGTATGCTTACACTATGTCAACCTCCTGGAGGGCAAGATAGTACACTTACATGATATATGCCACATGCAGGACAAGATGTATTCCTCCTGTTGGACAAGAAAGTATAATGACACTATTTATACGTCTTAAAGGATGTCCGTTTAGAAATAAATAAAGCTTTCTCACATGATTTAACTAAGGAGGTTATGACGTAGTGGACAATAGAGAAGAAAGGAAATTAAACTGTAGGGTATAGTCAACATTGTTTGAAATATGATTTTTGCCACCAGTTATATTTCATAATAATAAAATCGGTTCCAATTGAACTCATTGTAAAATGTTGGCGAATATAGACAAAGTATTTGAAGCTACAGGCAAATAAAACAGGTAGCTGTGCTTATGGCAAAGCAGAGGTCCATTTCCTACAATGATAAATATTGAATATAACTTTAGTTTGGCAAAATGAGCTTTATATTCTATCTCGATGCACGATCTTCCAGCTCTGTATATTCCGTTTTCGTTTCAGAGATTCTATGTACCGTTCTTGTATTACAATTTGTTATATAAGTGTCATTCCTGAAAAAAAGAACTTCGTTTGCTCGTGATATGTACTACATATATATTCGGTTTTTCGTCTCTTACAGAAGTAATTTGTTTTTGTGGTTCTCAAGTGATAACATTTTCATGTTCCATTTCTTGATGATATTTTAAACGCATCGTATACTTTCGTTCTAGAATTTATGATTAACGTTTTGGGAGGTCTATCCCATCACCGTTCAAGAGTGGGTAAATATAAGGAAAGCATTTATTTTTGTCATTCATAGATCTCAAGGTTGAAAAGAATTCTAGCTACTTATAGGTTGTTATCCTCTTAATTCCTGGAATTAAATAGATTATTAAAGTGAAAAAAAGGGTCTTAGATGAGTACTAGATTGCTCACCACAGTATTACAATAGTTCAAACATCTCTCTCTCTCTCTCTCTCTCTCTCTCTCTCTCTCTCTCTCTCTCTCTCTCTCTCTCTCTCTCTCTCTCTCTCAATACAAATACTATATTTGATTTATCATTTTTTATTTCCGTCCTAAGATACAAAGTAAATTGAGATGTCGCAATTGAGACGTTGCAATTGTACTCGCACGTGCCTGGCCTGCAAAATGAGCTGAGAGATCGGAGGGAAATGAATCCTCTATCTAAACTAGCTGACACGCCACAAATAGGAGAGGCTCGCCAAAGCGGCTACTTCCTCATCCGCTGTAAAATAGTGTCACATGTCATTCAAGCAACGCAGCTGATGAACTGACGTAACCCTCTTGAAGTGGTTATTATGTAATATGACCCAACTCCATTCTTCCCACTTCCATTCAATTCATAATTCCAAGTTTAAAGCATTATCATGTGTCAATTCATAAGTGTTATAAGCATTGAATTGCAATTTTCTTAATGACACTAGCACTGGGAGGGGCTGTTATTGTTTGATACAATGCCATTTCTCTTAAGTTAAAGTCCGTATGATTTCAAGATGCAACGAAACGCGAGCATATAACTGAATGTCAAGGACTCTCAAATCTAATTTAGCAAGAGACCTCGATTATATAGTATATCCATCTTTTACAGGTACATTCAACTTGTTTTAAACTAAAACCATAGCATTGTGGATTAAGGCTCAAAATGTGACATGCATTTGATTGCATTAAATTTGTGAGAAAAATACATGTAAGCAACAGAATACAATATGACCCATTCGTATATTTTTCTTCAAACTTTTTTTTATATATAAAAAAGAAACTAACGTCAGATTAGCTTTTGATTGCTTTTTGTTGTCTGGAATTTAATGGAGCTATGGTTCTATACGGAGGGGGGGGGGATTTAACATGTCCTGAATATTAGTGCGCTGTAAAGCAAAGTTCTTTATGAGCAGTCCCGCCCCCGGGTACCTTTATACATCTTCTCGGTCTTATTATCCGCTTATCAAAAGTAATTATGTATTCTCTTATTGGCTATGTCTTCATACACTGTAGAACTCCAATACCAACCGCATGGTGGCTTTCAAATCGTCTGCCCCTCAATAATAACGGGAATTGAGCAAAGAATTTCTTGGAGCTGAATGAGGAGGATGTTCCATGGCGTCTTTGATAGACTTCTATCTACTTGTGGGCTTTACAATCAAATCACATTAGTTAAAAAAGAGTCACTATTCTTGGATTTCTCATCATCTTCTTGTAAATGAAGTTTGTATCAACACTTTTTGTCTTCGTGGTTGAATATCACATAGTAACGGTATCTTGACTTGGCTCAACAAGTTCAAATGGACTGCTAACCAGTTCGATCGCCAGCAATACAGTGCGTGTGATTTGTAACGTATCTGCTGGCTGGACACAAGCTTACTTGACCTAGTCCAGCAGAGAGAGAGAGAGAGAGAGAGAGAGAGAGAGAGAGAGAGAGAGAGAGAGAGAGAGAGAGAGAGAGAGAGAGAGAGAGAGAGAGAGAGAGAGAGAGAGAGAGAATGTACTGTGTCTGATAAAGTCTGTATTAATTCCATGTTTTCGTCCAATGTTCATGAGATATTCGCAAATACAAATTTCTTATTTCAGTCAGTCAGTGCAAACATTTTTAAAATGAATAACGCCAGCTTTAAAGAAATACTGACGAAAAAAGTGACTAATTGGAACAATGTCGTTTTCTAGATTGGCCAGTTAAAAAAATAATAGTAGGGAGACACCGTCTAACCAGTCTATTACGGTCCGCGAAATCTTTTATGAGCATTTGTGAATTGTGTGCGGATTAGCATGTTCGAATTTATTTACTTATAAGTGTGACTTCACATACTTTACTTTGTAACGTGAGTATACACAGAGTTAAAACAACGTCAAGTTTGTCTATATTAAACTTTCTATTAGTCTTTAAAACATAAATGTTTATATATCTTTTCCTTTTGAAGAACACGAGAATCGTAAGGCTACATATGAAAGGAATTTCATGAGAAACTGATAAATGTTCAAACTGAAAAAGCTTTATTAAAATCCCAATTTACTTTCAGATTGTCCCTTAGGTTACTTTGGTACCACGTGCAACAAGACCTGTCCATCCATGTGTGTGTCCGGTTGTGACCTTCAAACTGGGGATTGCATGGGAGGATGCCTGCCAGGGTGGCAGGGTCGAAACTGCTCCGAAAGTGAGGACATCACATCATTTCGTATTGCTTTGTTTGAAATATATATATATATATATATATATATATATATATATATATATATATATATATATATATATATATATATATATATATATATATATATATGTATATATATATATATATATATATATATATATATATATATATATATATATATATATATATATATATATATATATATATATATATATATATATACACACACCACACACACACAGATCATCTTAGAGATGTTACACAACGAGTGGTTCTCCATCAGATAATTGATAGATAAAGAAGCAAATACAAGAAGCGAAAGAATAAATAATAATGCAGAAAATTAGAAACTGAATAATGAAGCGTATGATGACTACAAAATCCATTATAGATGTTAACTGTAGGTGTAATAATTTACAGCTTTATGGGCATTCGAAATTGTATTTGTTATGACTAACAAAATATTTTTGATTTTCATGTCTTAATACTTATACTTGCACTCGCACACAAGCATGAAATCTTAAGGTTTTTATGCTCGTTATTTCAAGTTTAAGTTCTGCACAAAAATAAAATGCCTAATTCTTGGTTTCAGAGTGTTCCGACTATAGGTACGGGAAGGACTGCCAGATAACCTGTGGTCACTGTAAGGATGACCAGCTGTGTGACACTGTTAGTGGGAAGTGTCCGGATGGGTGTGAGGCCGGACTGCAGGGGGAGAAGTGTGATATGGGTGGGTTCACGAATTGAATTTTTATTTCAATGGATTGTTATAAAAATGAACGACTGTGATTATGAAATAAGTTCCAGCTTAAAACGTCGGTGAAACATGTATACCGTCTGCTTGGACTAGAAAGTTAGAAAAATGTATTTTATCAAAGAAATAAGTAATATTAAATGAAAATACACATCCACTTATCTTGAAATTTAGAAAGGAAATCCATGTTTAAAGAGAGATATACACACAAACACAAAACACGCAAAAAAACAACATTGTACATATGAAAATGTGCATATTGCCATATTTTTTTGACGAGGCAGAAAGAAGTTAGTCAAGTACTTTTCTTATAATTTAACAAACAAATCATTATCAGTGACATTGTTCGATATGTACTTCAAAACAGTTATTTTTTTCCAGAGTAACATCAGTTGTCATTTTGATTGGTTACCTTTTAATTAACATAGCTGAGAACCATCTTACAGATTTGATAATACTGTTTTCTATCTTTCCCATGCGAATTGAATTAAATTGTTCTCTAGTTAAATACCACCATTTAGAATGACAGTATTCCTCTTTTAGATATCAATAAATTTCAATATATTGATGCAGCTTGCGACCTCTATAGTTTCGGCCAAGACTGCAGCCAGCGGTGTGGTCATTGCCGGCAGGGAAAGCCATGTAACTCCATCAGCGGTTACTGCGTGAACGGCTGTACGCCAGGATGGATTGGGCCCAGGTGTGACACAGGTAACCAAGAAGCATATTTTTGAAACACTGAAAATCGTCTCAAATGATCAAGTTCGATGCAGAAAGTAACAGGTCAACATTGTACAATGTTTTTAGTAACAACTGATGACACACTTTGATAAATCAGCAGAAATAGAATGAAAGTTTAATCTATTGGATGAAGGAATGTTTTTAAATATTTGTTTTATGGAATATTTATGACACAATCTAATAATATTGGCTTGTTTAATTTATTACCTTGTCTAAAGTCAATCAATAGTAGTCTTTAGTACCCTGCTGCGTTAAATTTCTCAATGATATATCGTGGATATCCAAAAATGCCATAATAGCCCCAGCTATGAACTAAGGAGTAATTTATTTCTCCTTGCAGTTTGTCCTATAGGTACCTACGGGATCGACTGTGCTTTTCTCTGTTGCCACTGCTCCGGAAACCAGACTTGCCATCACGTCACAGGAAGCTGCCTAGAGGGCTGCCAACCTGGGTGGACAGGAGACCGCTGCATGCAGGGTTGGTCCGGATAGATTTTGCTATATATTTACAGCTACTTATTTAAAATGTTATCACATCATTCATTTCTTTATGAAGGGGGAATTAATTAGCCCAGGTAGAAGCATAAGAAATAAATGCACTTTCGATAGCATATCAGACCTTGGAAAGGGATTGAACCACTTTTATATTTTCAAACTAAGAATCGAACCTGGTATAATCAGGGGGTTAAGTGAGTAGAATCAAGTACTTTTTTTTTTTCTTTCAAGATGCTGATTTTCATAATACGTTCACAAATTACACATAAAGTTTTCATTTTTTCTTCTTCTTTCTTACTCTTTTCTCAGATGGAGGTCCTTGAAACAACATGTAACGGAGAATGGAGTCTTTGATTTTGAAAAAAAACTTTAAACGTTCGGGACAAACGGTTATACAAAAAATCATTGAAGGCTTCGAAAGCTCATAAATGGGAAAGTTTTTTTTTTTGGGGGGGTGCCTGAAGAAAGGTGGATTATAGACACTCTGTGTTTAAGAACGTCAGTCTTAAACTATCGATAGTTAAAAATACCCCTGGCACAAAACCTTTTACTGAAAATTCAAAACTTTTTATTTTTGCGTAATTTAACTCGAAATAGAGGTGGATTTACAGCAATGCTAAATTGTTATAATATTGATTTCTTTCTCATGTTCAAGAAATGTAGACCATGTAAAAATATTCTTGTGTATACTGTTCATTCCAAAAAGGAACTGACACAAAACACAGAAAGACAAGGGTTGGGAAGATACCATGCATAGTCTTATTTAAAGCAATATAAGCTTATGAAATTTTGTTGAATGAATAGCAATATTTTTCTTAACATTAAAGTTTGTCCAACTGGAAAATATGGCGAGCAGTGTAAAGAGAACTGTGGAAATTGTGAAGGCGGAAGTTGCCATTATGTAAACGGTACATGCTTGAACGGGTGTGCGCCAGGATGGACCGGAAGCCTATGTAGCAACGGTAGGAAAATGTGCTGTAACTTCCGTATTTTAAAGTTTGATTACAATTTTACATTTCATGGTATTCACTGTATCTATTACTCTTTTTATGCCTTCTGTCATTTCATTAAGTAACCAAAATCAGAAAATGGTAATCACATGCCAAAAGGAGTAACTCCGGATTAAGGTTTATGGCCCTACATGGTTTTTACACTATTTTTGCCATATTACTTCAAATATGCACATCAGAAATTATGCATTGCAATTAATTTTGACTAGGAGGACTATTTAAATTTCAGTTATGTAATTACAAATAGGTAAAAGTGTGTGATCATCTGCCACTTAAACAAGAAATTTAATTTTTGGGGTTTTGAAACTTCACCAGAAAATGACAAAGCTGAAAACAATTAAAAACAAATTTTACATAACCCCTGTATATGTACACGGGAGCACATGCTCAAGTGCCTTTACACTATAGTGTTTATCGTCCTTCTGCACTGACTCAGCAATTTTCATCTAGTCTATAGCTCAGACTGTCCCAGGTGGAGAGATCTTTTGCGGGATCTTCTCAATTCTCAGGGTAAATGTTGAAGGATGGCATGATGGAATCTTTGAAGTATTCTTCTGACTGCACTGAGATAGCTTTCCCTCCTTCAGCTCGACGGAGAAGGTCTTCTTTGGTAGTTGGTTTTCTGACATTCCTGTGATACGACCTGAACTGTGATTTCATCAGCAGAGTGTGGATGCATGGAATGTGTGCCTGTGCGAGAACTTCGATGTCTAGGATCTTGTTCTGCCATCGTATCTTCTTCAGTTTCCTCAGACAACAACGTGAACACAGTTTAGCTTCTTAGCTTCTTAGTTTTGGCATCTGTACACTATGCATTTTTTTCAAGCATGCAGCAGAGTTGGCAGTAAATTCGCTCTTTGCACCTTAAGTTTTAGTTGCAAATTGATGCACCTGCGCTCCAACACATTTGCGAGTAGTCTGCCAAAGGCTACACATGCTTTCGTAATTCTGGCGTTGACTTCATCATCGAAGTGGACTGCACGCGACAGTATTCTGTCAAGATTGGTGAACTTGTCCACTGCCTGGATGGTTTGGTGATGATAGCCTCTAATTAAGCTATTTCTGGTGCCGTTTGGTGCATCACCTCTGTCTTTTTTATACTGATTGTGAGGCAGAATTTGTCACAAGTTGAAGTGAAAGGGTTCATTCTCTTGCAGTTGATTACTTATTTATACCTATTTATAATTACAGCTTTGCTGCTATTTAGGTCAGATGCAGAGTGTTATACCTGATTGTTGTTAAACCTTTAACTGTCAATGCTGTATTGTTTAACTGTTGTAGTATCAATAAAAATACGATGGCTAACAATTTAATATTCATTCAAAACTTTTCTTCAAACTTCAAAATAAATTTGCAAACAAAAATAGTGTAAAGAATGCAAGTGATAGTCTCTTTTGGCTGATAAAGCTTATTTTATAACCATCTGATGCAGTCAGGGTGAATAGTCTTGTGGTAATAAGTCGCTTGTAGTAGAGGCGGCTTGTATCTCGTTGTCCATTGTATTTTTAGTGGGATATTATTTCAGTGACTCAATTTTGTCATGCAACTCTTTTTTATACATAATGTTTATGCTGTTTGCTTATGTAATCATTTTATCATAACTAGGTTTATTACATATGTGTCTTATAAACCTGTTACATGTTAGGGTCATATTCTTTCCAGCTTGAGATGTTCTGTACAAGGTTTGGTCATCATACCATTTATTTAAATCATCCTACTTTAAATTAAACACAGCCGAAATACACGTTGTAATTAATTAGAACTGATATATGAGTACCTAAACCATAATATGGTAAATAGGAAGACGAAAAAATATTTAAGAAACTTCCATTTGAAGAAAGTTGTTGATTGCGGAAATGAAATCGAGAAAGGTGTAAAGAAGTAAAACGTCAGTAGATACCACATTTTCTACACATTTTATATTTAAAGGGATCGGTTTGTTAAAAGCAGTTCTTGTATTTTAAAAAATGTTCCTTGAAATTGTGTTCTAATTTAAAATATTTAAAAAACTATTTTAACTTTACAATTGTTGTTACTCTCCAGGATGTGATGACTATACTTACGGTGCGGACTGTAGCTTTAAATGCGGGTCCTGTTTAAACAAGTCATGTGATCCAATCACCGGAATCTGTACACAGGGTTGCCAGTCTGGATGGCATGGGATTCGCTGCACAGATGGTAAGTGAATACAAAAATTACTTACTTTCTTCTCTCTTATTTTTAAACTTTGCAAACTTCATGCCTGATATTAAAATGTTCCACTCTAATATAAATAACAATTATGTATGAGATAAAATGAAAGACGGAGTAGCACTCTAATTTCATAACGAAAACGATCATTGATCTTTCTTTGAGCCACAAACTTAGAGACTGAGATTCTGTGATTTTCTTCTTGGTATTAATATCTATAATTTCGTCAGTATCATATAATTAAATATTACAGCAGAAAAATCAAATGATTAATCATCAAACTCTTTTCTAGAATGTAAAAAGGGGTTTTATGGCGTTGACTGTAAGTTTGCATGTGGCCATTGCAAAGATGGTGCCTTCTGTGACGTCATCACGGGAACATGTCCCAATGGATGTGAGAGCGGGTGGGAAGGAAAGAACTGTTCTACAGCAACAGTCATTAACAGTGGTGAGTTATTCGCCAAACCATGTTGTTCCATAAATTTATGCAAATATTATAATATTTGTATCATCCACATCGCCGTGGTAAAGGCACTTTATTTTTGCAATAATCAAATTGTCCATCGCATGTCTTGTCTAGACACAGTTTCTTCAGCAGACTCATTGGATCTTTGATTCGTTTTAAAATTGTTTTTCTTACTTTAAGAAATAAAGTGATTGGAAATATTTGTTCTTTGACATTAAAAGCCATTCTTACATAACAGTGGATTCTTTTATCCGCAGTCACTTTACAATTTTAGGAAACGCAATGAAAAGGTAGAAGCTTTCTTCTATTCATAAAGTTAGTTGATCGGAAGACAATAATTGTCTTTTCAGTCTTTGAAATTTCTATGGAATGTATAACACAATTCTGCTTTCTCATTCTCCTGCACAATATCCAAGTTTTCTTGCTGAATTCCATATAAATAGATTTTCCATTAAATCTCAAACAATTATGTTTTTTTTCCTAGGTGTACAAAATACAGTCGAGACGAAGAAACCGCAAACAAAACGTTACTTAGTCCCTGTGCTGGTTGTTTTCATCGTTCTTCTCGTGCTAGCTCTGTCCATCACGGTTATCTACTTTCTATTCATACGCCCAAAGCGTCTTGATTTGGTCAGCAGACTGTACAGACTCACAACGGTAAGTTTCTCATAATGAATTTTTAAGGACAATTAATATAAAACAACCGCATGTATCAACTATTTATTGGGTGTTTTGCATACAACATCTACATTTACATATACAATTATAACCATTCCACAGCATAGGTTTTATGCATGCTTGTTTTTGGTTACGCATAAACGCTTTATCAAGGGAACACAAACGCAACAAAAGCTGAAACACTAGAAGTCCGTGCATTTACGTAACTGGCAACCTGAAGTTTATATTTTAAAAAAAAATCTTAATTGATTGCATCACATACCAGCGGGTAATTATGTACAAAAACCATTCAGGGAATTCTACATTGTATAAAACAAACACATGAATTAGTGGTTTCTGCTCTTGAGGTTTCATTAGGTCACTCTGAATCCAAGTTACATACACATACACACATAAACACCATCAATATCTACACTGCCAATAATATACAAGTGGTTATTGCACTTGAAAACGCAATTATCGAGCTGTTTTCTCCAGCGGATGGAGATTCCTGAAGTCGAGCCGCATGCTTACGAACAAGTCCAGCTAGGACCGTGGGACATCCTCAAATCTGACTTGATACTGACCAATGAGAAACTCGGACATGGGCAGTTCGGACAAGTCAGAAAGGGATATGTCAAGATCATAGGAGATCACCAAATACCCGTGGCTGTGAAGTCTCTAAAAGGTCAGTACTGTCATGAACACACACACACACACACACACACACACACACACACACACACAAAAGCACATATTAGAAAAAGAGAGAATTATAAATATATACCAAACATAACAGAAAGTGCTATCCATGGATTCTATCGAAGAATGCGTGATAATAGTAGGCAGAATTTAATAATTTAATACAAATAATATTATCATACAGGTTAGAGAATTATAATTAGTACTCTACGGAGTTTCCAACCCAGGTCCGCGAGTAAATGGCACCCATCGTCTGCTTGCACACACCAACCTATATCCCGTCACGACTAAGCACGCATCACCAAAAATGACACACTAGTTCATATAACAACACACGAGTTCATATAACATCGATTCAGTGCCATCAGAGAGAGAGAGAGAGAGAGAGAGAGAGAGAGAGAGAGAGAGAGAGAGAGAGAGAGAGAGAGAGAGAGAGAGAGAGAGAGAGAGAGAGAGAGAGAGCATTTTTAAATGCATAAATGAAATTAAGTATGACAAAGGAATTGGTAAAATGTCGAAGACTAAAATTGAATATTTTCAGTGTGCACTCTTATGTAATTGAAATTGGTGAAGTGATTTTTTTCTTTTATCTTTTTAGCGAATTCATTCGAAAAAGACAAGACTGATTTTATGAACGAGTTATTTATTCTGAAGAAAGTGGGAAAGCATCCAAATGTGGTTTGCCTTGTCGGTTCTTGCTGCATAGGTGGTAAGAAAAATATGGATTAAATGCTATGATTTAATTTATTGACGTTTGCCGCCTTTTCTGTTTTTTTTTTCACACAGGCAACAGCAAAAAGGTTAAGAAAAATAACTTGTCTTGAAAAGTATCAAAGCAACTTATAAATGATATCTTCATTTTCAATTTCTTATCGTTATCAAAATTTGCTTATCGCTGTAATGTACCTAATCTTTAAACTACACAGTTTTATTATCAATAGAGACCCAATTATGATTTATGAGATAACTTTGGATTGTTTTTCGGATACTTTATTATTTTATTCAATAATTTGTTTTCTGAATTGATTCAATATACATTCCAGCATCCCATTTCGAGTCTCAACTTTAAGAAAGTTCATATTTCATGACACGACATCTATGATGATTTATATTCATATCGCAGGCACACTATACGTTGCCATGGAATACGCTATGATGGGGGACCTAAGGACCTACTTGCGGAGAAGCCGAAAGTCCAAGAAAAACCTCTACGTGAATTACAAGACCTTCTGTCCTCTGCCCCAGACCGTGTTGCTCAAGTTTGCCCTAGACGTGGCTTGGGGTATGGCGCACTTGGCAGAGAGACAGGTAAAGTCTAAATAAATTCAGCTGTATTTTCCTCACTCTGAAATCTCCTTCTGAATCAACAGAAAATTTTCCCTACGCATGAGTTCTGTACATGGCCTGTGGACTATCTGGTTTCCAGTTTTAAAAGTTTATCTAATGGTCATAGCTTTATTAAAAAGGGAACAATGCCTGCGTTTTCAATGTCTTCCCAGCCCCTTCTAAAAGCATTGTATGATAGCCATTTATAGATGAGAAACCTGACATGTACTGATTAAAAAAAAAACAACACCCACACCCAAGTAAACAATAGCACAAAACAAACTAAAGTTAACGCCAGTGCCTATAAAATATCTATTTTGTCTTATATAGCTCTTTAAATGTGCATTTTTTTTCTCAGAGAGACTCCACATACTATTCTTGTTAACATTCACTTTTCAGTGAAAAATCACAATAGCTTACTGTAATTCTGTATTGAAAACTTTAATTGGAATTTAGTGAATTTCAGCTTTCCTTAATGTCATAATTACAGCTGTACAGGAATTGATTATCAAATTTTGCTGTCATACACAGGCTCGATTACTGCATGTTTGTTCTAAGTTTTTTTCATCAGCATTGTGCATAGGATACACAATAGGATGCATTTTGTTCTCTTCCTAGAAGAGGATAGTTATATATTCATCTGCTGTACAAATTTAAGTCATTCGCCACAGGAAATCGCGTCATATCAAATAGTTATTTTCTCGTCAAACTCTGCAATTGTTCTTAATATTCCTTCGCTTTATTACATTTTTACGGCTTTAAGATCCCGAATACATATTGCAAAAGTAGATATGCATTTATTTGAGAAACATGTAGCTAATGATTTATTAACAGATTTAAATAATATAATCTTAAAGTTTATTGTGACAGATTATCCATAGAGACCTAGCGGCAAGGAACATTCTACTGGATGAGAACCTAGTAGCTAAAGTAGCTGACTTTGGCCTGTCAAAGAATGAAGATATGTATGTTAAAACTTCCCATGTAAGTATTATCAATTTACTGATCACACTAAATCTCTAATATTTACATTGCCGGTACTTCTTTAAATACATATATACAGTTTCTTCAGTTTCAACCAGCGTTATTCTCTTTGTCGACGGTATTTGTTTTGAACTGTCATTCATTTTAATGTAACAAGAGAAAATATCCTTACCGTAGAAGTGAGAATACCTCAAGATTATTATTTATAATGATTTGTCCTATCTTCTTTGAAATTAACATGCAATTATTATCGGTTATATTGTTTTTATAGATACATCTAAAGCATGTATCTTTTTTTCAGACACGTGTTCCTGTCCGATGGCTTGCACTAGAATCGTTGTTCAGCAATACTTACTCAACTCAGAGTGATGTGTAAGTTTATCCTTGTGTACGATTTACACATATTTACATATTCGTTTAAGGGACACCGATTGTAATTAAATTTCTTTGTCATGCAGCGTTCATGTGTGCGAAATTTCTGTTCACTGATTGTCAAACAACTAAATTTATAGTACATATCCTTATTCAGAAAGTTTCGTCTTTCAAAAAAAACACGTTCCAAGAGGCGTTATTTGTGTTTAAAAAAAAACAACAAGCATTATGTTTGGTACTGTAAAGATAACAAGAGCTGGAATATTGAAACTCTTATAAGGAGACAAGTGCAGAGACTTAAAACTGACAAAATCAATTTTATATCCAAACGAACGAAAAGAGAAAGTGTTCACTGAACGAAACATGAACAAAATCATGAAAAAATTAGACGCCGAAATTTTATATTTAAGTTGTTTTTGTCATAGATAGGAGCCGTGTCTCATTTGAAATCGTCTTGTTCATGATAGTAATACAATGTGAATTTTCTCAGCACCATGTATAAATCAGTCATTTGTATTAAAAAAGTTAAAGAACTTCTCGATTACTATGTGCTGAGAAATTTTTTAAAGAATTGAGATCAACAGAAATTCAATATATTTCTTTTGAGAAACTTCACTTGTAATCACTCACATTTTGTTTATTTTCATAAACATATTTAGCATGTTGTGTCGTGGAATGACTTAGAGATTTTCTTTTCTCACCTATGTTTGTCAGATGGTCATATGGCATACTGTTGTGGGAGATAGTGACATTTGGTGGAACTCCTTATCACGGAATGGAAACAAGGCAGTTTATTAATATGCTGAAACAGGGATACCGCCTGCGTCGACCGCGTTACTGTGATGGAGCATTGTGAGTAACTGCACATTTCTAAAGAATCTCTCTTAATGATGTTAATTGGATTGTTGAATACTTACGTGTACAGTGTTTTAGACGACAAAACTTGGATTAATTTTAAAATCGAAAATGTCCGTAAGGTATCATCATTATTTATATTGATCACATAGCAATTAATTAATTTCTGAACATACGGAAAAAAAGTAAGCGAATGTGGCATATGAAGACTCTTTGTATTATGGTGCAAAAGTATAGAATCCGAATATTATAAATAATAATTTTCTTTGAGCCATTCCGAACAGCTCTATATTATTAATTTAAATGAACAAAGAGTGTACGTTTTTTTCCTTGTAACACATGTGTATATATTAAGTTTCTTTGAGTTTTTAATAACAATTTTGTTTTGCTTATCAGTGCATATTTTATATGATTTGGATTGAAGAAAATTTTAATTGACATTGGCCTTCTGGCTTTGTAACATACATATATAAAACAACTGCAAATTCCGTGATGGCGACCAAAATAATTTATACAAGTAATATATAAATATTATTTAAGCAAAATTATTATAAATCCTACTGAATTAAAAAAGTATTGACTTACCTTGAAGAAGTATTATGACTTGAAACACTTCCTCTTTTAGACATAACATGTATCTTGATAAAGCTGAAGTAATTTAGTGTCATAATGACAAATGTTTTAATTCTTATAGCTATGTTATTTCAGTTTTAATTCTTTGCCTTATTGACTTTTCAACAATGATATTTTATTATTTTCAAAATAATTTCAATTTTTTGTAACATTTTTTCACGAGACCAGATTTTTTCAATTAATCTTGTGATGGCACCGCTTTCTTCTCCACCAATATATGTTTTGAAATGAGTCCTGCTTTTAATGAAAATTAGCAGCCATTATTTTTTTATAATATGACGTAATTATGAGCTTAAAAGTAAGTATATTCCGTAATCTGATATGCTAATATATACTTCATGACTGGCTTGGGCATTTAAGTGCAATCGCATGTCTTCTTCCCCAACAGGTACGCAATGATGCTTCAGTGCTGGATTGAGCGCCCAGAGAGTCGCCCAAGTTTTGCTGACATTTGTTCACGTTTGCAGCGAATGCTGGAGGATTCGCAGGTAGATAACTACATAAAACATTGCCGTATACGTTTCTTATGGTGTGTTAAAACAATTAAATAACAAACATAACCCAAAAAATATTTTCAGCAGAGCATCCAGCTGTACTGAAGTAAACAACTTGCATCAGTTATTAGGACGAAGCTGGTAAAACCTTTTATCAAATGTTTTCAATTTTGTCAATCCTTCTGTCCATCTGTCCTTAGGTCAAAACATTATTGGGAATTATTGGATCTATCCAGATTTTTGCTTACTGCTTTATACTAAATGGATTCAAAAGCATTTAATTTTCAGTCGTCCATTACTTTATGTAAAGTAGTTGCGGTCCTTAATTGTATGTCCTCCTTTCGCTTCCACAGCCCAGTTTTACCAAGGGTTTTGGACTTCGACAAAATTTTGCACACCTTGAATGAATTTGATTATCATAGTACCACGACTTCGTTTATATGAGTTATGCCACTTGATCCTCTGTTCTCATGATTTCGGTTTCCGTACCGTAAAGTTACCAAGATTTTATAAATTCAAACCATCGATGGCTTGATGGTTTGCATGAATTTGATCTCCAAAGTTCCAGAACTTTATTTATAGGAGTTGTACTCATTGATTTCCGGATTTCGGTATTTTACAAGATAGGTTATACTCTACGTTTTTTGATGGCGACATGTTT
This sequence comes from Potamilus streckersoni, assembly GCA_016746295.1. Taxonomy (NCBI): domain Eukaryota; kingdom Metazoa; phylum Mollusca; class Bivalvia; order Unionida; family Unionidae; genus Potamilus; species Potamilus streckersoni. The sequence continues at coordinate 5,043,935 of JAEAOA010002353.1, read as the reverse complement.
TTAAAATAAACACTATGTTAAGTAAGGCTTTTACACCCTGTAATATTCCTTCTCAACTCTCTCTCTCTCTCTCTCTCTCTCTCTCTCTCTCTCTCTCTCTCTCTCTCTCTCTATATATATATATATATATATATATATATATATATATATATATATATATATATATAATCAGATAGAAACTAACATCTTAAAATATGAAAACAATTGTTTATATCAAAGAAGTTTTTATACAGACGATAGATTGAAACACTCGCCAAATTTAAGTTTGACATGATTTTTTTTATAACCAGTCACGTTCATGCATATTTTTGAGGTGTTGAGCACCCATGTATGTAGTATTTTACCGTCAAAGTTTGTCTTAACATTACGAAGTCCATAGGGTCAGTGTTGTTAAATGGTCAAATAGAGTGTTGAATGTCGGCTCATGTGTAATATATGAATTTGAACCTCCTCAATGAAACAATAAGTTAATTTTAACTTTCCAACCTGGGCAAGGATTCAGATGAAAACCACCCATTTATCTTGTCATTTACCATCGCAATACAGTTTACCAATAAGCAGAAAATTTCAATTGACTTTGCTGCGATTGGAGCGACCATGTTTCTCTATCCCTCTCCTCTAGCTTTTTTGCACACAAAGACACATTTCAAGCCATTAATCAGGCACAATAACAATCTTAAGAGTTGTTACTCAATAAACGCTTGCATTGTAATCAAATTTTGTGATGTTTTAGTTATTATTTCATCAATTGATTTGCTAGAATATCGCCAAAAGGTCACGCTTAGACCTTCCAAAAATAAGCATACGTATGATGATGAATAATTTATTTAGCTATTTTATTTATTTATTCGACTAATCTAAATGTAAATTTAAAATGAGAAAATAACATTTCCATCAAGCAGGATGATTATTTCTATGGTTTTAGTATTATTTAATTCAAAAGTTCATAAATTGTGAGTTATGAAGTTACATGTTGACGTCTATTGCTTCCTACATTCAATCACATGACACTATATTGTCGCAAACACAAATATATGTATACTAACTGTATCTTTTACACTCTCACACCTGACATAAAAAGAATTGATTAAATGAGCAAGATGGACACAAGTTTAATGAATATTTTATTATATTTCAGATTTACATGAACATACATTCGGAAGAACAGCCACAGTATGCAGAGATTGACCAAGAAAAATGAAGCAAAGCCTACTTGGATGGCTATTTCTGAGACAGAGAAGAATATAGACAAGATCAGAAGAGAATGTGACAGAGAGAAAGAGAGAGAGAGAGAGAGAGACAGAGAGCTGCAATGATCAGAGAAAACAAATATCCGATGAAGGATCTACGGCGAAATACTATTTAAAATCGTTTTCCAATAGATCCATCGAGTGTCCATAAATAAAAGACAATATTACAAACATCACATCACATTCTCTAAGGAGACGTCATGAAGATTCGCTTTGGTTAAGATTCATTTTTGAAAAATTCATTTCAAAGTCAAATGAGAAATTATGTCATGTCAAACAAAAAAAAATGAAGAAAGTGGTGTAGATATTAAATAATTATACCTAGGTATACTTTTGATGTTCTAAGCTTCTGTTATACTTAATATTAGCAGTAATGTGTGTCAGTTACATGTGTTTTCGTATCTATTATGTATATTGTGTTCTTTCTTAAAGCTGATATGTATATAAACCTGTTAAGGATTATGCCGGACATGTCCTTAGTTTGTATCCCACAATGTGGCTTTTAATATTTCTTTTGCTTCATATTGTTATATTATACTATCCACAAAGTACTCAACATTGGTTAATGGATGCTGTTCCTAGTAACTTTTTTTTACATATTCCAGATAACATGCGAAATAAGTTTAAAATAAAAGAAATAGAAAAATTGAAGAACGCTATTGTGTATATTTAACATTGTATAATAGTCGCATGTACACTGAATCCATAAGATATTAGTTGGCACCTGATACTTTTATTTTGAGCTTGTGGTAGCATTAAGAAGTAAGACACATTCGAATGATCGGACATGGGGTAAAACTTTTTTCAAGACACATTTGAAAGATGGGCCATGAGGCAAAAATTTGATTCAAGGCAAATTGAATAATTGACCATGGGGTAGAAGTTTGATTCAAGACACATTCAAATGATTGGCCATGGGGTAAAATTTTGATTCAATACACGTTTGAATGATTTGCCATGGGGTAAAAATTTGATTCCAGACACATTCGAAAAATTGGCTATAGGGTAAAATTTTGATTGAAGACACATTTGAATGATTGGCCATGGTGTAAAAAAATGATTCAAAACACATTCGAATAATTGGCAATGGGGTAAATGTTTGATTCAAAACACATTCGAATAATTGGCCATGGGGTAAAAGTTTGATTCAAAACATATTCGAATAATTGGCCATGGGATAAACGTTTGATTCAAGACACATTTGAATGATTGGCCATGGGGTAAAAGTTTGATTCAAGACACATTCGAATAATTGGCCATGGGGTAAACGTTTGATTCAAGACACATTCGAATAATTGGCCATGGGGTAAAAGTTTGATTCAAGACACATTCGGCTTTATTTCCGTGTTTCTCATTCGTAAATTACAGTGGTGTTAAGAATGCATACTATCATGTTCTATTAACATTGTGATGATTCTGGTGCAGAAATGCCTATGTGCTTGTGGGTCCGAGATTACATGTTATAGTAGTATATGCTACTTATTTATGAACAAGTTATTCAGTTACGTTGTCAGTAGGGCATCAGATGACTTTTGTTTGTAAATGACGTAAGAAACCTATCATACTTCAGAAGCATTTATTTTTTTTGTACATATAGTCACAAACCCTGCTGCGTAATATTTAGCAACAGATATATATATATATATATATATATATATATATATATATATATATATATATATATATATATATATATATAACAGCGAAATAAATTTATCAAGATATTCTGACGCTTCACAGCAATAAATAGTAAATGAGGCTTATAATATTTTTAACACGATTTAACATAGTTGGCATACTCAGTTAAAGGAAGAATAGAAAAATATTAATGATGTCAGCAGGTTCACCAACACAATTAGAATTCAAAATAGTCATAACAAAAGCGATTACTAAATTCCGTTTAGTCATTCTACAATTGACTACTTGATAACACGTGATCCTACCAGACAAAATAATTTAATAGCACAACATGAGATTAGTTGACCTTTGTAGAGGACATTTGTATCGTGAAAAGAAACCGAAATAAACTGTCAAATTACGACCATACAAGAACCGCAATAAATAGCTTGATAAATCTGTTATAAATTCTTGTTTTACAAACACCATTACTAAATCTACCTTGTCTATTCCCTGCATATATATGGGGAAAGTAGTCGGCTAAACTATCCTGTGTGCTACATTGCATACTGAGAATGATATTCAAGTAATGGAAAGTTATATAATGATAACAAAAGCTAAGGAAAAAAATTCTTAATAACAAATGATAAACTATCCGTTCATTTCAGAGAGAAGAATTTAATGCAGGTTATTGCAATATTTTAGAAAAACTGAATAACATATTATGTTTCATCAATGACGTAATATAAATAATGACTGTCTTAATTCTGGAGGGTTTCTATAATCTTGAATCCTATATGAAGAAAGTAGGTATTTTATTGTATATCAAGACAATCAAGAAAATAATGATAATAAATGCCTGCCATTATGTCTTAAGTCCTCGTCACTTTGAAAAATTATTACTCAGTTTACATAAGAAAATACAACCTAAAAGAAGAAAACAGTAACAGAGAACTATTATTCTTGGTGTCTCTGAATGTAGGAATTGTTTTTCATGGTGATTTTGTTTCTTACGACGAGATGAGGAAAGCAAATAGCAATAGGTCTCAAAAACAATAGCAATAGGTGTCAAAAACAACAGTAATAAAGATGAAAGCGGAAAACACTACATACTAGATTTCCACTATATGCGTATAAAATATAATGTTCACATAAGGTAAATGGGCGCGATATTCTTAAGAGGTCATCGGTGATCTTACTTTTAAGACCATGGAGAAAACACCTGAAAATTAGTAAAACATTGTCAATCAATGAACTGGGACTTACACTTGAATAACCAACGTGTTATAAATTTTAATAATCCAGTAAAACTAGCTACTCAATGACTAGGCAGTTTGTAAACAGACCTGATGATGCTCAAATAAGTAAGATTTTAAAGGGTATAATTTGACATACATTATGCTGTCGAAATAAAAAATAGACAACAAAATACCAGCCATTGAACGATTTGATAGACAAGAGGAAACAAAATTAGATTTCCAACAACAGATTGACGACAGCAAAAACATTAAAAATGCACAGGACTTTTTTTAGGACACATAGCACCAGGTATAATGCATAAAATGTCTTTGAAAACTACAAAAGAAATACAAAACACGGGTTGGTTATCAGTAACCCATGGAAACATTGCACGAGAAAGCCCCACTCCATCCAGCTCTTGATGGTCTCTGTGAAAACTTTGTGCTGTTATCGATCGCGGCTTGGCTGGACAATCAAGAATCCCAGTAGTTGTACTATGCGATATCCATTGTTTCTGGATTTCTTCATCAACTTCACATGTCTCAAGTTTTTGTAGACATTTGCGCTCCTTTAAACCATCGCTGTTGAACAAAATGCTGAATGTTTTTTTTAGAGTAAATGTTTCAGGCTAATTCTTAAAACATTCCAAACGTTACGAGCTTGGTGTAATAATATTGTCTTCGGTTTTTAAAGACAGCGGTGAAGCTTTGTCTTCCACATCATTGATAACTGAATATTATCAATTATTGGCTGTTGATCTTTCTAGTCTATATCACAATTTTACAACTTGGGCAATATTTGAAAGCATTTCATATATGGAATAATCGGTTTGACCTGATTCCATAGTGTTTTCGAAATTCTTTTGTAGGGACATAGTCATAAAGGCCTCATGTTTCCGCAATAACTTGCGGTACGAGGTCTCCTTGTCTTTTAAGTATTTTATATACTTTTTAATGTTTTAAAAGAACATTACCCCATTGGGAAAGCGTTGTTTTCCGCGGACGTGCCAGATGGTTTTATCTGTGCTTGAAGTTGCCGAAAGGTTTCAATTTCCGCCAACAGGGCATCCAACTCAGCCACGGTAATCTTTTAATTTTCAACAGCCGCCGAATACTCGTTGACGATTGTTTAAGAACACTTTCTGCGCCGTTGAGAATTTTCGAATAGCCGCGTATTTGCTTATGCTACTGGAGTGAAATTATTTTCTAGGGCTGCCATTGATATCGATATAACTCAGACAACGATCCGACAGTTGTACCTATGATAATTTCTGTATCCGCATTATATCAACACCAAATCCAACTGTTGTTGCGGCATTGTTTCTGAAGATAGCATCTATGACGATTTTCTTGGTGATTTTTTTCCCCAGCTGTTGTTTCGCTTCGAGTACTTTTTCGTGTCAGTATCTTTGACGGTCCATTATAGTTCTTCTATTAATAACGTAACCACGGAGAATAATTGCTCGATAGGTTGGCTTTGCCGAGACCCATCGTGATCTGGTACAAGACGTACAAGCACTTCCATCCAAGTAATTTTCTTCACTGGTAGAACTGCGATAAAATCAAAGAAAATATCTTCCTGGAAAATGTTTATGTCCCCGACGACTGTTTGCACGCATTTAGGTTTACCAGGAACTGCATTCATTACATTCCTACTTTATGGCGTCAACGATTGTTCTTGTTTCTATCCACGCGGAAAAGTGCGTCTTTGTTGACATCAGTTTGTGTTTTTCTTTCGCCGGTCGAGTTATTGTTGGTTCGATATTATTGATGGAGAATTTTACTAGGTGGATTTGTAGGTGACAACTACTTCATCGCGTGGCTGTTTGATTTTCTTGCTTTCAATGACATGTGCTTTTTCCATTATATTACGATGATTGCATGCTCGTGTTTGTATAGCTACATCGTGGTGGTCGCAGAGGTCGATTTTTATATAGCCCTATGCGAGATCATATTTAAGTGTTAACCCTGTTTTCACGCAGATATTCATTGATAAACGGCACAATATGCTCATCGATGTTAATACTCTATCCAAGCTGATATAGCACCTCGTCCATATATATATATATATATATATATATATATATATATATATATATATATATATATATATATATATATATATATATTCCTCAGGATTGTCATCGCGTGGCTATTCATCGTCCATCATCACGTATTTGTAAATATTAAATCTTAAATACAAAAAAGAAGAACGTTAAGCACATGTCAGGATAGACGTTTATTTTTTGGAACCGAATATTGTTTCCTGCGGCCAATGAACACAATGAACTGCATACGTGAAAGAACATTGAACATGGATTCCATCATAAATGATACTCGGTACTGGTACACTAGGAAGTTACCATTTAACAACATTGTTACTTAATCCCTCACATCTCTATTTCCGATAAAGAAAAACATCTACTACCACACACCTTTAAGACGTGACATTTGGGATTATTAAAGTTAACCTCGCCATTTATGGAAAAATGGTAGACTTACTATCCTTTCTCCTTCTCTGGTCACTATTTCTTTAATTTTAGCCATAATTTTATTATGAATATCGATGAGGGTTGAGCTGCTACCACATGGACGGCCTTTACATCTACGTATTGTTGCACCTCAGTTTAGGTAACATCGATGTAGTCTTTGTTAATTGCAACCAACACACCATTGTTTGATTCCCACGTTTTCAGTGACTTCGGCCAGAACAATATCGTTGATGTTCATGTTAGATGCTTGCAGTTTTCTTGAAAAGTAGCAAGCTCCTCAGTTAATTCAGTCAAATCAGCTTGGTGGTAAATCTGGTTGTTGTTGTTTTTGCGCTTAACGCCATTTTTAGTGCAGGAGGGGCTATACATAGCGGCCACTAAAGCTGGTGGAGAAAGAACTTTGGAATAATCAGCACCACACTGGAAGATTTCAGTAAGCTTTCTCAAATACCCACATTGGTTGAACACTAAACCCATACCGACAGAGATGAGATGGCAGTGATATGTAAATGCGAACACTGTATACCATTCGGCCAGATGGGGAAAATTTTTTAAGAATCATATCGGCTTAGTTGAGTCGGGTTGATCCTCTCAAGCGTCCTTAAGTAACGACTGCCATTTCGTATAGTATAAACGAAGCTTCTAAGTGACAATTAAAAATCAACAAATGCTTATGGGGTTTGACTTGATGAAGTTTTACTTCCCGCAAATGCGTGCATTGATTCAACTATGAGATGCTTATATTCTGGGCTGTCTGTTGGAGTTTACAAAAGAAGCGTAGACAATATTGTCGTCCAGAAACTTCGCTTGACGTTTCACGTCTATGAAGATAATTACTTACCTGACATTACGGTGCAAACCTGTTTGAGTCAAAACACAGGTGTTAAGGTATTTGCAACTCAATTTTTGATTCCTGGACCTGCTAACAAATCCAGGTTGACTATACCAGTTTCTCACGTGTGTGTGTGTATGTGTGTGTGTGTGTGTGTGTGTGTGTGAGATCATCGACGTAAGTTCATTCCGTATAAAGACACTTCGGAAATGTTAGATGTTGACAATCGCGAGTAAATCAAAAACTGATCAACGATGGGACAACATAAAAAGTTCATGTTCACTGTGTGTCCACCTGGGCGGTCGAAGACAGTTTCATTCATATACACGCTGTGGGTCGTCCGCCGCTAAGCAGATTGTAATAGCCATCCAGGATATGGTTCTGATGGCTCCTAATGCACCCGCTCTTGCATAAACGGTAGCCAGAGCCACTTTAAATACTGAAATGGCTGCCAGGAATGGAAATATTCCCCCTTCTTTCAACAAGTTAGGAATTATTCCGCAACACTGATGATTGGCCGCTATGAGCTGTCAGCATCTGTGGTGCGTCTCTGGATAGCATGTCTAAAAAAAGCTTGTAATGAATTCCGGTGATTTTTTTTTATCGAGTCCGAGATCATTTTGAGTTGACAACTGTTCTACGTGACATGTTTACGCTGGTGCGACTTTTTTTTTTTTATCTGAAACGTGTTTGTGAAATCAACAACAAGTTCTCCACAAGCGCGCCACATGACACATTCCGCTACTCGAGCCTTCAGCAACAGTCTTAATAGAGATTTACGGCGATACACCTATAATCTGAATCACCGACAGCCCCTCCTACGCTTGTTTTAAAGAACGTGTTGAAGTCAAGCAGATTGTTTTGCAAGGTTTTTGTTGGCCATTCAACATCAGCGATACCTCGAACACTACCAGGTTTGCTAATATCATTAGATTTTCTTGCTGGTTGCCTTAATTATTCTTTTTGCAATGCCAAAAACACGTGACTCCGGGCACTGATCCTTTGTTCGGAATTTATTTGCTATGAAATTTCTCACATAATGTTACTTTACATCGATTCTTTGATCATCATTAAGAATTAAATCGTAGATGTTCCGTCAAACTGTATTAACGACATTAAACATGGTTATTGCGAGAATCCAAATGTAACAACTTTATTGTGAGCAAGGACACCATCATGTAAGATTGATTCGTTCTCTTGGTCTCGCGGTTTTACACAACATTGTGTTTCGCCCCGAAAATAACCTTGCGAACTTTTCAGCAGAACCCAAATACGTGCAAGAGTGGAATCGTGTAGAAAATATATCTCTTATCGTCGCGTTGCAAAGCTAAATTTAAAATGGGGATTGTCTCCGGTTACATCACCTACTACGAATAAGTTGTATTAAGTATGACAAGCACGTCACTGGTCATACCCCAGTATTCTTCAACTCTCTCAGTAGTAAATGTTACCATTTCTGGTGTGACTTTGAAATGGACTCAGAATATGATGGCGGTATTCAGCAAATGTTTCTAATCCACCGGACCGCACATATTATATAAGTCTATGGAAAGGTCATACTAGTTTCTAACCGAGGTTTTGGAATGCTGTACACATTTTCCGTAACCGGACTAGAGCCAGGAACAATCTCCTATTTCTGAGTAATTGAGGGGCCCCGAGTGGCCGAATGGTCTAAAGCGCTGTCCGTTACGGATCACTACCATCTCACCTCTGTCTGCGTGTGTTCGAGTCTAGGATTCGGCGAATGTGGATATGTGAGAAAGCTTTCTAGTAGCTTCTCGTGGGTCAGTGGTTCTTTCCGGTGATTTCCTGGTTTCTTCCTCCACCATTAATACTGGCCGCCATGTGTGCTGAAAAATGGCGTTAAGCCCAACAACAACAACAACAACAACAACAACAACAACAACAACAACTGAGTGATTGATATTAACTTGCGATGATAAAGTGATGTGGCTGAATCGTACAATCGATGAGATACTTCCTGGTAAATGAGCTCCGAAATCCATTAACAATTCATCGTCGCATTAAAGAACTTTAATAACTATGAGATAAAAAAGCACTTTAAAGTTAATAGTTGTGAAGTTATCGATATCGAACTGTTATAATAGCAAGAGACCAAAGATGCCACTTCTATATTGAAATAAGAGACAGCTTAACATTGACCTGCCTTTAACTAAACAAAAATGTCAAGTGCGAAGGTAAGAGTTCAACAAAGATTTTAAAGTAAGATTATTATTAATCGGTATTCTTGTCGTCATTGAAAATATTTTCTTATTACTTATTCAAGACTGAATACATTATAGTTTATAAACTTGTCACTGGCACTGTCCCATCTTGGAAGGCTTACAGAAAATGAAGACTGTTATTATAATCAATAACTAGTTTTCTCTTCACACATGCACTAAATTCTGGCCACCGAGAGGCGCAATCCGTTGTTCAGCAATAAAATTTGAATAATATAAATTTTATAGTCAAAGAACATTTTCGAAATTTACGTACATGCATGTTGGCTTGAGTTCATAAAAATATGTAATGTCTCATCATATCTTTATCATCTGAACGATTGAAGTTTAAAATATGACCCAAATAAACATAAATGTTGACATATGGAGATGGTAATTTGAAATACGTTGACTGAAAGAACAGTATACCGATTTTTGTATATTATAAATGATATCAAACTCAAATGCGTATTGTTTAAATATCTTTAATAATTTCCTAAAACCTGCGATAGAATGACCTATCAATGACAGCAAAATTAAATTGTTATGAAATGACTCATTTGGTGTCAAATGTATCCCCATGTTACAATGACCCAGCTCACAATTTAACTCGTCCGTGAATATATTCAATGAAAATGGAGAAAGAACACCTACCTGCTACACCCTATAGGTTTCATGGAATGAGCTGGGTATTACACTACAACGCACATAGTACAACTGTTTGATATACCAATGAACTAGAGTATGAACTATATGGACGGGTATTTGAATATTAAGCAGCATTTTAAACAGTGCCTAATGACTGACCCCATCAAATGCCTTATTAGCGTTTTAAAACATACAGTTCTACACGATAATTGACAGTTTCCTTAAAGGCATAGAGGCATAAGTCTATTGGATATTGTGTTTCAAAACCAAACTGATTATCGGAAATTGTGACTTCACAACACTTTAATTTAATATATTCAATTTTTTTTTAAGAATTGTATCAAGAGCTACTGTTCTATAATTCTTTCAGTCCGTCATGATACCAATTTTACTTTTCAGTAGTAGGATAATTGTAACTCTTCTGAAATCTTCTGGAACAAAGTTATGTAAAAAAAATACAATTAAATATAATCATCAAAGGACATGAAGTCTACTCTGGGAATTTAAAATGTTCTACGTATGAAAAAATCTGATCCTGGACATTTACCCTCCTTGTATAGCTGTAAGTTGGGTGGGGTTGAATCTCAAATAATATGATCAATTAAAAACAGCTAGAATGATGAAAGAACATAGTACCTAATTCAATCATCTTTAACAATATTGAGTAAGGCTTCAAAGTAATAATTCCATAATGTTGCATGTGCTATTTTGGCCATGGCTCCTGTCAATGCAGATCGGTAGCCTATAGGAAGTTGTATTTTGTTTCACTTGTTTCCAGAATTCACGTCGGTCTAAATTTTGAAATGTATCTGCTCTATTTTAAACCTTTCTTTCTGCATAGTCTATGAGCATACTTAAATTGTTTTAATTTTAATTTAATGACTGACAGAAATAATCAGAAATTTTAATTTAATTTTGTTTTAATTTAATGTATGAAATGACTGACAGAAATAATCAGAAATTTTAATTTAATTTTGTTTTAATTTAATGTATGAAATGATTACGAACTGTAAACAAATGTGTGAAATTGATGAACCAACCGATGCAATTTAGTTTTTGCTCCCCTTCAGGAACAAAACTTAATAAACTTGTAGCATATATTGTCTGGCTAATTTATAGGCTCTATATCAAGAATAAGTAAATAAATGAGCCCTTATTTGTTATGGAACAGTAAAATTTAATGTATATAATTACTATATAACGAACACTGAAGACGTGTACAACCTTGGTTAAACAACTGAGTGCCCATCAAAACATATTCACACGTGTTTTGACGGTAAAGTGTTTTTTTAATATTTTTCTCTAGCAGAGCGTCAACCAACCGATAATCAATTGAATTGTGGAACATATGTCCTATTGTTGGCCATCCTAGTGCCGGCGTGTCTGATTTATATTGCCACCAACATTCTGATCTGCCTACAACTTTGTGGCCGTGCAGGTAAGTGGGATGTATGACGATAAGATTATTGTGTATATTTTACTGACTCGTGTCACTTGTTCTTAGTAATATATAATTGATTTTAACTCTTTGTTGTCACATTGTGGTACTATGGTTATGTGTAATGTACAAGAACGTACCAATTCCTTGACGTTGCATATGATGATAAATTCTTCTACCCAGCTAATTTGTTTTCATCTCCTCCTATACATCATTTCTAGAACTTTGCCATCGAAAAGTATTTAAAATTTCTGAAAAAATAAATACCAATGAAAGCAACGATCGTTTTTAACATGGGATACTTATTTTTTATATATATTTCTCACTGCATCATTGATTACGTGCATTTATGTGTATATGTTGCTGCTTTAATACAAGTGTTATTTTTGAAAGGGTTTCATAGGGATAACATCCCTTTAAAGGGTTAATCAACCCAGAGGTCTTAAACATGCTGTCCGCCAAACTGTATCATGTGACCAGCGAATTGATTGGCTTCACAAGGTGTCATGAGAGATAGCAAAAATGGTGCCCCCTTGGATCTTTAAAAATGCAGCTCTCAGGGTGGTTTGAGTCTGAGACCCTTGATCTAAACCAAACTGTTCATCTTTTCCACCCAAAAGTATCTTAACCTCGCCCAATTCAACGGTATCTTAACAGCTTGTTTTACAAGTTGTAATCCATTCGATTTGATTGATATAATCAAGTTTATTAATCAATTGTATTGAATTAAGCTCTATATTTTTTTTTCTTTTCACATTGATGAGATCTGCAAATGAGTCAAGTATACGTATCAGACGTAATGATACGATTTATTCTATGTATTTGTGACCTATTTTGTAAATGTATGTTCATTTAGACGACATTAATTCTATTGTCAGTGAGTCTAAACTACATGTACCACTCTAATTATCTCACGGAAATACTAATTATGTCAGATGGTTGATTTAGCCGGCTGTTTCAAAGTAGCAGTCATATATATTATAATTATTCGATTTTTTTCAAGATACACGTTTGACCTATTTATACTTTCAGGACAAAACTGGAGCATTGCTACCGGTACAAATGGACTTCAACGAACTAGCGTTATATTCCGTATGTATTAGCTTATAAGCAGCCCATCTGCAAACTCCACATACCCTGATCTGCTGTCGCATAATGCTCCCGAAGATCTGGATCTGTGCAGTTTGATAAGAGCAATCAGTGGAACAAAAACATATACTATGATCGGTAGGCGCATTTTGCTACGGAAGATCAGGATCGTTGTTATTTTGCACCTTGACTCGGCTTATAAAAGAGTATAATGGTATCCACAAAATCCGTGTTGGAATGAGTAGAGATGCATAGTTTCCATTCTGGGTGTCAGAGCAGTCAGAAATAATCAGAAATATATGAAGAGGTAGCAACCTACTTCACTTTCAATATAAATCAAGCCAACCATTATAAATCGAATAAGAAAACATTTTATGAAAATAATGCGTTTAGTATTTGTTTGTTGTTGAAAATTAACTTATTTATTGTGTTTTCATGATAGCTATCTTCCAAAGCAGTCACGAAAAATTCTTTGGAATGGAAACCCTAAGCGATGGCACGTAGGTGCTTCGGCAAAATATCGGTAATTGGTTTGAAGCATAAGCATGACACCAAACAATATTTCCAGGTACACTTCTTGGACCAGTGCATTGCTCTGCCTGTCCTTGTCTACCAACTTTGATCCCCCATTATGCTTGGGTTCTGAATTTTTTCCGCATTTGACAAATGTATTACTGAAGGAGAAACAAAAATTGTAAAAGACGTATGAATTACACATGAAAAATATTTGTTCAATTAATCAAACAAATTATTACACGGCAGTGTGACAACATTTGCCCTGCAGAGTTTTTGAAGGCACGTTCGGCTGGCGCTCATTCTCAAAGATAATGATGGCTGAAGTTCTGTCTTCCACTCAAAAATATTGATTCAATTAAGAAAACTGTATGCGGCAAATGAAAGTTCGAGTGGACTGATTTCCTTTCACAGTGTGACAAAGTTATGTGTACAAACAAATGCAGTCAGGATGCAAATTTATTGCATAAACTAAGAGTAACAGTTTTGGTAAACATGTTTACATAAATCTCAGTTTTACTATCTGCCATTTTTTCCTTGGTGAAAAAGGTTTTGGATGGGGCCATCCCTCCCCCGTCCAAATTACACGCATGCGCGATGGATTATCGCTTCAGCACGAAATATTCCGTTCTATATCAACTTTTTTCTTGATAAGTTTTTCTTCTGCTGTGTTTCATTTTGTTCTGAATACTTTCAGCAGTGAGACAGCTTGCAAACTTTCATTCCAAAGGGTAACGCTCGATCTCGTTTGGAGCTGATAGGTCCATATACATGACCAACATATCGCCCAGTTCCATAGACAAGATCAAACACATCTGAAAACTCCATAGACAATGGAGAGGTCAGAGATAAAGATATCTATAATTAGTTTTCAGATATGTTGATCACATATATAGATTTGTCAGATATATTGAAAAGTTTTGCGCCATGGCTGAAACAGCGATAACTGGTAATAACTTGTTACAAATCTGAAGTCTTAAAATGAGGTAGGTGTGAGTGTGTGTGTGTGTGTGTGTGTGTGTGAGATTTAGATTTTTAACGTAGTTTTAACAATTTTTCAGTCATATCACTACGATGTCTACAGTGCGACAGTTTATAGTGATGTCTAGCACTGGGGCATCATGTCGCAGACATGTGGCATCATGTCCCACCCAGTCACATTATACTGAAACCAGACCGACCAATCCTAACACTAACCTCTTTGTCCTTGTCAAGATTCGAATAAGGTTCGAACCCAAGACCTCCCGCATCTGAGGCGGACGCTCTAACGACAAGGCCACCGGAGAGGTCTTAAAATGAGGAATTACTCTCTTACAGTAGGTGTCAAATGTATGTATGTATGTATGTATGTATGTATGTATGTATGTATGTATGTATGTATGTATGTATGTATGTATGTATGTATGTATGTATGTATGTATGTATGTATGTATGTATGTATGTATGTATGTATGTATTAGACCTTTCATTTCAAGGACCACTTCAAATACCTTGGGAGAGGGATCATAGAATCACAGCAGTAGATGATGTTTCGCATGCTACAGTTAACCTGAAAAAAAATTGAAAAATTAACTTGGTGCTGATAGGCAACTCACTTTAAAACACACACACACACACACACACACACACACACACACATACACACTGATATACTATACCCAAATAATCCAAATCCATCTGATCTACAATTAATTTGTCAATATACCTGGTGGAGGAAGAACCAGGAAAAAGAACTTGTAAGAACCACAGAACCACGGGAAGATACTGGCAAGTTTTCTCACTTACCCACATTGGCCGAGCCCGAGACTCGAACCAGTGTAGATCGAGGTGAAATGACTGCGAGCGTTCTAAAGCATTTTATCACCCTTGGACCCATTAGAACTATGAGAGCCACACTATGAGAGCCACACATTGTGTCGTTTCAATTGTTCTACACTGCGTTTTTTTTTCTTCATTTTTCTAAATAACAAAAACTATGTTAGATAAAAAAGTAAAGCTTCCACAATTGATTTACATATTCATTAAGTACCATGCGTTGGAAAAAATTAATGTTACAGATTTTCGTCGGTGCTTAAACAATAACTGGCACACTTGTGATTTACTTCTCTCTCTCTCTCTCTCTCTCTCTCTCTCTCTCTCTCTCTCTCTCTCTCTCTCTCTCTCTCTCTCTCTCTCTCCATTGTCATGAAGATGTTACACGTGATGTATAACAACAGTTGTATAACAACAGGTTATGCAACTATAATATGTCACGCGTACCATGTAAGCATGCAAGATAGAAACGAGTACTTACAACCCGAGTTAAACTTGGCGGTCGGATTTATTTAAACTCCCCGTGATATACACAGTAAACAAAACCGCACGTGAAGTGGATACGGCTTAGTTACAAAGCCGGTCGACCTGTTCTATCTTTTGTAAGGTAGGTACACTCATTTTCTATTTTCTTCGTTAATGAATAATTTCTAAATTTCAGATTGAGCCAAATCTACTAAAACGGGTCGTTTAAGCAGGTATTCCGGTGTTCTAAATGAAAACTGGATTTCTTTGCACTTTCTGATTACCGTTACTTATCTTCATGTTTTATATATCTTCTGACCTTTGGTAACCACTGACCATGTTCTAGCACATTACGAATTTTGATGACTACCTAATGTTTAAATTCGTAAGCGCTAGACGCAAGTTTTGTTTAATTTTACTCTTTATCTTTTGGGTTTATCCGAAATACTTCTTATTACTAATCGGTATGTTGACACATGAAATAATATCGCTCAGTATCTATGATTTTCTTCTCTATTCCATATAGGGCTTGAGTTGAAATGTCCGTTTATACAGTGAACAATACATGTAATTTGTAGATACAACAGTTTTTATTTTACAGAACTGCTACTACTAATACTACTGCTACCTACCATTATTATTATTATTATTATTATTATTATTATTATTATTATTATTATTATTATTATTATTATTATGTTCACTGATGCGTCGACAGAAAAATCGAATGTAAATAATTTTCTCACCAGTAATGTATATTAAATTTTATAGGTAATATGAGTGTTTATATATGCCATAGATGTATAAATTATGATCAACTACAAATCTTGCCCTGTATGTCTACGTATACTGGCACACCGTTCGTAACCCTCTCCCATATATTTTACGCTCCTAGTATAGGACACACGGTACTAATTGTATGAAAATGGGAACCAGCCTAGAAATGGGTTAACATTAAATAGAGTTCATGCGGGTTTGGCTGACCAGGAATGGTTAATAATATAAGTTATGTTTTAGGGAAAAGAATCTTTTGAGACCTTAGCCTAGTTGAAAGTGAATAAAAATAGAGACATTGTTTTATTGATGGAATTTCAGTTATTTAATAGTCTTGATTTGGGAATACTCATTACTAAAATTAGCACCTGACTCTTTGGTGCGGAATTGAAAGCAATGTTTCAAACACATACAGCTCCAGAAAATGCAGCGGCTCATATACTTTCCTCTGCACAGAAGCGGACTTCCAGGTTTCATCTATACTGATAAATATAAGTTTGGTCATCAGCACTCCAAAATTTTAAGTTATATAATTATTAATATCATGGTGTTTGCATAAGTTTACTATGGGAACTGAATTAGTATCGGGATTACTATAGAACGCCTATGGTTTCTACCATCATGCATCATTCAGTCATGTGCAACTGAACTTCCGGCCTGCAACTTTAACTTTCATACCAAGTCATCAGCTCCAAAACTGGCTAAAAGAAGCAATGCCATGCTTATTTATCCATGGCCCCAATTGTAAAGTCAATTGTTAGTGACATTTGTCTGCTGCGACTTCGATTTTTCTTTTTCTTTCTCTCGTCCGTTATGAAAATAGAAAACAATGCTTGACACCATAATGGACCTAGTAGTGTTTTTTAATCATACCCCAGTGGGCTCGAAAACCCGCTACAGTTAGCAGTTGTAGCTACGCTAGCCTGTATCACCCAATGGAAACCTGTGTTTTAGGGATGCAGTCGGGTAAGAACGAGGTAATGAAGTGAAATGACAACGTACCGCGCCAATGTTTTGGTCTCTATGGTGTGTTTACAAGTACTGGTCGAATGTATGGTTCTTTGGAAGTACTGGTATGACTGTGTAGTGTGTTTACAAGTACTGGTATGACTGGGGTGTATGTTAAGTACTGGTATGACTGTTTGTGTCTTTACGAGTGTTGGTATAACTGTGATGTGTTTACATGTACTGGCAGGGGTCCCGAGTGGCCCAGTCGTCTAAAGCGCTCTCCGTTGCGGATCACTGCCATCTCACTTCTGTATGCGTGGGTTCGAATATAAGATTCGGCGAATGTGGATCTGTGAGAAAGCTTGCCATTAGTTCAAGTGGGTCGGTGGTTTTTTTCCGCGGATTTCCCGGTTTCTTCCTCCACCATTAATACTGGCCGCCATGTATAAACCATCGTGTGCTGTAAAATGGCGTTAAGCCCCAGAACAACAACAACAAAGCCAACAAATTAGTATCTGTTCCCATATAGCCATTATTGCAATCATATACCCATTTATTTTGTTATTTGTTCTCTCTTAGAAGTACACGCGGTAAGCATGCAGAGTCCTTACCAGTATTTCGGGTACGCATCCTTGCATGATTTTCTTTTTTGCACCCGCACGGTTAGTTTGTATGGTTATTCTAATTATTGTCGATACACACGACTATACAGCAGTTTTTGAGCCTTTTTTATGGGAATAAATTATGGGACAGATTTTTCTCTACGTGTGTCCGTTGTTCATTGATATATATATATATATTAAATCTGCCTACTATTATAACGCATTTTCCTATACCAGCTATATATATATATATATATATATATATATATATATATATATATATATATATATAGAGAGAGAGAGAGAGAGAGAGAGAGAGAGAGAGAGAGAGAGAGAGAGAGAGAGAGAGAGAGAGAGAGAGAACGGAAAGTGCAAACCATAGATGGTATAGGAAAATGCGTTATAATAGTAGGCAAATTTAATATTTAATACAAATAATGCTATCATACAAGTTAGAAAATTTTTAATTCGTGCTCTATATAGATTTGAACCCAGGTCAGCGGGTAAACGATACCCATTGCCTTGCTTTCACACACCATTCCATAGTCCATCACTTCTAAGCACACCTCACCATGAAATGATGCAACTGAGTCGGAGTTATATGCGCTCGTGTGTAGCAGGCACACTCAACATGACGACCTAGTAATTCTCATCTATTTACCTCAGAGGTGGGCAAACTTTCCTGTGCAAGGGCCGCATACACAAATTTAACTTTAGCGGGCCGCTTTGTTCATTAAGAAAATTAATTAGTATTTTAGATAGCTAAAATATAACGTTATTCTTAATAACATCATAATTAATTTTCAGTTGTTAATATGTTGTTAATATTTGAAAACTTAAACTTCAAAAGAAGGATATTTACTTGATAAGCAGAGTAACATAAACAGAGTCAATGCGAACGATGCAGCTGATCACATTCATTGTCAAAATTTGGTGACAAGTTGCTCGTGCAGATCTTTAAAACTGAGTGAAGATTTGAATCTGTGAGAAGTGATCTGTTCTTTGACTTCTTGACTTTCATAGTAGAGAAAGTCCACTCACAAATGTAGGTTGATGCAAACAACATAAACATCTTTATGGCAAATTCTTTCAGATTTTGAAACTTTCCTGGGAGTAGAGGAGCATAAAACTCAATCAGGAGTTTGAGTTCGAAAGTTCGTCTTAAGGAATCGTTGACCTGCAAATCAAGCACGCCAAACGAAGTTTTATTGAAATTTATATGGCTTTTTCCACTGGGTGAGTATTTGGCGTGGTTACATTTCTCTCAAAATTAGAAAGAAATTTTAGCCTTGAGAAAATTAAATAGCATGAACATAAGAATTGTTCCTAGGCCGCATGAAAACATTCGGCGGGCCCGCATAAAAGCCCACCCCTGCAAGAAATCGAGGTATATAGGATTAATTATAGAGAGTTATAAATATACACCAGACATAACGGAAAGTGCAATTCATGGATTATGTAGAAGAATGCTTGATAATAGTAGGAAGAAATAATATTCAAGACAAATAATGCAAAACTCTTGGACCTGCATGATAGTCGAACTATGTATCAAGAGGTCATCGTACTGTGGTCACGTGGTCGATCGTACGATCTGATGAGATAATTTTATTAAGCTGTATATGCTGAAAGTGTATAAATATAAACAATGAGATAATTTCATTATTGTAATATTATTACATCAAGTTTGTTATGCAACACGTCTTGATCTGTAAAATTTCAGCGAATATCAGTAAATATCTTCAAAAGTCCAGTAAATGTCCAGCAAATGTCTTCAAAAGTCCAATAAATTTGTTGAAAAGGTGAGCAAAAGTCTTCAAAAGACAAAAAAGTACAGTCAATTTCTTCAAAAGTCCATTAAGTTTGTTGAAACGGTGATCACAAGTCTGCAAAAGACCAGTAAATGTCTTCAAAAGTCCAGTAAATTTGTTAAACAGGTGAGCAAATGTCTTCAAAAGTCCAGTAAATGTCCTCAAAAGTCCAGTAAATGTCTTCAAAATTCTAGTAAAGTCCTTCAGAAGTCCAGTAAAAGTCATCAAAAGTATTATATAATATCTGATCTTGTGTACACGTGGCATCCAAGATAATATTGTGATAGTTATATCATACACTATTTTAATCGTTAAATATAATTCCTTCCATTCTTATTTCTTTCTAACTTTTATATTTATCCAAGATCGTCTCATTTGTATATATCCGCAAATGTTAACGAATAATTGTAACAACGATTTTACTTCGGTATTAATAAAATATATATCCTGCTAGTGTTATAAAAGTGTAAGTAAGATGAAGTATAAACGTCAGTAATAAATGGAACAATGAAAAAAAAATGTAATATAATTTCATTTACCTACGTATTAGTTTACACTGAAAAGTACTACACTAAAAGGACCATTGCTCTGCCAAAATATCATAATTAGAACGACAAATACACATGCCTAACCCCCTTGTAAACAGTATTAACGATCATCAGTGAAAAGCTAATATAACCTATATCGTTCATGCCTTTTTCCACCCACGAACATTACATTGTCGGTCTGGTCTCAGTAATGTACTTTATGGAAGGAAGAAAGAAATGTAAAATTTCACAACCTTCCCATCTCCTGTTTATCCATGTGTCGTGTTTCTTTTCAGCATATGCTTATTCGCCGTTTGATTGTTGTTTAATGGTAGGCCTACTATGAGCACGTTATGGGGCAGGGGACAGTTTTTATGCTCAAGCTTAATGCTTTACAAACACAACGTTTTTGTGTTTATTTGTTTGTCGTATATATATGTTTTGTATTTGCCTTTGAAAAAGACTCATTAAGAGTCGAAAGCGCTTAAACTAGTTAGTTACTAGTTTCGTACTGTTCGTCGTCAGTTTACTGCATCTATCTATCTATATATATATATATATATATATATATATATATATATATATATATATATATATATATATATATATATATATATATATATATATATAATAATTATAATGTTATTAATTAAAAGTAATCTATGATGCCATTAAAAATCAGGTAAAGATAACAAACTTTAGATTAGTTTCCTCTACAGAGTAATATTGAAATGCTCAGAACCTTATAACTGTTTTGATGCAATTGTTACCGTTCTAAACCTATTACTTCTTCGTCTCCTCTTTTCGCTCTCTTGTTCCGGACACCCCTTGACGTTTTCTTGTCATCTGACGTGTGGAAGCATTAGTATTGTGATCAGCAAAGGAGAATGGCAAAAATTAGTTGTCACATGCCAATTGAATAAATCCGATAGATTTATCTATATAATAATATGGCTTCTCCTTTGGACATGAAGTTTACAGACCTTAGACTTGACATGACTTTCAGTAAATGTTTTGGTATATTTCTTGATATTATTCGAAAACATTTGTAAAATTATATAGTGATAAAACGACAATAGTTTTCAATATAATTTTTTCAAATCAATCTGATTTAAAAAAGAATCACTTTCGGAAGTATGTAAATAGTTCTATATTAGGTTTTCCAGACCCGGTGGTAATTTTTTCCAAATACTTTTTGGTGTCATTTTACAATTTCTTTATTAAAAAAATATATCTAATGATTATAGCCCCTAGAATGCTTTTAATATTGTGGGAAGCCATGCTCATTTTCTCAAGGGAGATATATACAAAATGATGAAATAGAAGGAAATAGTTGTTTTCCAGATAAATCTTGTTTATAATTTACAACGTACACACTTTATTAAAAATAAGTAAAATGTTACGACTCTGTGATGTTAAACCAAGATAAAATCCCCAACCAACAAGCTTTATTAAATTCAACATATAATTAAATTCTCCAAGTTATAACATGAATATTTGAAGAATAACGTACAGTAGTATGAATTAAATCCCAAATAATCCTATACGCTTGATCACATGTACAAAAGTATAGTATTCCGAATGAGTTCCAGACATTGATGGAATGTACTGACATAGCAATGACCTTGAATGAGATGATGTGCCAACTGTCTTGCTCTATCACAATCATATGATCCACAGTGTCTTTGAATGAATTCAAAATAATCCTAACGTTGTGTCAAACCAGTCAATGAGCACTTTGTAATTCTAATGAACATTATAAATAAATGATTCTCTCAAACTAAACTGAACACAACAACTAAAATAATGATGTTAATGCAGAAATGAAGAATTGTTTACCTCTTCTTCTCCTTTATAGACAGACTGTCATCAGACTTATGACACGACAAAGTGGATCTTGGTAATTTCCAGTGGACCTTTCCATCAAATTCGTAAACAAAGCAAAGCCAGTTCTTTTTACTTAAATTTAACAAATAACCGAACAAACATCAGGTAGACCATGCCTTCTTTTTACATTAGAAGAACCAATGTCCGAAAATCAAATTCATGTTAACGTCTTGCTTAGAAATGATCATTATCTTTAAATGTAATGCAATATATTTTTTACAAATAATCTTTACAATGTAAAATGAAGGACAACGATTCACCACCTAAAATAGATATACAAAACAACAGGTTATGTGTAATGTCTGATATATTGGGTAGTTGAGTTGGTTTGTTATTGGTGAACGAGTTTGCAAGTCAGTTGCTCTAAAACAATTCGTCTTAATGAACTATTGGAAAATACACATACAGTATAATGTTTATTATATATTCTTATATTAACATTGTTGCCACGTCTTGTAAAATTATTATAGACAATATTTAACTAAATACGCTTTATATATTCTTTACTCAACTTCATTCATAATTTCTATGACGTACCTGCATGGATTCATGACATTATGGTGTGAAATGTTCTAAGACCGCCATTATGTCATGACGTACCTTAATAGATCTGCGACATTATGGTGTCAGACGTTCTAAGACCGCCAGCAACAGTCTATTTCAAGTCTATGGGACGAATTAGAGTATATAATAAATTCGAATTTTGGATAAGTCAATGTATATTCTAGATTATAACACAAAATCAAAGTCAATACTAATTCTGGATAATGGGACAAGTCAGAGTGCATAATAATTCCAGATTATGAAGAAAAATCGGAGTGTCTTATAATTATAGGTTACTGCATTTGTATGGGAAAATATGAACGAGTTTTTCGGATGGATATACTGCACGACCTTGGGAGTGCAGTATATCCTTCCAACAAAACGAGTTCATATTTTCCCATACAAATACAGTAACCTTTTTATTATATACTCATTTCTTATTCTTCCCAAGGCTTAAATATATAAACAAAAATACCCTGAAAAAAAACAACAAAGTAACTAAATGTAAGCCGTATTCCGAACTAAATACAGAAACGTTGATGGATCATTACACAACATTATTAATGAGCGCATAACTCCGCCCAGATATATATGAAGTTGGTCGCGCGCTAGACGTAAGTTTCGAAAGAAAATGGCGCTTGCTGTACTTAAAATTGAAACTTGGAGTAATATTGTTAATGAATACCCATTGCAACAACTTTTCCATTTGATGTGGAATGAATACCTTTTGGTAGTTTTGTCGATTCAACGCAATCTTTTGATTAATGTATGAATATATCTACATGAAGTGACTTGCATCTGTTTCCAGCAGCGTCTGCCAATTTAATGTTTTGAATTGTGTTTACATCAGCATACGTGTTTCTTTTCTGCCATTGAATGATTCAGATCACAATGTGGGAAAATTAAGAAGCCTTTCGATTGCAATTATCGACAACACGCTTTGGAATTAAATGTTTATTTCATTTTGAGTGCAGTAAGGAGGATGTAACTACATTTGGAATATACTCAAAATTACAGTACAATTTCAAAATGTGTAATCAACCTTGAGAACCCATAACATGGCTCATCAAATTCAGATTTACCGACTTACAAAATTATATTTTTTTGAGGAAATTCAGGATGTAAATTGTAAGTATATTTTTGGCCCATTTTGTTAACAGCTAAAGAAGACAGTTTGTGTATAACTTGCGTTTTATTGTGAGGAACCTGTATAGCATCTATATATAGTTAAATCTGAAACATTGTATCAAAAAAGTAAACGCGGAATATGCCAAAGCAGTTTTTATGTGTCAGTCTATGAAACATTTGCTGGTATGTGGCCGTCCATGAAATATCTGCTTTAGTTCATTCATAAAACATTGTTTACGTTAGGAAGTAGTTCCTTTGCACGTGGGATACAATATGAAGGTGTTCAATATCGGTGAATATTGCATGATTCTGACAATGTAAAGTTAGAGGAGAAAAAAAGATGAACATATAATAATCTGATTTTATTCCATAGACTAAACAGAGAGTTAACTAAAAATATTTTCCTTATAGATCGTCATCAAGAGGTATACGTCGTCGGTATGATATAATACTATCGAACTTCCCACATTATGACATCATCCAAACTCACCTCATATATATTCATGTACAACACGGATAGTTAAGAAGAACGACCGGTACATAACTAACAATTCATCGGTCGATAACAGCGAATCGATAAACCTGGGTAAAAAATCGATTTGGTCCATAAACGAGTTTATACATGTACACCAATCTACTTGACTGTACATATATAGAAATATTGGTATTTTTAGACGTTTTCAAGTTTTATATTCACATATATTAATATCCTGTAGACTTACTTGCACACATATGTATGTATGTCTGTACGGATGACTGATAGATGGAGAGATATCGTATCCTTATATGTGATGTACAGTCTAGCTATAATTAAAACTCAACGTCATATTAGATGGGCACATTTAGCTCTCCTAAACACTTTCGACATTGTCAAAGGCTATTATAAAACAGATTGAGACCAGACAAACAAGAAAGAGAACATAAAGCCGGTTACGAAAGAAAGAATAAAAAACTGGGTTTTTTTAATGTTAGAAAGATACTATTGATCTCAGGCTGTTGAGAAGATTCGTATTATCCTCATTTGGTCCCGGCATCTTCCTTCTTAGCGCTTTTTAACCACACACTAAAAGACTTATTTCATTCTGACTGGAGTCCACCAGTTGCTTAGAAACTTTCACATATGTACAAAGATATAAAAGGTATTCGAAACCACTTTCTATAATAGAATAATTCCAATGCTAGTCACAGAAAGGACTTAAGCAAATTAAGGATTTCATTATACTCATCAAATACCGAGACTGATAAACATGTTGGAAGCGAACAGATTGAAAAGGAATGCGATATTTGCATGAATAAGGAGTTCGAAGATTAGAGCCTTTTTAGTCTTAATCTGTCCTATACGCCTCTCACTTAGAAAATCTTATATTGATCCTTAGTACTCGCAGAAGTGTAAAATACTATGGTAAATATGTGTATGATACATTAAAACATAGACTCTCTCTCTCTCTCTCTCTCTCTCTCTCTCTCTCTCTCTCTCTCTCTCTCTCTCTCTCTCTCTCTCTCTCTCTCTCTCTCTCTCTCTTTTCGAGGATTTTCGAGGAGTCATCTTAAAGCAAGTTTCTATCGCATTCCTCATTAATTTATGTAATAATGTAATATATGAGTTATGTATTGTATTGACTATGTGGTTTTTGCATACGTCAAGTACCGGATTTAGGCTTAAGCTAAACAAGCTACAGCTTAGGGCCTCAAAGTCTGAACTCAGTCTAAAGGGGCCTCTCAAATTTATTTTATACCAAAAATGGCTTCTATTGCTTCCTATAGCTTAGGGCCTCACTTTGTCTAAATCGGGAACTGCATACGTCATATAAATAAAGTTCTTTTCTTTTTATTGATGTCATCACATACAAAATTTATTTTTCATTCTATTCTATGTGACAGATTCACAGACATGAGTATAGGAAAGGAACTGATTGAGTGGGCAATGTCAAAAGGAGGTATGTAACTGTAACGAGAGAGAGAGAGAGAGAGAGAGAGAGAGAGAGAGAGAGAGAGAGAGAGAGAGAGAGAGAGAGAGAGAGAGAGAGAGAGAGAGAGAGAGAGAGAGAGAGAGAGAGAGAGAGAGAGAGAGAGAGAGAATAATTTTGAACAACATCCACTGTACTTTAAGATTCTATTTTAGAACTAAGAACAGGTTTGGGATAATGTCTTGTTCGTTGTAAATTGCTACACGCTCTTGTATTAACCGACGACTGCTGAATTAAAATTCCTGTAGTCTATGGCTAATTATGATAATCTACATTCGGGATATGAAGCATATAACCTTACTTTAGAAAACAATTAAAACTATATATGCTTATTTTGCATTTGCGCTTATCAACAGTAAGGAAACACAGTGAAGAAATAGGTCCGAAGAAACAGGTCGAATGAAAACATATTATTCCGCCGTGTTATGGAAAGGCTCGTGTGTTCTATGTTCAGGAGATTCGTGTTGTCTCGAATGCGTATGTTACCCGTATTTTAGAGTAACTTGAAGGTAGTAATTACAGTAGAATCAACAATAAGGTAATTTATATGTACACCGGAAAGAATTTCACAATTTTCTTGTTGCCCAGATAGAAATGTTCATTACATAGGGTACAAACAAATTGCAAAATCGGTTGTATAAGTTATATAAAATGTTTGACAATTTGGAAAATATTCTACATGCCAAAAAGTGGTGAATGTATATGGCACTACTGAACAAGATATTTGTTGTTTTTAGCCTGAAATCAAAGTAGTATATGGTGGCAAATAGGTATATTTTGGAGTTTTACCGGTTATTGGAGTTTAACATTACGTTTGGTACAGTAAAGTCTTTTACAGAAATGAACCGTAAAGGAGAGTCGGCAAGTACACTTAATGACAGAGTAATATAAATTTATTGGAACTGGGGGAGAACAGTGGGCATTCCGATGTAAGATTCTATTTTTAATATTTTTAGAACTTGGACGATACCCTGGATATTCAGATTATATATTTATAGACAGATCGAAAAGATGATCTTATTCCAGAAAGGAACCTATAGCATTGAATCAAGTTTGTCAAAGACAAGGAATGCGATTCAGTCTCATTTCTTGGAAAACAAACAAACATACAGAGACATAGACATAGAATTAAATGAATATAATAAAATAAAATCAGAAATAAATAAATACTCTAATATGCATATTTTACATCTACATATAAATAATATGACCTGAAGATTAAAATAGTCATTCCCGCCCGCGACAACTAGTACAATGTTTATTTCTCAGTTGAGATAGAATTGTAGGAGAAAGTGCATTACAGTATGACCATTGAAGAGAGAATACATGTACACGGATGACAGATTTGGTTAGTAAGTTCCATGACATTTCATTTTGCCATTTACTTAAATTATTCTGTCGATCTAAACAAAAAAGATATCTGCATTAATCACTAAACCACCAACAGATTTTTTTTCATCTTTTCTTTTGAAATCGTATGCAGACTAAGTGCTTATATGGGCTAGATGGAATCCAAAGCTTCGTTGATGCAGAAAATGCATAAATAATTTCCCCCACACACATCTGAACTGTATTTGGTTTTGTTGTTTCTTTTTGTTTTGTTTTGTTTTGTTTTGTTTCTATGTTTAAGCTGTAATGTTGGAAAATTTTAATTTTATAATCAAACATTGTAAAAATACTTAAGTATTAGTTTCTTTTAAACGTATGTCTTTATATTTGCAAAGAAGTATCACTTCACAAATAAATCCTACTCCATCTTTTTTTTTTAAAAACGGGTCAAAGTAAACTCCTTTCTGATAACATGGAAATTAAATGGAGATCGATCAAGTACATGTTTACTGTAGTCTGAACACCGAGCCATCAAAGAATGTCAAGTGAATAATATCGAGCTTTTCTTTTGAAACTTTTATCAAATCAATGAATTGATCCCTTTTTCTAATAGTCTAATATTATTTTAGCGAAGAAGTAGATAAAACCTGTTTTCATCATTTTTTTTACACGTGTCAATGTACAATCTGTATTTATGGTATGGAATTAAATGTACCGGTAAGAAGCACATTACTTGTGCCATCTGCTTACTGATTTAGCAATGAACGACATATGCAACCAAAAAGTAGCCTTGTTATGTAATTTTTTTAAACAAACAAGTTATAAATTGCAGTGTTTGTTTTGGTTTACAATACATGCGATAGAGTTTTGGGGTTGCAATTATTCTAATTTTACGAAAAGTTTTTTTTTTATTTGTTAGATGTTAGCATAATTGAAACTCAAAATTTGAAATTCAGTTTCAAATAAGAACTTTCAAACATTGCAGCAATGTTGTATGAAAAGAATATGACACCAAACATTATTTATAAATTTAAACTTCAACTGAGATTCTCTGATTCAGGAGAAAACAATAGGCACTGGGATTCTGAAGGAGAGAGGGAGACAGGCACTGGGATTCTGAACGAGAGAGGGAGACGGGAGGAAGAGAGATTATTTAAAAAATAATAACTGTAGACGACGTTTAATGTTTATTTTGTAATCAACACCCCATCTCACCTAGTTCAATAATTTACTGTCTTTTACTTCACATCTCTTTTTATTATACTAACATAATTATACAAGCAAAAGAAGGGCACCATTATCGTATTGACAAAACACTTTAAGCTCGTAAAATCTATGATATATGGTTCTTTGTGCAGGTATAGTCATTAGATGTAGTTTAAATTTTGTCAGAATTTACACTACTTTATACTATAAAATGTTTTTGAATAATGTTCTCTTTCTTCAAACGATGGAACAGCACTGAAACATGGTAACAATTGTAAAAGTCAATTGGACTTTGTAAAAAGTCAATAATAAATGTAAATCATTCCTCTTTGGCAAATCATCCTTGATACCCGCAGTGATAATGTTTCATTAAATAATCCGTTGTAGTTGTTATCAGATATCATGAATGGTAAATGGTGCTGCATGCAAAATTGCATTGACACAAGCGTCCCGAAAAATTGTATAGAGAGCTCTTTTTACACGCGGTTTTATCAGTGCATGCTTCTTAAAGCGACACAATGTATTCCATTAACATCAGAAAGTTCCAGGCTTGCGGGATGTAAATTTTCATCATTCGTGAAGTGTGGTAAAATATTGGTATAACCCTGCATGGGTGACTGCTTGAATATTTGCGTAATAATGTAATCTGTGAACCCTGCATCATGGCGACATTATTAATAAAGGCATCGCCTTTTAATGGATGACGTGAGTACATGCTGTCCACTTGAACTGAGAAAAAAAATGGTAGGAAATTATTCAAGCTTGTGTCCTTTTGTCCGTTGGTGAAGTCAGTTGAATCACTACATTTTAACTACAGCACCATTTCCCATTTTCGACAATGTTTGAAACCAACAATAATGATATAAATTCGTTCCTATGGCATCAAGTCTCTACCAGAATCTAATTCTTTCTAGTTTCATTGCTTGCATGATTGTCTATTTATCTATTTATTTACCCGACTTACTAACAAATACAAGTTTTTCAGAACATTATACAGAAAGACATTTCGACATTAATTTTAATGATCTCGTGAATATTGTTATAATGATATATTTGAGATCCATAATGATTAAACAGCAAGACCCCAGAGTCACCCACTCACCCCAACATAGAAAAAGAAGTTAAAAGAACATTGCTCTCGGACATACCTTTGACTATACGGTTTTAATATTCCACAGATCCTAGAGTTCAAAACTGGCCTCTAATGGAGTCTCCATGGCCCGTCCTTAGCATCTTCATCCTGTACCTGATAACACTCCGACAAGGTCCTAAGCTGATGGAGCAACAGAAGCCCTTCCAAATGTCTGAGTTGCTCGTGCTCTACAACTTAGGTCTGGTCCTTATGTCTGTATACATGTTCTATGAGGTGAATATTATTTAATTTTTATGTCCAAAACGTGCTTTGTCAAATAGGTGTTGAGCCTAGATGGTGCGTCTGTATGTAGGTTATAGTGTGGTTAATACAGTAATGAAAAACGTCCCATCAGTTAAATGCAGACTCTTGATTTTCGTTAAATACTAGCATGGACCAAAACTATTTATTACATTTGTTTAGTATTCACAACATTTCGTGTAATTTTCCATTTATTGGTTTGTTAAGGAATGGGCTCCATTTTGGTGAGTGATGTTTCACTTTCCACAACAGTCCAGCATAAAAACAATTGTTAGGTAAAAGGTCACGTGATATAATAATTTTTTTTTGTAGCGGCGAGTATTAGTGTGTGCATAATGTTTGCTCTTCTACCCATGCATTACAGCATGCTGACACAAAAGCCTTGTATGCGTGTTTGGCAGATTGTCGTAAATCCTTGGATACTGAAATCTATAAATTAGATATTTGAAAATGACTACCTTTGCTATTGTTTTATGGTCGTATAATTTTAATTATACCCTGCAATGCAGTAATTCTCAGTGGCAGACCATATATATCATAGAGCGAATGCATCGAGTGGTTTATATAGCACAGTAATACGGTAAGTTGTTCTTGCTGATTTTCTTACGAGATTGTACTCCTCCTTCCTTTCTTTTCTCACCTTGTTCATTCTGTTGTGCAAATATTAAATAGCGCTAATAGAATGAATTAACAACAATAAAGGTACGAATCTGAATCTACAAAAGATACCTGTCTGTCTTCTTTTTTTCAGTTGGTCACGTGTTCATACCTTGCAGGATATAGTTACGTGTGCCAGCCAGTTGACTATTCCACAGATTCGCTTGCCATCAGGGTAACTTTTCTTAGAAAGTTCTGTCTATATTGCTAAAATAATAAACAACAATTACCAGTGATATCAAAGTAGATATTAATCATAACATTATTTTGAAGGAATACAACGGTTTATTTGTAATGTGCATTTAGACTGGTCTTGCACCGTTGCACGTGATGAAGTAATTATTAATATGAATCGTTTTTGTGTAAATGTATACCATTCATGTTGATTGTACATTTTTAATGTGAAATACAACGACCAGTAAAGTATTGTCAATGTTATCATCTCATATTTTTATTGTTTAGGTTAAAAGTATTTTAGAGAAGTATTCTGTTTGTTCGTGAATTTGCACGTATATATGCATTTCTTTACTTAACACCATCCAAGTTCTTCTTTAAAATTAGAGTCAGTAGTCCGAGTTCATTTTGTGCTTGGATAGATTAATAGCGAGGAAATTGAATATACGATTTAAGTGCGTACAAATCTTATTTTTTTACATATCCTTCTGGGTTAATATATAGAAAGTCTCAGAGGGGATAACCTCTGTGGAGGGCAAACGAAGAACTGTATGAAATATTGGTATGTTTCTCTTGTTACGAATCTATGTTCTTAAAATAGGTAAAACGAAAGAGTAGAACTAATAAGTGTTGTATAATTGAAAATACAATAATTGTTATATAATTGAAAATATAATTTATTTTCCTTAAATATAAAGTGAAAGAAGTAAAAATAACTTACAGTATGGTGAACGAAACCATGAAGTCTTAAATGTTCTATCAATTCCAAAAGTTTCGAGTAATATGAATGAGATTTAAATGTGTTCCAAATGACCGTCTGTATTGTAAAGATGTAGGAAAAATGCAGACGAATCACTTTTCCATGTTGTCTTTATATGAATTCACATTAATTCCGTGCAGGGACTATATATCCAAACAGTCTTAAAATAAATGATAAAGCATTGTAATTTTACAATTCCAACGAGAAATTAAATTAAAATAATAAATTCGTCTCAATATAACTCATCCAGACTGATAGTACTACTAAGAATGCCCAATTCTATGAAATAATTCTCTTTTATAGATTACCCATTCGCATTAGAGAGAATGCAATACGTAGCTGGACTGAATCATCTCTATTTCGAAATCATTCTATCGATAAACAAACCAGCTATTTGAACACTGACTGATTATAAATGACGTCATCTTAGTTTTTCAGCTCTCACGTGATGTTTACCTGATCTATAATACACCTCAGCCTTGGAACTTTATGAATGAATTGACGCACTTGTTACATGGCATATCTTACAATGCTAACTTACCACCAGGGACTATTAATATTCCAAATGTCAATAAAAATTACTCCTTTAAAAAAATATAAAAATAATGCACATAATATAGGTATACTTAACACTTTGCTGCAAACTAAATACATTTTTTGTTCTTCGTAGTGGCAGATATGAAATATTTCTTTGTTCCAGATGGCAAGCGTTTGTTGGTGGTATTTCTTCTCCAAAATTATAGAACTCGTTGATACGGTGAGTAGAATCTATTCCTATATTTGTATTGAATATTTGATCAAATTAACCGTATTTCATTGAACGTCGAGTAAATTCAGTGCAGGAGCACTACAAGGAGTAAAGAATTATTAATTAATATGTAATTGATGCAGTCATCTACAATTATATTTTCAGGATGTATGTATGTATGTATGTATGTATGTATGTATGTATGTATGTATGTATGTATGTATGTATGTATGTATGTATGTATGTATGTATGTATGTATGTATGTATGTATGTATGTATGTATGTATGTATGTATGTATGTATGTAGCATGATAACAGATACAATATTGAGATCATTATTAGTAGTAAACATGTAAACATGTTTCTTTCTGAGTTAAAGATACGATCTTGATTCTGACCTTAGAATTCTCCAGAATTGAAAGTTTTTATAAAGTGACAGAATCTTTACAGATGGTGAACTAGGTCAAGGAGAGGGGTATATAATTTGGTTTGCATTGGGATTATTCATTCTTGCCTGAACAAATAAAGTATAATCATTTTTATTGTTGTGTTCAGGTTTTCATTGGGCTGGATTTATTTATTCAAATTATTATTCACTTGAATTATAAAGTGCTCAATAATATTCTTGGACTGAAACGTTAATTTAGAATTATAGTGAATTCAGAGAAGAACATTTTGGATTATATTATTGTCATACATCAAAAGACAGTTAACACATCGCCAAAATCCACCACTCGCACATGAGCTCATTAGAGACTACAGGCATATCAACGCATTCAATTTTTGAACGTATTGGGAATACCACCGGAATTCAGCTTGAATTTCATACTTTCGGAAGATATAACTTTTATGACTATTTGGGATTAAATTCTATAATACTGTAAGTTTGTTTTTAAAAGAAAATGTGTCGGCCGCACAAAAAATAATTTAATTTGTGCATGACCGTCTTTTTCTAGTCTTCTTGGCTTAAAACCCTTGTTTTCAATATTCTAAGGTGGCTTATCCAGTAAGATTCCTTTTCTTTCCTGGTTTCTGACTCCAGTTGGGGTTGTGAGCAATTACAATAAGTGTCATATCACTGAAAGTGTGACCAGGGGAGGAGAATTGTTCTGCGATCGCGCTTCTGTGCATTTTCTTTGTCATCCAATTAGATCTATGAAGGTTGATACTTTTGTGTAGCTTTTCAGTTTCTCCGACATACTGAAGGCTACATATATTACATGTGATGAGATAAATTACATTTTATGTTTTGTACGCTTTGCTTGGACCATGATTGTTTAGTTTTTCTCCTGTCACTGTGCTAAAAAATGTCCTGGTCTCTATCATATGTTGACATTGAGAACATTGAAACCATGCGGTTTAAACCAAGAAGATTGAAAAAGACAGCCATGCACAAATGAAATTTTCTTTTGCAACCGAAACATTTTCTTCTAAAAAATTCTCTATATTTGATTATTAGCATATAATTACTCTTATGACAATGAAATATCCGGGATATAATTTGCGCTTATATAAATTTACATAAAACAACAGATGTCGTTATGGCTCATCGATTTCTAGGCCAATACAAATATTTACCAGCATCATCAACAGGTTAAAATCAACTAGTTGAAAGACAATAAATTTAAAGGCTTAATTCCTGTTGAAACAGCCATGTAGTGTTTTACAAACACGACGTTTTTGTGTTTATTTATTTGTTTTGTATATGTCTTGTATTTGCCTTTGAAAAAGGCTCATGAAGAGTCGAAAGCGCACAGGCTAGTTAGTTACTAGTTTTCACTGTTCATCGTCAGCTTATTGCATCTCTCTCTCTCTGTATGTATGTATGTATGTATGTATGTATGTATGTATGTATGTATGTATGTATGTATGTATGTATGTGTGTGTGTGTGTGTGTGTGTGTGTGTGTGTGTGTGTGTGTATGTATGTATGTATGTATGTATGTATGTATGTATGTATGTATGTATGTATGTATGTATGTATGTATGTATGTATGACTTGTGTACAATCTTGATAATTTATTTACTCCTCTGGGACAATTTACATTCAAAATTTTATTTTGTCGACGTCAAAAGAATCGTTGCAAAAGATCCCAGGATTGTAAGGTTCGTGGTTCAATTAAGATCAGAAAATCTCAGGAACAAGAAAATGACAATAGATGAAGAGGGTCTGCTGTTCTTTTTTGTTCTTCATGTTATTATTCTTTCAAGGTGTTCCTTATACTGAGAAAGAAGCCTATAAGTTTCCTACACGTATATCACCACTCTACGATGCTTTTGAACTGGTGGTTAGGAGTCAAATTTGTAGCAGGGGGGCAATGTGAGTATTATTTTCCCCGATGTCTGTGTTTTGTTTCTCTATTTCTCTTCGTCTTTCAGTCTTTTTTCATGTTTTGGACCTTCAAGAATCTCACTTGATGCTATAGAATCATATTGTATTAGAAATTAAATTCCTAGATATTATGAATAGGGTTTATCGAAACGGTATCTATCTATATTGACTTTTACATTAAAACTTTATCTTTTAGATCTGTTGGAGTATGCATGGAAAGATATATTAATAGTTATCATTAAGACACTATTACGATCGGCTTAATTGTCTTGTTGCAACTTGCGCCTATGCTTGCAACAGCTAGTACATCGTAGCATTGTCATTTGATCGAACCCAATGATTACAGCAGCTTTCACGGTGACCGGTAATCAGATCATATCAATTAACTAGCACAGATACGTTAACGTAGTGTTTTCTTTGTGTTTTACATCAAGTTCATCGGCACTAAATAAACGTAATATGTTGACGTGCGTTAAAAGAGCCACGAAAACCTTGATAAACTATAATGAGTTTCCTAAGTAACATGAAAAACTCTATTGCAATCCTTTCCTAGCAACGCCAGAGGATCTGCTAGTTACTCTAAATATAGTGTCTTATTTGTGTTGCTTATTCGAAAGATCAAGGTAAATAAACACTTACTCCTAACATTTTTTTAAATGTCTGCTCTTCATTTTCAGCTTGGTTTCTAGCAATGTTGAACACTTTTGTCCACATCATTATGTATTCCTACTATGGTCTTACCGCGGCTGGACCAAAAATGCAGAAATATTTGTGGTGGAAAAAATACCTCACTCGGCTGCAGCTGGTATGTATCTTTCGTATCGTTTGTTTTGTTTTGTTTTGGTTTTTTCTTGTTGTGGTTGTTCGAATGGAGGTTTTAAATTTAACGTTTAATGGTAAGAAAAGAAGTGACCTCAAGCCTTTTCTTTAATATTTACCAAAATATATAGATCAAGTGAATTGGAATTGAAATATATATATATATATATATATATATATATATATATATATATATATATATATATATATATATATATATATATATATATATATATACACACAGACACACACACACACACGGGCATTGTGGTTCATTCAGTGCCTTTGAAGGTAGGCTTTACGTAATCTTTAAACAAAACTAAATTTTTGCTTTTCACTGAAATACATCGGCTTGCGAGGAGGGGGTCACATCTTACGTGTAGACATAAGGAAATGAAAGGAGGCGATCTAAACTTATTCTAAAATATTGTTTTCCTTCAAATTCAATCAAGTGAAACAGTTAAACAACTGCCCAGCACTGGCCGTTTGAAATTGGAGTCAGTCTCGTGTTGATTTCTTATTTGATATGTGGATCTGAGATGTAAGATGTGGTTACTTATGCACTGTTTGAATTTCTGGAAACAAAAACAGTATTTATTAGAGTCTCTATATGAGTTGTAATTAAGAAAAGGTGGCTCAACTAGGAGAGAGACGTACGCAATAAAAGTTGAATAAAAATTGCAGAATTGCTGGTTCTAGGCTTAACATTTCTATAATCACTGTTAGTTTTGGCAAAAAAAAAATTCCTTGAAAAATTAGGTAAAAATCCGAGGAGGTGTTTCTGCAAGAAATCGGCGTGTGGTAGCAGTGAGAAGCAACAGCGCCAATTGGAGAGCAGTTTTGTATTCGTTTAGATTAAGATTAGGTTATTTGTTTAAAATATAATAACACAGCGTCTTTAATTGTAGTTCTGGTGGGTTTCATATATATCTTTCATATGATATTTCACATTTCTTGCTTTACTTGAGCTATTTCTTGCTTTCCTACGGTTCAAATACAAGCTGTTCCAAAGGCACTCTGACCAAAGCTGCATTTTAGCGGTATAAAACAGGGCCGAATCAGGTCAAGTGTTATGGTTGGAGATTAACAAATTTAAAAAGGACCCCGACTTTCCTTGAAAGAGCACCAAAGCAAAAGTGTGTCTGCTTACTCAAAGCGTGCATAAGAACCAGAAAACGTGCAAAAGAATAAAACGTTAGTCAAATTTCAAGTGACCAGTGACCCTAAATATTTTGTGTGTGTGTGTGTGTGTGTGTGTGTGTGTTGCTTTTTGGAACGTATCGGGGATTTCTGGAAAACCCTCCTCTGGACCAATCTGGCCATGTAAGTTCGCAAACATCAGACAAATCAGTATAATATAATCTTCATGTTCACGTGTCGGGCAGGCAATATTGAGCCTTATATATTTGCAGATTACTCCCTTTAATTTATAAGCGGGCTTTTATTATGAACCTACTAGCAACATATGAGCATGTTATCAATGAAATGTATTCTTTTAAACCATTTTACAATAATACTAGAAAAAATATGCCGATTTTATAACCAATTAAGTTCTTTTCAAAAGCTAAACGTCTGTTAATACAAGTTCTTTCAAATTATATTCAGATGCATTTATATGTATACAAGTGTCTCATTGGCCAATTTTTTTAATGCGATACTTAACGGCAGGTTTGAATGCATCTTAAGCCCCAAAGATGTTCGGTCTCCGTATACAAAATGAGGACCTCTTCAGCCACAACCCGTACCCATTTTATCGACCATCATTGTTTTTTGTTTGTATTTACAATTAGTACGTTTATTTCTTCTTTCAGGCTCAATTTTTCGCTGTCATCATTCATACTGGAATCAACCTATGCGTGGAATGTAACTTCCCAGCTGGTTATAACATTGCTGTTATTTTATATGCATTCTCTTTAATTCTTTTATTTGGAAACTTTTATAGGAAAACGTACAGAAGTAAGTCCGAGAAGAGTATATGAGGTCAGATATATAGAAATCGTATTACTTCTAAATTGTGGATTTGCAATAATGCAGCAATTTACAAATTTTTACTTGCAGAATTATATATATATATATATATATATATATATATATATATATATATATATATATATATATATATATATATATATATATATATATATGCACTAACATTATTGTTGTTTATATTCATAAACCTGTTACATTTAAAAGCAACTAAGCTACAAATTACTACGAAAATTGGATTGAATCAGTCTCGATGCATCTTTAAATGGTTTCTTAGCTATGCTTGTTCGATGAAGTGATATATGAATAGGAACTAGTTAGTATACAGAGATAAACTGTAAATGCCTAATTAAAGGAGACCAGAAATAGAAAAAATATGTATGTAATTTTCTACAAATTTTAATTCGACTGTTTACAAATTGAATATCGTATGCGGATAGTGATTATATTGCGCGGAAGATACCACGATTCCGTAAATTGCCGAGTTTTTTCGGGTTTTTTTAAAACGCTTGATCACATGGTCCCGTGGCTCAATACTAGCCAGTCATGAAACAGAAAGGCGAGCGATCAGATTTGGGTTGCACATTAAAAAGATGAATATGTTTCCTAGAGCTGCTCATAACTTAAATCTGTTGAACAGTGTTAAAAGAGTTTAAAGGAAAGTAATGTAATTTTAACATAAATACTTATACATGGTGTGCTGTGCAAAAATATGATAAGGATTACCTACCCTCAACACACCATCTAAAGACTAATATTTTGAAAATATTCATCCATCACTAAAACACTAGTGATTACTGGGGAGATGTAAAAAGGCATTGAAAGCGGTTTTCATCGGTCCTAACTTAAGCATTAGATTTTCAAAACAAAACATTCCACAAATAAATCTGCAAAGCAGAAATTGCAAGTAATTAATTTAAACATCAAGAAGCTTCCTTCTTATGGTTCAATTACAGTGTATTTTACATGCAGGCTACAGTTAGCTTATTGACAAATCTGATGATATATACATGTCTGGTATAATAGTTTATGTACTGTACTAATCAGTGCTCAAAGAAATTTTTTTAGGCACAGGCCCAGGGCTGGTGACTTGAATGAACATCCACTGACTGAAATCCCATAGGACCGGACAGCTCATACCTGTCAACTTTCAAGCCGGGAGAAAAACCTCCTGATTTGGGGGTATACCTCCTGAACTAGTAATATCTCCAAATTCATAGAAGTGGTCTCTCAAATTTATTTTATGCCAAATATGGCCTCTATAACTTTCCATAGCTTAGGTCCTTTCTATGTTTAAATCCGGCACAGGACGATATAATTAATATCACACATTTCTTTTCTTCAGTAAATAGAATGTTAAGATTAAACATTATTCACGTAAATTTCAGAGATTTTAAAACCACTACAACAGTACTATAGTTAAAAAAAAAATTGTCACCCATTAACTTAAATCCGGTGAATGATCACTGTGAATGCTATTTTCTCTACAAACAAATTCGCATCTCCATTTTTGCCTAAGAAACTCAGCCAGTTAACACCTGACATTTATCTACCGTATATATAAAGTTTTATTCCCATTATTAAATTAAAAGAAGGAATAAAACTATAATACCATGCACGATATATTCCCCCTCCCCAATAGTTCAGAATAAAAATTTTCATTCAGTAAGCAAGTGTTACAAGCCTTAAGACTTAAACCTATTTACGTGGTAAGTTATAACAAAAAAAAATAGGGATTCGTTTATTTATTAATTAAATTGCTGGTGCTTACATACATGCACTGTTGAACATGGTCCAAACGGCAGTCGTTTTCACAAGATAAATATAAGGATAAAGATTGCTTGTGTACTTATATCAAAACTTCAGTTTTTTTTCCAGTTTAGCCATAGTTGACCAGATTATGAAAAAGGATCTAGTCCCGGGGGATTATAAGGTGTATCGCAGGGAGAAATAGGGCGTCCCTTGAGCACTCGCACATTGGGGAAAGGGGCGTGAGTCAATAGTCACCTCACCCAATTTCTATTGTCAGCCAGTTAATGTGAAACTTTGATTTTATACCAGACCTCTTTTTATTTTAATCGATGCTACTGAATCTGCCCAAGAAAAAGTTTTATATCAGTTCCATTCAATATAGATTACCGTTTATACATACTACATGTAACCGGCATAGATTAAAAAATTCTTTTTTTAAATTTTAATGTTAAGATTACTGAAAATTGAGCTGTCTAGAAACACGATGGTGCAAGGGGTTTAAATTCTTAATTTTTAGCAGAGCTCCCATTTCATTAAAATCAGATCAAAATTTCACCTAGGGCTGCAGTGATTTGATTTAAATTGTGCCGTGTTATGGCATGTAAGTCAACATCCTGAAATACATTAACTCACTTCCTCAGACAAACATTTCCCCCTTCCCCTTCTCCCCCCCCCACAAGCCCAAAGGGCACCTCAGTTTGAATACAGGATGGGGTTGAACTAAAATTAGAGGAACCTCGGGTGTCGCTTCAATATAATTTTTTTTTATCACTGCTACTGCTGGCGTAGATAAAATATATGTGAATTGATTGTTACATTTTGTGGTAACTTACTCGGCCTTCTGCTTATTTTCCTAACTCACACGTTTAACCCTTTTCCCAGGATTTTAAATATCTTTTACTCTGGCAACTGCCAGTCAAGATGCAGATTCGCTACTATGACGTCACATCACGAAAGTAACCGAGTAGGCGTGGAAATTTTGCATATGAGGTCACGGAAATTCAGCGCCTTGAAGATCGCAGATAATACTTCAGAATAAGGTTTAACTCTATAGTACTTTAATTATTATTCTATATTTATTTTGTTTTCTGGTATCCTTTAAGCAAGTTACGATTCGAGTTTCTTACTTAATACATTTATTACGTTTCTGTTAACCTGCATACCTGGATTCAATTGCAGAACACAAAATGTAGCTTGGTTAAAATCATCGCTAAAGCTTAAAATAAGAAGTTCACAGCTGGACTTGATATGTTTCTTGTCGTGTATTATACCCGTAAAAGTAATGTTTTATTATTTCATGACTGTTCGTTTTGCTTTCTAAACTGAAAAACTTATAATTAAACATGCATATTACATTTATATCCAAATGTAACTAACTCATTTATACTTTTTTAATGACAGGTTCAGATATTCTTGACTGAATCCCACTTATAATCAGACCACGCATTTCAGATGCTATCGTACACACAAAAATATGACGATAACTATTTCGGAAAGCAGTGACTTGTGTTAATTGATGATACATTTTGATACTGAACAGGGAGCAGAAGCACGAAAATGAAATGATTTACTTTCATTTTGATTCCACTTAAGATTCCGAAACAAGACTAATGACAAAATCTAGTGGTTTTAAAAGCATATAACATTAGGAGAGCAACTATTAGCAGTTTTAAAAAAAAACAACAAAGAAATTATTTTCTTAATACAAGTGAATACAGAGAGCATGTCGACAAATGTTCATCTATCAAGTGACCCAACGAAATATCCAACAGTGCCCGAAGGCATTTTAATCCAGAAACTTCATAGTCTCAAACGACTTTAAAAATAATAATATAAATGTAAAAGATGTTACACACTTCTGTAACAATAATGCAAGTTTAGACTAGTTCTTGTTTCAGTTTTCTTTCAGAAATTTCCGGTAGGTTTACATTTAGGTTTACGTTCCCCAATACAAAATTCGATGTTCTGCCTACTATCTTAAACTTGAGTGTGTTGATAAGGCTATCAAGCGTTGAGTCATCTTGGTCAGATTTCCATAAAGTTAATTTTCATCGTCATAAATTGTCTCCACTCTTCTCGGCAAAATTCCCTTTACGATTTAGTTGCCGCTGCATTTGTTTACTTTCAACAGCCAGGCACAAATTAGCCAGTTGTGTCCAAAGTGCAAACTTGTGGAATAATCGTATCTGCGAAGTTACCTTTTGAACCTTGACATATAAGCCTGAGTGAATTTTAGCTCGAGGTTTGACCCATAGTTCAAGACACTAATGAAGAATATGTACTAGAGGGAAGATATAACCCATAACTATTCTAACCCATAAGAAGGTTTTATGACCCATAGTTCAAGACACTAATGAAGAATATGTACTCAGGGAAGATATAACCCATAACCATTCTAACCCATAAGAAGGTTTTATGATCCATAGTTCAAGACACTAATGAAGAATATGTACTAGAGGGAAGATATAACCCATAACCATTCTAACCCATAAGAAAGTTTTATGACCCATAGTTCAAGACACTAAAGAAGAATATATACTCAGGGAAGATATAACCCATAACCATTCTAACCCATAAGAAGGTTTTACTCAAAGTATACTCATTGAACTGCGTTGCAACAATATAATTGGATTCAGAATGCTCAACCGACGTAAATCTTTCTTGCGTTTTCTTTGTCAGCCTACTGTGCAAATGCTCATTCAGTTATGAGCCATTGCAGTTGTCGCTATGCTTGAGGCAAGGGTAGAGGAGCCATTATGTGATTCAGATCTACTGTAATTATTGCTTCTTTGCTCTGCCTTTGAATCTCAGACATCTATATGCATTGCACCTAAAGCACAAGTTGCTGCGGCAGTAAATCATTTGCAACAAAACAGCCCATCCTGATACTGAAAATATTGACGTGAAAGCGCAATTTTAGTTTTTCTTTGGTGTAATTTTAAAGCTATAGCTGTATCTGGTATTAGCTATATCGGAAATTCACCACTTCCCACCTCAAGGATCAGGCGACTTTTTCTAGAACAAATCTTTTCTACGGGCAGAGATATAACTTTGTGTTCTGTTCTTCTGCATGCACTAGAGACAGTGCTTGAAACAATTTCTCTGTGATCATTATTGTTATTTATTTTGCATGGGCAGCTTTTCTATTCAATATAAGGAGTTCAAACATAATAATTCATTCTTGGTCCTTGCGATATAAAGTTTGAAGTTAACAGTTGACTATATTTCATACCGGATTGTATGGAGGTATATATCAACATCCGTTGTAATATAATGCAATCAGTGTTTCAAAATGCCTATTGATTTTCGGCGGGGCTGTACATCTTAACAGTTTGACGCTCCCACTCGAAGCATAATCAAGAAAATCGTATATGCTTAAAGAACTCAAGATATTTAGGATTTATAGGGAAATAGTGATAAATGGATTTGAGGGTATTGTAACATGACAGGAGTCTAAAAGTACGACATTACCGAGCGAAACAAGCACTGTCGAACCCATGCATGAAGCTTGCTTGAGATCGATATTCATCTAAATCTAAGTACTACAGAACTAAATAGTAAATAAATAAATAACATGGAATAGAGTCTGTGACGCGGAGATTTTATAAACTAGAACTTGGTCTCCGAATATTAGGTTAGGAACATTATCCTGTTTATTAAACTGAGCGTGAAACACGTTTAAATAGAATATAATTTAAACCATAAAATGATAGCATAAACTACAAGTCAAGTCTTGCAAGGTATTTTTTTTTATACCTAAGCCGATTTTCACCGCCTGAAACATGGGAAAAAGTCGCTGTGGGATTATGTTTTCCTCCAGAGTAAAATTTCTTCCTGCGGTAATTCTATGATAAAGTTAGTTACCTAACACTCCAGCTCCAGCCGAACTGATTCCTTCAAATTTACCAGCCAGATGTAATAAATACAGCTAAAGACATGTTACATATTTATATTTGTGCATATTTGAATTAACCATTACGGAGACATGTAAGCATCTTAATACTAAATGTTTCTTCGCCACGGATTTCGTGTAGTTGTAAAATACTTTCGTTTTTGAGTTGTCAGAATCAGCACACTTGAAAGTGAAAAAGTTTCAAATTTTATTTCGAGTATTCCCCTTACATTCTTTATCGTGTTTTATTATGGATATTGAGTTACTAACTGTCGAGTACATTTGTTTGGAAAAGGATACTGTATTATACGTAATAAGCTCCTAACTAACATGCAAACAACCAATCCTCTACGTAAGAAAGGCCGTTAGTGTATAAATAATACCAGAAAGACAAATGGAGACAATAATTTCACTCATCAATTACCGTCACTACAAGAGGAACGATATCGTCTTTACTTCATTGATACTGTCATTCAGTGGGACAAAAGAAAATATGAAGTCCCATTTACAGAAAACGTTCCTAGCAATCTACGCACACAGTCTTCAGTTCAATTTCCATGAAAAATGTTCGTTTTGTGGCCAATTGAAATAGATCTGTGGGGGAAGATTAGGATTTTATTTTTTCCAGTTCGAACAATTTAATTTCCAGAAAAAGAGTGGGCAAATTTATAAAGAACGAGATATAACTGGAAGAATGGGGAAAAATGTCCAGACGCATTTCGCTTATAAAACTGAATATTTTAGACTATCAGAATTCTTCCTCAATTTTGCTCAGATTCTAGAAGAGATCGATGATGATCAAATCAGTGTTTCAAATCTTGTGAAAAAAATGAAGTTCTGTGGAGAAGATACTTGTATCACTGTTGATATACTAAGAAATGATAGCAGCATTTCGGATCATTGATTATTACAGAAGCCAATGGCAAGCCTAATATTGTAAGAGCACCTCTTTCCACTTTGAAAGACTTTTACCAACGCCCAAAGTATCAAGATTCTAAAACAGAAAAGATCACCATTATGATAGCCGCTAAATTGATTAAGTGTTATATAAAATCTATCGATGCAACCAAACTCACCCAACCGGCTTCCTCTGGAATGTCGCTAGTAGAAAAGTATCTTGCATATGTCTCTAAAAGTAAATAAATTATATTGAAGATGACGATTTTATTAGAGCGTGATGATGACCTAAAGATTGTGGCGGTTGGGCAGATTATTACATATGCATCGTTTACTTAAATTCTAACTGTATCTCTTCAACTTGTGATCGGATCACATATGTATCAGCACTTTGCCTCCAAATTACTAGGTGATACTCTTCATTGCTTGTGATGTAGGTGCTCTTACTC
Organism: Potamilus streckersoni; assembly: GCA_016746295.1. NCBI lineage: Eukaryota > Metazoa > Mollusca > Bivalvia > Unionida > Unionidae > Potamilus > Potamilus streckersoni. Next base: position 4,999,741 of record JAEAOA010002353.1, on the reverse strand, counting down.
GGTGGTACACATGTTTGAGGTAAGTATTATTGCGTCGTACGGCACAGAAATTATTAAAGCTGATTTTATATACGTCACACTTTATGTAGCCGATACTCGCAATTTGAAAATTTTTCATTGACACATTACTTTTCATGCAAATGGAATAATTACCGCTGTTACACCTGTAAACTATTCTCCCAGTCCAGTTCTGGGATTCTTCGGAGCACTAGATGACCACGCCGCCATCGCAACAATTGAGATACATTTCTGTAAAGCACATGGTAACCTCTTGTCCTCTCTTACATTTGAAAAAAAAATGATGGCTCTTGGTGTGCACAATCGCACCTGGCAAAGGTTTTTCGTTTCACAACTCTCATGACCAATTAGGTTGTCTAGATCATGACGACCAAGGATGATGCACCTTGTACAAGACGGTTGTTATCCAGGTCAGCCCTCTATTGTCTTTTTGCATCACTGACATGAATCCAGGTGACATCTCTTGTTCATGCTGAAATATACGATCATTTTGTGCCAAGGCAAGATGTCGCGTGGAAAATCGGTTCTGACTTTGACTCTGTACTGGAAAACCATTTACATCGAGTAAAATGTCTCCACTACGTTGGTCAGTTTTGCTCAGGTTTATAGTATTACACTTAGAAGCGAATGTTATTACTGGATTGAATGGACATCTCATAAGTGGTACGTTTCTTCAGGAACTCCTGAAGTCTGTTGACACCTTCAATAAGGAGTAAAAAGTAGTTACAAGAGCCATGAAATGCCAGTTGTTAGTCAATAATTGCTTGCCTTGCATGCTCTGATAAGTTTACAAGCGTTCAACATTATAAGAAGGATGATGCCAGCGAATGTCTTGCCATAACATGAGACATATCAAAACAAGACGCTTCTTATCCATCCTTTGTTGTTGTTGTTGTTGTTGGGCTTAACACCATTTTTCAGCACACGATAGGCTATTCATGGCGGCCAGTATTAATGGTGGAGGAAGAAACCAGGAAATCACCGGAAAGAACCACCGACCCACGAGAAGCTACTGGCAAGCTTTCTCACATATCCACATTCGCCGAATCCTAGACTCGAACCCACGCAGAGGTGAGATGGCAGTGATCAGTAACGGACAGCGCTTTAGACCACTCGGCCACTCGGGGCCCCCTATCCATCCTTTGAAACCGCTGATTATGCCTTCAAAATAGGAACAGACAATCCCATCCAGTTTTTAATGCCAGCCTGATCAGCCGTCAGCACTGCTATGCGGATGATAAGCGGTGTTGACTAACGGACATGCAAATAACATAAATAGGGCGAAAGAATAGAAAGGGTTCATAAAAGTGCACTTAAGAGAATTTATTTCCTCTAAGATTGGAATACTTTTATGCATGATCCCTTTTTATACCATAATGAGAGGGAGTGACAGCAGATGCCACTGCAAAACATTAATAGACCCGAAGAGGTATGAATGAATGTTTTTGAGTGCATGACAAGTCAGAATGTAAACAAGTAAAACAAAATTAACAGGTAGTGAATCTGAATATAAAAACTGTGGTTAATGCATACAGAGACTCGATTTAAGTTGATCCTAAGTTACTGTTCCAAATAATAGCCAGATTATTTAGAGTTTTGTTGGAGGTATCCCCCATTTGACTTTTGCAGTGGCTAAACTTCTCCTTTTACTCTTATGGTCTCCCAATAGGAGCTGAAAACCCACAATTGCTGATGCAATATAGTTCAGAGGCCCCGAGTGGCCGAGTGATCTAAAGCGCTGTCCGTTACGGATCACTGCCATCTAACCTCTGTCTGCGTGAGTTCGAGTCTAGGATTCGGCGATTGTGGATATGTGAGAAAGCTTGCCAGTAGCTTCTCGTGGATCGGTGGTTCTTTCTGGTGATTTCCTGGTTTCTTCCTCCACCATTAATACTGGCCGCCATGAATAGCCTATCGTGTGCTGAAAAAATGGCGTTAAGCCCAACAACAACAACAACAACAACAACAACACTAATATAGTCCATTGTGGATTATGCTGTGCAGGGACAACATTGTGACTGAGTGTAATTCGTTCTTGAAAGATTATCACTCGCTTTTGCGACGCATATCCTGGGTATGAGGCGTCTAATTCTCTTCGATTTTCTAAATGAATGATAACTATATGATAATCCGATTATAGGGATTGACAGATATGCGCTGAATCCGAACCTGGATACAACTGGATGTGAAACAGTCCATCCAGCAGGAGTACGAAGCAGTTCAGTATATAGTGCAGTCTGCAGCGACATATGCTTTTCATGGAATTACCGACTAGGCTGGTGAGGATACCGACCTACTAGTCCTCCTGTACCATCATGCCGACTTCGTACTTCATAATATTTTGTCCTATCTGGTTGTAAATAGACAACTGCATAAAATGAGTATGGGCCATTAAGCAGACGATGAAAACTTTGGGAACATAGCTATGTCGTGTACTGCAATATCTCATCACATGCCCTACAATCGTTAGTCAGTTCAGTACAGGGATGAATTTTGCGCCAAAGAATCTTACAGATTATAACCATTTCAGGTAACTAGACCTCATGTTGGTAGAAAGGCTGTAAATGGAGAGGGATTGCAAAGAGACTGGAGTCTTTACTATGGTGTTACTACAGAAGGACTAGATCATCTACTATTCAGAAAGCTTGCATTGAAAGTAATGTCAGTTGTTTTCGCATCTCCCCTATTCATTACTGATGGCAATACAATATTTGTGCCATTTCGCACCTTACAGTGCAATATGGCAGATGCAGGATATCATGCTCTACCAGTGTATATGCAAGGTCAGCATTGAACGAAAGACAAAAATATGTCCCCCCCCAGGAATGGGGCTGCTATGTTTTCATGACTAACTCTTCCCTGTTAGGACACAACTAGAACAAAATCATTAAAGGGATATTCAAATTATACGATGCAGATGCAACACAAATTATAATACAAAGCGCTGTACTGGACTGGGTTGTTGCGCAATATTTCGAGAAAGTCGCGATGACAGTCGGATCAACGCATCGGTTATAATTCAAGCCGATATAGATGACGTCAGACAATATATGATCATTTATTTCAATTTGTTCTCAAAGTTTTGTTTCAAACATATTATTATGATAGAAGAATCTTTCATTGTGCATTTCAAGAATTGGATAGTTTTTTAATTACATGAGTTTTAGAGTAGCCAAAAAAAAATGAAACATTGCATGATTATTCATTTAAATCTTCATATGCAAAAGATTACAAAATGTCAGTGATAGTGTCAAACACCCAAGTCAGTGATAGTGTCAAACACCCAAGTCAGTGATAGTGTCAAACACCTTAGTCTGTGATGGTGTTGTCAAACACTCAAGTCAGCCTGTGTACTCTAAAAAGTCTAAAGCCATACTGCTCCTCTGTCTTTTCATTTGTATATTTTTATTTGTATGGGTGATTTCTGGTCTGTCTCCCCTAAAAAAGGCATCTCAGCGTTCCATAAATAAAATAAATTTGACTTAAATGGTAGTCAGACAAATGAAGTAGATTATACAAATATGTAACCGTCTTTCGATCCATACGAAATGAAATGGGCGAGTACTAAACTTTATAGATTTAGCCATGTTTAACTAACTATATTTTTGTCACATGTTTTAAATATATTATTCACAAGGTCTACTTATATTTAAAGAAATGACTTATTTGCAGTGAAAGCGAGGTTATGATATATATTGTAGGTAGATCTTTTCTTATCTGCCTCACAGTGCTGACCCCCAGTCGGGTTCTTGTTTCTTTTCTTCACGACGAGGTAAAATTTTAATGTATTTTATTATTCGTCATTAGATACAAAATATTAACAAGTACCCCATTATTTATACATACAGCATAGAGAGGTTGCAAGGCTTTTACATTTATCAAAATTTGAACCGTTCTTTTTTGGGCTAAACTCACAGTAGAAAAAAAGAGTTAAATTTGAAAATTATTCTATGATATTATGTTACCTTATGTTTCTCAGGTACAATTAATTATAAATGTCGTTTATGTATTCACCAATATATATATATTCACAATTAATTATAAATGTCGTTTATGTATTCACCAATATATATTTTTCATGGGCTTGAATGAGATATGGTTACTCTAATTAGTTATTTTGTTCGAATAAAAATAGATATAACAAAGACCTGACACAGCGCAACTGACAAATTAGTATAGGTTTACACTGTATTCTACTGTTTTAAGTTCCTTTTAAAGTATAACATATTGGATACTTAAACAACATTCAAATTTTCATCCATTACCTTCTAAAATACAGAATGACTTTATAAAACTTGCCGTTCTATGAACAATTGACTCCTGATTAAAGTAGACAGGACTCACAGAACTGAACCAATCATACTTTCTTTAATGTGTCGTACTCATGTTCCCATGCCTCACGTATGTTTTTTAAGCTCTAGAGAAAGGCTCCTCCCGTAATTCTCTAGATTGGGATTCATTCTTTACTTATATGTGTAAAGACAAGCAATACAAGGAAAGCATGTGCATCCTCACAGAGGGGCAAGGCCACTACCCACCTACCCGATTTCACTTCTAATCATGTTTTGACCCACATCCGAAAACCTTAATAGCTGTCCACCACATATTTGCCCTCCTCTTCACCTCCCCGAAAACAAATTATGCAGGCGCACTTGCTGGGAAGACAACATTTTCATCAGCTTGATACAACACTAAGGTATAAGTTTTTTTCTTCAAAACAATAACGGAATTCATACTTTCATTTTGTTTGATTAAAAAAGTTTTTTATTGTCCATTTATCATCTAAATAAGAGTGACCCCGAGTGGCCTAGTGGTCTAAAGTGCTCTCTGTTACGGATCACTGCCATCTCACCTCTGCGTGGGTTCGAGTCTAAGATTCGGCGTATGTGGATATGTGAGAAAGCATGCCAGTAGCTTTTCGTGGGTCAGTGGTTCTTTCCGCGGATTTCCCGGTTTCTTCCTCTACCATTAATACTGGCCGCCATGTATTTGATGAGAAGGAACATAATTCAATCAACGGATGCTTGAATCAATAGCCTGCTACATTTTACCATTCACGATTATTTACTGTTTTGGTTAGTTTTTTTAAAAAAAATAAATTAATTGCTGGTAATATAATTATACATGTTGTACATTTCATAACGTGACGAATGTTAAGAATTCACGTAAAATGTATTTTTTTTAAAAATAAAATTTGGTTGAATGATTAAAAGATCTTATGTTTTATTCTAGTTTTTCATGTACCGTAAAAACTACTCGATTTGGTACATAGTTCAATTTTCCAGTGATTACGTTATATAGATCGTACACTTGCCATTACTATACAACCTTTTACTTTTTCGAAACAAACCATGAACAAAAAATTCCACTGGCATCCTTTACACTTGCTTTGTTTTCATTTGTAGCAAAATCAGATGGGTGCAGACTAGGGGAGAGCACTTTGGCAAGCTTACGCTTAGCATGCAGGATTATGAGAGATTTCAAACTATTGTACACAAACTAAAACAGTCAACAGCAGTTACGGAAACTGATTATGAATGGATTGATAAAAAAAATAAGCACATATACTACTGAACTACAATGTCAGGTATAAACTAATTGTATACTATGTTGTAATTTTTCGCGGATTATACACACTTGACTTAAATATGACATGCTACAAGTTACATATTCACCGCACACTGGAAATGACGGATGCCCGAGGAGATAAAGAGCCATCTAGTATGGGTCAGGAATGAATGAAGTTATTACCAAATACATCATAAATGCTCAACGTGCAGAAAGCATCAGCCAGATCAACATAAAGAAACCAAAGGCCATAATGGGAATTGATCTTTTTCTGTTTGAAGATAGCTGCTTTTTGATCACAGACGATTACTTTTCATATTTCTTTTAAAACTGATATTATGAAAGACAGCACGTTTTATGTAGTCGAACAGATGTTAAGAGCACGGTTTGCATACTATGTAATTCCAGACTAACGCATTTCAGACTAGTTTAGGTAATAAGGTAGGTAGGTAGATAAATAGATAGATATACATTGACAGCAATATGGACAGCTTTTAAAGGTATATGATTGCCAAGAATTGAAATGAGAGCCACTTTATAATGACACGAAAGTTTGGACAAATTGTATTTTGTGCAACAATAAAGACCTATAGTTAAGTCCTACAGCAACGTATTTGCAGTAAAGTTCTACAGCAAAGTCGTACATCAAAGTCCTAAAGCAAAATCCTACTGCAAAGTCCTATAGTAAAGTTCTAAAGTAAAGTCATCCATTAAAGTTCTACAGCAAAGTCCTAAAGCAAATAATCATACAGAAATGTCTCCTTCGGGATATAATAAAGAACATGTACAGATAAACACACAAAATAAAAGTGGCACGCATAAAGCAATACATATTACTTTCTGGAACAGAGAAGCAAATGTATCAATAGCAAAGAAGAGGCAAAATATACAGAAACAGCTATGTGACTAGAAAGAGAAACTATTGTTTATGAATGTGGCGAAGAAATTTGGATGCATGCTGTATATCATTATTGGAGATAACGATTCAAGGCAATCTCGTAACGAAATTATTAAACCTTGGGAGAAATAAGAGCTTCAATATAATTACATAAACACTGTGGAGCCTTTCAGTCCGGATCCTGTAGCAACAGTTTATTCCCATTTGGCTTTATATCTTGAGTAAGACGTGCTTACGTTGGATTGACGTTCATGTTCATACCGTGTTCATGTTATGGAGAATATCGACGTCTGAACGAATACCGACGCCTTCGATGTAGATTTTAACCTACGAGCCGTGGTTGCTGAAAGGTTATCATGCCAGATTCTGTATTCTAATCGTCTAGGCGTGATATAACCCTTCGTGTGTTTACTTGCTGTTCAACGCCAAACAAATAAAGGAACAGAAGAATTATGATTGTTTAAAACGAAACAGGCTTTTAACGATCTAACTTCCTTGCACATTAGATTCTTGTATAAGAACGACTGTACGGGTTTATTGTTGTAAGAATTACGTTCGTGCCTGAATCGTTTTCCGACAAGAATAACTGTAATAGATTATAAAATCTCGAACATTGCTGATCATTCATTGCTTACAACACAACTTAATTCACAGCTTGTCTGTTCAACTATATGATCTATAGCATGAAATAGACTATATTCCAGCCTAGGATGGCGCTATTTGATAAAGAATAATTCCGAAACCTTCAGCACATAAGGCAAATCCATCCATTAAAACGGAAAGGAAGAAAGAATAAGTTTTATTTCCACATATCTCTTCAACTGAAGATTGATTCCGTAAAGTTTACAGCTTCTGACAAAACTCGTCCATTTTGTGAAAATATTTAGAAAATGGCCGCATAAGTACTTTCGACGTTGCCATGGTTATAAATATATGCCGTAGCATAACGATGTACGCGTAAACGAAATACATCTTATATATTCACATATAATACAAAGGCAACTTTGTATAAACAGGTCCGTGACACTTTACGTAAAAACATATCCATTATTTTATCATCATCATCATCATCCAAAGGATTACTAATTCAGAAATTGATATTATACTATTTGAAAAGGTGATTGATAAAATTTGGATAAATTAGATCCATTTTAGTATGACATTGAAACTGCACTGTTTTATTATTGCTAGAAAACAAATTTTGTAATAAAAAATTTAAAACATTTACTTTTTTCCGTATATTGGGAATTATTAAGGTCTATATTTTCTGCAAGACTCTTGATAAGGTGTGGGTGAACCGAATTATTTTAGCCAATTGAATCGGGGCCTTGACCTTTATAGAGTAGACTCTGAGATATTTAAGTACCCCTTTAACGTGCAAACGGCATGACTTACAAGCAGTAAAAGAACGAAAACTAAACGCACAACAAACGCCAAACGAATGGCACCGACCCCTACCCACCAAAAAAAAAATGAAGGAAGAAAGAACGATGCACAGTATTTACTAAACTAAGCAACAAACGTTTAATCATAAAAGATATGCGTTGAATGATAAGTGTTGACAGCTAAACAATAACGATAAAGGAAAAGGGATTTTGAATACAGCCTTTGCTTTTTGGTTGTAAAACGTTTATAAATACAATAATAATAGAAAATAAAAATATATTCTTGCTATATAGCAGTGTCTTTGAAAACTTTGAAAATGTATTGTTTATCTCTTTGAAACATTTAACAAATCTTAACTTTGTTCTTGTCTTTTTGGGTATCAAATGAATTATAGTTGTGGACAACCAGCTTAAACTATATTAAAACTAATTCTTCAATATACTTAAAATTGTTGCACCGTCCACCATTTTTACTGATGTCGTAAACGGTTTTTTTGCATAAGTACGATATTTATTGACACTGACTGCTGAAAGATTTAAAATATTAAATTAAATTGTTTGCATGTTATTGCAAACATTTTTTTCTAAAAAAATATCAGAAAATATGTCAGTTTATTTTTAAAATAATCTTTCGCCTCTGATTGGTACGAATCGGAATAAATTGAATCTCTCAGACACGTTTTCAAACGCATTTTTAAACGCACTGATAAATGTATGTAAACGAGATGTTATAAACTATGAGTTTATGAACGAAAGACGATAATATAGTTGAATCGAAACACTGATGGAAAAGAAACGGCATTTGAAAAGCATTTCAAACATGTTATTAGTGTGCTAGAATGTTTCAGCGTCAGTTAAATTATCGGCTGAGAGACAAAACAAGAGACAGATTGACTGCAGCTCAATGCATTAGATGTAAATAAATCTGACATAAATAATCTAACAATAATATTGATTTTAACTTTGGTTCTCTTGTTTTCGATGGGGATGCATAAGCGTATGAGATTAAGGGGCTGTGGTACAGAGGAGTGGGAGAAAACAACTAATTTTGACGGAAATGTGCCGTATCACGTGATAAAAGGGTTGGAAAACTGCAAAAATGTACGAAAGAGTCTTAAATCATAACCTATTCATTAACTTACATAAAACTAACACTGGAAAAACTAGCTTTTATTAGCTTCTACATTAACATATCCATGTTAAGATGTCTTACTATACGTGTGAGGTCGCATCGGAGATTATCTACATCTCCAGTCCTGTAGGTGGGTAGCAACTACCCAACTGAAAGACACATTCATGTATACCATCAAATAGGAAATGCCCCCATTCTCACCACGAGGAAGTTTTAACGGTTGCATGATACACATAATAACATGGTGTTGATATTCTGTTTACTCCACGTTTGACCTTCGCTCTCTCATTTTCAGAAACGAAGGTCGTACGGTAACCCCATTTTCAGATTACATACACATGCATGTGACCTCGCAAATCTTATACCTGATGAAGTTAGCAGCACTTAAATGATTGGTAGCGGCAACATGCCCAACTCTTTGATTGATTTACAAGATGCCGTTTTCGTTTTGAGCAAATTACAGTCTTTTGAAAGCCAGTGCTATTCGTGGTTGACACTATCGAGTACACTATCCAACGGATTGCAAATTTATATTCGCCTTATCAATATCAAGCTCGATAGTTTGATGTTCTGACAGTTCCTCTTGTTAATGGGGATTTGCCTTTCTCAGGAAAGGGTGAAAAGTGGTCTACGGGTGAACGTTTAATACTTAGATCCACACACAGGTAAGATATGAAAATTATTCACTTGCACTAATAATACACTGCATTAGTTTTATTACATTTTCTTCTTTCTTGGTCATAATTAGGCCCCAGAATATTCCTGTACTCAAGCATTTTCGAATAATTAATTTTTTCTTTTTGTCCACTATTTGGCCGGTATATTTCATTCTTAATATATGCTAATATTATGCTTTTGTTTTTAACTTTTATAATATTTTTCTTCACCTTATAACTGTTTTCCGATTGGTAGTTAAGTTACTCATCATGCTTAAATTAAATCATGCAATCTTTTATGGAATGAAATAAAGATGGCGATGCTGAAACATATAATATATACATATGGTATATAGATATACTCTCAATATACGTTAAATGCTTTAGGTATTTCAGCGGCCATCGGTATTATATTTACACATTACGGGAACATATTCAAACAAAAAACAAAAAACACAAGAACAAGGCCTTAATTGTGAGCTGATGGGATGAGGAACGGGGAACAAAATCGATCAATTGATAACTAGGGCGTTCTTTTATTTTACTGGCGAAGAGCAATGTATTGTGTCCCAGTCTTTTCAAATATGATTCTTATTGTTGCAGTAGAAGACGCTTTTCATTTAGTGTTTACTAAAATGCCTATATAATCTGAAGGCAAAAGATTAATGCCAGCAATCAAAATCACACCTTACCTAAATCTAAAATGAGACAATACTAAGTATACGTACACTGGTTTTAGCTATAATTTTAAGATAATTGAATATAAACATTACTTATCTTTACCTTTCATGTCATTTATTAATATATCGGTATTATATGTACAGAAGGAGAAATTCATCCACTGCTTAGACTTCGGGTGTCTTTTGAAGATGAGAAACTATTGAATTAAACTTGTGATGTATGCTGCCATATGCATAAAAATTGTCAAAATTTAACAAACACCCTAATGATTATCGATTTTTTACATAGGTAGGGAAAATTTTTCGATAAAATAGTATTGTCCAACTTTTCAATTCCGAATCTGTTCCAAAACCTATGCATAGTTCAGTCCCTACAATCATGATGGTAAGTTTTCATTTCTATTGAAGGTAATGTATTTTTGTAAACTGAAGGTTTTTATGCAGCACAGAATGACTTGATCATTACATTTTGACGTGATCATTACATTATGACGTGAATACTACATTATGACGTGATTACTACATTATGACGTCCTCGCTATGACCAATAGGAACATTCTCATCTCTTTCTGATGTGAGGAGAATAATTTCTTGTCTCTGATACAGAATTATAAATAATCGTAGCGACATTTGGACATTGTATAAGTTTTTGGTGGACAAGCATCGTGTTTTGCGTGCGAGAAACATATTCTTGTGAAAAAATAGGCGTTGAAAATAACATTTATCTATCAATTTAACACACATATTTTCAATTTTAAATTTTATTACATAAACATTTTTTCAAGCTTTCAAGTACTCATTCATCTGTTATTTTATGGACAGTTAGTAACTGTATTTTCCTGAAATAAAAACCCACCCCCATCGTACCCCAACATTTCATCAATTATGATTTATATAAAGGGTGATATTAAAGGGCGTGGACAGCCCTCGAGCAAGGATCATGACAGTCTGGTTGATACACCCAAAACAAAGGCTGCAAAAGCAACATTTTTAAGTTGAACAATTGAAACTTTACACACACAAAAAACAGTACATTTAAATCTTCAAATTGATGTATCTCGGACATAATACTGACCGGGCCATATTTGATCTAGACCTGTCCGGACCATGTGTTTGGACTGCTAAAGCAGTTAGTTTATATTTTTGTGTCATCCGAGCCCTTTTAACCCAATAAAAGCAACTTTGATATTTGTGATCCCGATAATTATCTATTTTGAGCACACACAAATATGCTATATGATAATGTTTGTAAAAGCTAAAGTGCGCGAGTTGTTTAAACCGATCCATTCCGCGTATCTCATAAATTTAATATCAAAAGGCGCTACTCCACAAGTTTCGAGTGGTAACAAGTTTAATTGGCGACATAGCTGTGCTACCAGGAATTGCTCGAATGCGAAGTATGTTAGCGTGGTGTACGTTTACCCTGGGAAAAGTTCATTGTCCAATGTATTTGTTTGTAAGAAAGATAAGTCCTTGAAGATCATATAGACTTCTTACGAGTTCAGAATGAGGAATAGGTCCCCTATGGAGGGAGGATTAACAAACAGAAAGAGACCCTTTCTGAAAAAGAGAATCATGTCCAAAATGACGTCAGCCAAATTAAAGTTTTAATGATAAGGCCTTCAAATTTTGCATTCCATCATACTTCTTTACTTTGAAACTATATGCCGTATCACAGTATCACTGCCGTGTATCCTGGAATAAGGGTTAGTATACTCAGGCGATCAGTTTAATTAAACTCAATGTAAAGTAAAGGATCTGCTTTCATAAAGCTTCTCAAGGTTGAGTAAAACTACCGCCCAGAGCTTTACATTATCATCATTGTTGAGTCAGAGACTAAAGTTAATCTCGTATTGCCTATAACAGGTTTTTAAAAACCTTCTTTTCGAAACAAGCTTCTGATGATTGACCTAGTATTTAAACATTTACCTTAAAATTGTCTCGTTGAAAATTGTTTGGCAGGCTAAAATTTAGCGTTGAGTACTTGCTCAAATTGAGAAGCTTTATACAAGCAGGCACGCACCCCAATTTCATTCAACTTCTCAAAATGCCTTTTGGAGTTTTCTCTCGATCCGTATAATAGTTAAACTAAAAAAGATCGCCAGAGTTTTACCTGCATTTTTCTCTTCTAAGTGCGATCCACCGAACTGTGTCTCTCTGATATTATGAATGATATACAGAACGTCGTTGTCATCCTCTTCAGTATAACAAAACTGTAAGATTGTCCCTCTTTATGTGAAAAGTGAGAACATATAGCCCATCTTTCAGATGTTAATTTGCCTCTATGAGGTCCTCAATATACAGCCTTGCGATCCCCACCGTGTCACTTACATTGCCAACTTACTTTATCCTGGTACCCTGAACTCACACGATGTTCGAGGCCAGGCACACCCATCGAACGGCCGATATTAGTGGAGAAACTCAAGATGGCGGAATTAATAAAAAAAAAATGAGTTGGCAATGAAGAAATAGTACCTCCCATACCTCCCTCCCCCAAACTCACACATAGTGGCTAAAATGTATAGTACTGCATAGTGACACTTAAACATTTAGTATTTATTTAACTCATTCACCCCTGGTGCCGCGTTTATGGGGCAGAAGGTGGTATCCTACTTCTAAGCTCTGATGCTTCAAGGTTATGTACTAAACAATAAAGTGGGTGGTACTATGGAAAGGTAGAAAGATGTAGCTTTACGATGATACCAAATAATATGGATGTTCTAGTTGCACTACAAAATACGGAGGGAGAATCGTCACTTTTTGGACCCGAGTTTTTTGAAGCCAAAATTAGCCCGAGGTCGGAATCATATTTTGTGTCAGGATTTTAGACTTTTGGGCCTCAGATCTAAGACAGACCGGTTTGAACTGCACACAGACAGGTGAACCTTTTGTAAAAAGTAGGATAGCTATGCATTTAGAATAAAGTGTGGTCTCGACACGAAAACGATGGGTCCGTTAAGCACAAAAATGAAGTCCAATTTACCCTTCTGCTCATGCTCAGGCGAAATAGTCAATAAAAAAAATGATGTTTCTACCACGGTTATTAGGTTAACTGTAAAATGTCTTGAAGGTCAATGAATTAGAATGTATTCAGAAATAGCGCCCAAAAATGGGTTTCCTACTCGCATTTCAGGCAAAAACGACAAAAACCTCCAGGGTTTAATGAGTTAGCTGACGTAGTTATGACTAATACAACGAAAACGCTGGTGGCGATACAGGTGGAAATAACTTCGTTAATGCTATTCCTTTATTAAAAACACTTTTTTAAATTACTTTCATCATCTTGAATTTCTCCATTGATATCGGCCATTCGACGGTGCGTGTTTCCTCGTGTTCGGAGCATCATGGGAAGCCAAAGTACTAGCCTACAACTTACTTTTCAACCTGACCCGCTTTGTTAGTGTGCCAGAGGTGTAGTGAGTACATATGGCGCCCACGGCAAGAACCACGAGAAGAACTAAAATTGCGCCCATTATCAAAGCTTTGAAAGTATAAAAAAAACTATGTTCTGCTCACTGATTTTGCACTCCCGACCCCCACCCCATTTCACGTGGCGCCCATGGTACATGCGGTGTCTAGCAACACCCTAGCTACTCCTCTGCACACAGTGTCTTTTAATGTTATCAATGTGCTTAACTTTCTGGGTCAAGAATAATCTCGCCCAGATCGCTCAAATAGTTCTATCACATCTTTGAGAGGGTCCGACAAAAAATTACTTTTCTTGGTAACGGTAGAAAGTGGGTTTTTTTTTAGAATTATAGAAAGGTTATTTGATTTGCTGCTGAAATGAGGTTAAGTTATAAGTCATAGTAAGCTAAGTTTCACTTGTATCGGTCTAAATTGACAAGTTTTTCGAGCACCGGAAATGTGATACAGTTGAGATGGCGTCACGTTTCGTGTACTTAGTCACAGTTTCATTGGCTGATTGAGACACGTCTTCTGCACCGAGTGTTTCTTTTACAAAGTGATGTTAAAAAATACAATATTAAGCTGTCGGTTATTTTCGCGTCAATGAATTGTGTATATGTGAAACAATTGAGACAGAATTATTCTTTAAGCACAATTCAAATAAATACATTGATACATAATGGAATTATGTTGATAAGAGACTGATATTGAATCCATGTGGAATAACACAACCCTACCTCCTGTCACCAGTTCGATTTTTATGGCTATTTCCGACTGTTCCATCATATCCAGCAACCAGTCAGAGGTGACTTCTCTCTTTCGCTCATTTGAAAATCTTGATAAATTTGATCATGTGATTCGACTCAACAAACACTATCCTGCTCATTGTTTGGGGTTTTCAAATCACGAGTTAAACGAATCGAACGAAATCCACTATAATGAGAAATTATTCATAAGACTTACTGGTTATATACAGATGATTGTATCCTAAGCGCACGTGACAGTCACATGGTATATTCACAGACACTCGAGCTGAGTTACATGACCAAAGAAGAGAAATTTTGAAATGAACGATGGAGCAAAAGTCGGATCTGATTAGTCGCTGGACCTGATTCAACACCTGAATATAAACATGAAGTTCGACGTGGTGACAGGAGATGGGGTTTTATTATTCCACGAGATTTTACAAGCTGACAAGTATAGGCTTTATTACTGAAATATTATTTGCATATCGCCAGAATGCCCGTCCTGCTGACCGTAACTCAAGATCGTCGAGAAATATCGGCCAGTCTCTAAAATGTACAGTTATATTACTGACTGATCTGTCTACACGAGTTCATAAGGAATTGTGATCTACCCTGAAAATCGCCTGTCAGAGTCAGTACAGCTTTGGGAACTGATTATCGAACTACGTTCTTGATGTGCATAAAAATGTCATAGATTCATAAAATTTCTTTCGAATAATGTTTATTTGGTTGTGTACAAAGCTAAAGGTGTTCGATTAATTGATAATATGTTAGAACCTAGGGATCGCAGTGTAACTGAGTACTTGCTTTTACAAGATGAGTATTTCAGAATTGATTTTGATTTCTGTGTTTACGATTGTAAAGAATATTCTGGTCATACAGTATACAGATGCACCTTATACACACAATTAACTATTCATAAAAGTACCACTTCGTCCGTAATTGTCAAAACATCGCTCAGCTGGGATGAGTTGTATATTTAAATGCATTTAGAGGGTTATTTGGTATAAATTAAATGTTATTTGATAGAGTGACTATTAATTCAGTTAACTGCAATTTTACAGATATTTTAAACAATATATGGAGGTCGACCTTTTTTAAAAAAACATGTATTTTTCAGAAATAAATAATGCTTATTGAACCTAAAAGCTGTGTGCAATGATTGCAAAGTGGTTTACTCAAGAAGGTGATAAAATGCTGGAATCAAGGAAGAAACGTCAAGCGTATATTAGGGTTCTTGAATGTAAAAGTTTGTGTCATAATGCTGTAAGTTGAAAAATGATGTCAAAAAGTATCCGTAAGCCTACATTTGAATTAAAGAAATAATTGTTAAACCTAGTGAAGAAAACCAAACGAGTGGACATAAGAAGTTTTCCTCAGATCATCGTTGCATCCAACGAAGAGCGGAACACACTTTAAACTTTTTAAATACGTGTTTCTAATAATGAAATGATGAACGTTTAAATTTATACACGGTGAGGGTGAAAATTGTATTCATGGCATTTATGATAATTCTGTTTGTATCAGTCTTAATGTACTATTGGAAGAATAAGATGACGATTTATAAAATGATGGATTTAAAAAGCCTATTCTAGAAACGAGGAAACGATGATTTAAGCAATAAACATATTGTTATAATACAGGGGCTTTATCTGACCGAGCGGTGTCAAATCCTGGCGAGATTCCGCTAAAAGTTCCATAATTCCAAGAGTTTCCATACAATTAGCTTTGTAAACTAGAAGGTCCAAAGTTTTTTATTCTATAAGTTTACTTCATTTAATATAAGACCTCAGATCTCACAACTTCCCAATTGTCTAAATATCGCACATCTGCATGGTTTCTCTTCATTAACTTTCAGAAACGTTCCATCAGCAGTCCACGCCGTAAAACTATACAACAGCCTCTATTACAGGGAACTACTTTTAATACGCCACCTTAGGCCATAATATCATGGTCTTCAGGCAAATTTCGCCAGTAAAAATGCATTACATTTTCCACCATGGCAACATGAATGGTTCCTGCCGATGACGGAACAGTCCGTTCTCGTTTATTCCACTGTGCAAATATACCTGTCTCCAATCTTAAATACTGCGCCTGGCGTTACATGATCAATATACACAACTAGATTTTAATACGGACTATGAAACGACAGGGATACTCCTGCGGCTCTGACCTGAATTCAAAAAAAAAGAAAACCATGGCATCATGGAAACTCACTAACACTCTACGTGACGTTTGCTCATAGTAACTGGCTAATTATTTCTGGCTGAGGAATATATTCCCAGCACAGACTTCTCATAATCAAAAAAAAAAAAATATAAAAAAAATCACAAAAATCTAAGAATTCCTTAAAACGAAACGCTATAAACAAATGCACACACTCCAAGTGTATTACAATATTATACTAGTAAATTATGTTCATCTAGTGATACTTTTTCATTCTATCGCTGCTCATTTTCAGTCAACTTTTTGATTGAAAGTAATATTGTTCATATTTTAAAGCGTGAAGATACGAAATATCAAAGAAGCAGTATTTCAGTTAACTGAATAAATTGTTTTGTAAGTCTGGCGTATAAAAGGTCTATGAATAGAACACACATAAAAAGATCACGCTACAAAAGAGAAATTAATTGAATTCTTTTTACCTTCCAAAGTAAACACACATGAGTAGTTAAATAAATACACACAGTATTTATGCTCACGTAGAACCGTTAAGACGTTATTGAACTTAATAATGTACCGCATTTAGTCATTCGTTAAAAACTCAATTTTGGTCTATTTAAAATTTCAATTTAGTCATATTTTGAATGAATGCGTCTTGGAACAACGTTTCCAGTCGGTCTGGAATGAGGGATTTTGTTTAAATGTTGAGCCAGCTAAAATCTGCTTATCTAGTTGTGATTGGTTGTAGTTATTAACCGGGTAGATCCGATTAATGGACATGTGGCTGGAGGAACAGGTCTTTGAAGTAAGCTGCAGATGTATTTTTGTCCTGTCATTAACAGTTTGGAATCATAAAGTGAAAATATCTGAAATTCTTTTAATTAGAATTCTCAAGAAGATGCAGCATTGGTGGGGAATATCAAATATATTTCGGTTTTGAGTGCAGTAAATTCTCTTTGGAATGCGATTTGTGTTTCTAGATAGCACTACACAACACAATTTCGTGCTGTGGATTAATTTTTGGAAACGTATAATTCTGATTACCAGAAATAGCTATGAAAGTACATTCTTAGGAAATTCAAGATGCAGAAAGGCAAGTACATTTATTGCCATTGCTATTACAACTATAAATGACACATTTTTATGCCGTCTCACTTGTATACTCCCAGCTATATGTCCTTTATGACTTGTAGCATAAATCCAAACATTATCTCAAAGAAGTAAAACGGGAAACTCGCAAAGCAGAAGGGATGTGAGAGCCCAATTCGCCAGCCGAAAATGCTTCGTCATCGACTCTCAGGCTCTTGCCTTTCTATCAATACCTGCCTTTTTCATTTGCATTCTTTTAAACTGTGCTTGGACTGACTTGAGAGGGAGACGGGATAGCCCCTATATTTTAACGACACTAATGATTCTAATAAATTGAACATTTACTTCTATCAATCTCTTTGCATTTCTTTTACCTCTTTAACACACACATACACACACACATTAATTATACTTTATTTCTTGAAGATGATGAAATGTGTTGTGTCATGAAAATTGTTGACATTGAGCAATCTTTCTCGTCATATTTATTTAAATTAGACCTGTACATGATCATAAATTCCATGATTCATTTATCCTATGGCATCAATGTCCCCATGTAAATGAAACTTAATTAGCTTCATGCTTTTTGCGTGTTTGTTTCAAGTTAAGATTTTCAAACACTTAAATGTTTACACACTAAAACATAGTAAACTTCTAAGTGTTGATTTTTACATTCCCAGAATAAACAGAAGGTTGTCCTGCCCAACCTTTCGAACTTTTGTACTGATGAACTGTACCAGATGGAAAAGGGTATAATTCCTCTCCGATATGGCAGTTTGCCGGGAGCGATTCGCCTGCCAAAGCGTTACGAACAGCTGAGTAACCGGAAGGGCAACAAATCATTGTCGCTCAAGCGCGTAGAGAACGTGCACGTGCAGCCTTCGGCTGGGGATGAGGGAGAGAAAGGTTGTCTGACAGAGAGATTAGATGATCTCATGCAAGCCATAATCTGGGTCAAACAGGAGTTGGTAAGTGTGAGTCTTTAAAACAATGTTTTGTTTCTGTATCAATTTTTTTTGTATAATAGTATCTACTCCATTCCTTACACTTAGTTGCTGAAAGGAATTGTCTCAATGTTAGCAAGCAACCTGTATTTACATAATCATTTTCCAATTCCAGTTAATCTATGCCATATTTGAACATTATAAATAGATTTGTTCCATAGCTTGAAAGAATGACTCATTATGATATAACTGATGTAATTGACTTCTAGCTTTTCATTAAGATATCAATGCATTGTGTGGTAAAGGAAAAATAAACGATCAAAGAGGGGATGGCCGTTGTTTAAAACAACTGGATCTGAATGCGAGCAAACAACACGCGTCATTATGCGTTAAATTAAAAGGTTCAAATTACCTATTGACAATTTGTTTTAGTTCAAAACATATGTCCAGCAGAATATGTACCACAGAATGGCACAAGAGCCATTCCAACATAAACATTTTAAAGAAGCAGTAAAAGTCGATACAAATTATATCTTTGAGTTGTGCTAGCTTGCTAAACCGATTGCGTTTTTCTAAAGTAAAGCGTATTAATGTAAAATTAAAAGCTTAGTAATGTAAAACCGGCGTTTCTATCTCGCCTGCAAAAGCAAATTATATACAAAGATCACTTGTCGGCTTCATTTGCGTCACATCAGGTTAAGTTCGACAGAAAACAGAATAAAATAAAATCTTTTTTGTCATATTCAGACCTTAAAAATCTGAAAAATGGGTAAATATAATTTGATAGGATTATTAAAACTGGGATCACAGCTACTACATATGAAAAGAAAAGGCAATTAATTCATCATAAAAAAGGTATATACTATTATAAAATCGACGGTAATTAAATATTTTTTTCTCTCAGTTTTTTGTGATGATTCTAGAATCTCTTTGAAAAACTGGCAAGCCCAGATAAATGCTATACCTTACAAGGATGTGTGAAAATAGGTAAAACGGTATGATCATATAGTCTCATTTGTAAATATAGACGTTAATCGAGGATATTTATTAACATCTAAACTCTTTAACTTGGACTTTAACCTGTTGGGTTGAAAGATTTCCAGCCCAAAGAAGATTTTCAATTTATTGATAGGAAAATTTAGAGAACTTTTTACAGTTTCGGTTTTATGCCATCTAAATTACATATTTTCCAGAATGTATACCAGCATGAATTACAAATATTTGGTCTCAATAGATTTGGGGATAGTGGGGGATTGAATAATTCAGTGTTACCGTATTTAAGTTGATTTCATGTTTGCACAGATATATAAATTAATTTGCACGCGTAAATTAATTTTTGTCGTTGTTCCTATCTTCCTACCACACACTGCTGTTTTGATTGGTTAGAGGATGCACATGCTGACGATAGTAAGCACTCCTGGTGAGGTTGCAACACGTTAGAAATTATTTGACAAAATAGACATAACTGAGTATCAGAGTTTAAAAGAACAAATTAAAATTAAAACAAACGAAAACAAAACAAAACAAACTCAATTACAGATTGTATTCAATCAATGTTTTAGAAGGTTAATCACATGAGAAATCAACACTGTTGATAACTTTAACGCAAAATGAGGTCCGTTGCTCACAGTGAAGCTGCTTTCACCAACATGTTTTAAAATATGGCCGCTATTCAACTGGGTGTCGAAGAAAGTGGAACTGACTCAGTAAAAGATTGACATGCATTTTAGATTAATGTACTCTAACAATATTTGAAAAAGGAAATCACTGTAAAGAATAAGATATGTCGAAATCAGATTATACGTTTTTGCTGTTGGGAATGTTGACCTCCGCACTCATTAATTTTGAAATAACATTTTATCAAAAGTTTCATTAACACTGACGTTTGTTTAAATAATGATGAGTTTGAAATTGTCAATTGAGCATTGAGAGCAAAATAAGTTAAAACATATGGTATTAAGCGAGCTACATGGTGACTGACCACTACAACTGAGCACGTCATTGTCAGCGATTCGTATACTATCCTAAGATAATCGGGGACAACATTTTCTATGAATCTGATCTCTTCCGGCATTCATTTCGTTCCATTACATTATTTATAGCCAAGAATTTAATTTCATCACTATAGTGTGTAATTAAATTAAAGCTAGTGAGTTAACTACGCACAGTTAGAGTGCAAGGAACAGTTTTTATGCACAAATTTTATTTTGCATACTTAATATAAAAACTCATAAAAAATAAAATACATGAGTGAAGTTAAAAATGTCTATATTGTTGGATAGGTATCATAAAGCAAAATAATATGAATATCATTCACTTGATCTGACAAGTCAGTGGAAATTCAATAAATAAAAAGTTGAAGCACTACATCCCCAAACTTATACATGCATTTTTCATGTTCGACATTTCGGGGAACACCTGATGCTCACAGTGTAAACACAATACCTTTCCCTATGTGATAATTTTGAAGGACAGTGTCCTTAATAGTTTGGACCGCTCCGGTGGCCTAGTGGTTAGAGCGTCCGCCACGGATGCGGAAGATCGCCGGTTCGAACCTTGATCGAGTCATACCAAAGACTTATAAATAATACTAACAGTTGCCTCACTAGGCGCTCATCGTTAAGAGGTTCGTGTTAGGACTGGTCGGCCTGGTGTCAGGATAATGTAACTGTGGCGAACATCATATTACATATCTGCGGCATGATGACATATTGCTAGACTTCATTATAAACTGCCACACTGCAGACATCATAGAAATATGACTGAAAATTTTTTAAAGGTACGTTAAAAATCCAAATCACACACGCGTTTAATAGCTTGATGCAATACAAAATAGTTGAATAGTTGTCATCTAAGCAGTTTTTGAGATATTTTACTTTTCTTAAACCAACATGTCCACTGCTATAAGTGGCTAGCTCTGCTTTCTAGCCGATTATTGGTATTTCGCTGGGTACTTACTGTGCAGTGACATGATGTGTACATGTCTCACATGAATTTCAATAACAACAAATTCGGACAGCCCAAATTCACAAAAAATATCCATGTCTTTAATTTTTACACAATAATAGCTCAAAAAGTCACACCATAATATTATATTAAGAAATTTGCAGGGGCCAATTTACGAAACTGTCCTCTGCCACCTTAGTACTGTCATTCCCAACTTTCGTTGACCAGCTCAGTCCTCGCCGTGCCCCTTCACTTACCAAAGAGACGTGACTATAAAGGCAGTAGAATAACTACCGTGGTAGCAGGTACAGCCGTGCTGTGGGGCCAAGCCGTGTTGGGAGCCAGGCCCAACCAGGAGAAAAGTGAAAACTTAAAGTGACAGTAAAGGGGTAGGGAGATAGATACAGTTTGCTTTGGGGCCCGTGGCGAGATAGTTACACCACTGACTAAAGGGGTATCCATAACATTCTGTCAGGGGTGTTTCATGAACCTGCTGTAATGCTCGGTACAACTCTGATGCAACGAACCGAATTTTAGTAGCAAGCGACATTGCCTCTATGCATAACATACATGTTTTAATGAATAAATGTTCACTCGGCATGCATTATGTTCTTGTGTATAAATCAAAGTGTTCAAAACGAGTGCAACGCAAAGCAACCAACAAATTCACGAAATTGAACAGGATAGAAAATCTGTCGGTATGGTTATTTTCCCTAAAGTGTTCAACAAACTTTGTTAGCATTTGCAAGTTTTATGTAATTGGTGTTATTGCATTCACTGATTCTAACATATCTTAACAAATGTATTATACGTTCTAGTGCAAGGAATTTCTTATTGTCTATTCTCAGCAAGTCTAAACAAAAGTGATAGCAACATTAAAGAAGAATATATAATATTAATCTCCCGTTAGTAAAGATGTAATTTTGAAAAATATTCAATTATACATTCAATGAGAGTAGACCATAGTCATTTCAATAGCATGACGATATTTATCCATTAATTAATATCACACTTAGGAAGTTAATTGCTTAATTATCTTTTTCTTTTACCATCTGAAATATAATTAATAACTAGTTCGTTGCGAGTTACGTCATACAGAACAAGTAAAGCACTAATTGACAACATTCGAGTTTTAAAAAAAATCCGTTTTTTTCTACTGCTGAGAAGTCGTATCTTTTTATGATTAAGACCAAACACTAGATGAAACATTATCGAATAAATGTGTATGTATGTATGTATGTATGTATGTATGTATGTATGTATGTATGTATGTATGTATGTATGTATGTATGTATGTATGTATGTATGTATGTATGTATGTATGTATGTATGTATGTATGTATGTATGTATGTATGTATGTATGTGTAATATTTCCTCTTCCTTCGTTAATATAGATATATACCATTGTGTCATACCAAATACATATTTTAACGCGCGGCAAAACCGTTAGTTAAAATATATAGTTTTTGGTACCACATGATGAAATATATCCGGTAATAACGTAGGAAATAAAATTTTGTTTTTTATTATATACCAAACTGGCTCCAAAATAGAAGTTTGAAACTTAAACGTGACTTGAGAACGCGGTAGGATGGGGTTGCCATAATCTGTCACAGTAAATTACATTTTTGTAATTTTTTTAAACTGTTTGATCTTATCTGAAAACCATGCAGGTACTATTCCACAACGAATTAGTGTTTTTGTCGTTGGTTGTCAACGAAGTAAAGGGAAATAACTTTAGTGTGACGCGATCGGCGTCATGTCAAATTTCATTATCAAAGATTACTTTATCATGACGGAAATGTAAGGCAGTTCCTATTTATTTTTTTTAAGCTCCTTCGTTATTGTTGCAGATACAACGTTTGTAGGCACACACAATCAAGCGTCGCAAAGCACGATGGGAAATCTTATATTTTCACGTGAAAATATAAGGATATATTTTGCACAGATGAAAATATACAAATGAAATTTTTTTTTCGTCAATACAACTCTATATGTCACACTTAAGTATTATATATATATATATATATATATATATATATATATATATATATATATATATATATATATATATATATATAGTGTGTGTGTGTGTGTGATTGTCTACTTTTAGAATTTGGAGAATGCATCAAGCTTTTCGTTTCATTTTGTAAATGTTTGCTAACCACACAAATCAGATATAGGTCATTGAAAAATTATTTTTTCTTTGTTGCGTTCGAATATCACCAGGATCAAAATCAAGTACATCTAGCAGAGCATGTATCAGAAAGCGGGAACTATCAAAGTCCATATGAATAAGCTATCATTGGAGAAAACTTGTATTGATCTAGAATTCAGTTGTCAAATCTACATCTCAGTTAAATGTTTGGCCTTGGGAGGATCATTGCACAATGATCAAGGAGCTGTATATAGGGACTGAAGAGGTAGTCCGAGCAAGAATTACTTGACCATCGTCTTGGATGAAAGAGGCAGACCGAACAAGAATAACTTGATCATCGTCTTGTGTGACTTAAGAGACAGTCCGAAGAAGAATAACTTGACCATCGTCTTGGGTGAAAGTGGCAGTCCAAACGAGATTAATTTTGCCATCGTCTGGGTGACGTAAGAGATTCAGATGACAGTTAGTTTGGCGGTTTTATGAAACAACAGAATAATTATTTTGCAAATAATGGTACAACCAAGCGACTGTTTTGGGATTCTGTAGCCAGTAACATTAAGCTTCAAGACTGCATATATCCAAAAGACAAAGGACTGGTGGCCATTGTACCAGATACGCGACTAAAAGTATGCAGGTTTGAATCCCATCATCGGAGAAGCCAAACCAAGCTGTATTTTTATCACCAATTTAGTTATAAAGGCTCTTTGAAAAACAATATAAATAAATGTACTGTATTTGTCTTAAAATATAACGATACAGCTAGATGTTCAGTTTCTACGCCTCATGAATTCAATATTCTTACTTTCTCGAATATTACAATTTATGTATATTTAACATTGTTTAAGAGGAGAATAATTACAAATGTGCTACTGTTTTACTGTGACAGATACCGGAACATTGAACAAGAGACAAATAAATTACAGCGTTATTTGTTTTAAAAATAGTTTTTATTGTTCCATTTATCTTTCCTTTATATTTAAGTATGCTATCTAATGACGGAGTTTTTTCTTTTTAGATTTTTTTAAGGCAACACGATATACTCCTAAAGCGCCAATTCTGTGACATCCAGGACACAATACACACATTACAGAGGACACGTAATGGAAAACTAAATGAGTTCTCATTTAGTACATCCGGGTTTCAAGGAATGGAAAGCTGGGATATTACACTGGACAATTACTTTTTGCGGTCAGCATCAAGCGCTACTGCCCTTAACGACTCTTATGATACAGTGATTATAGATGGAGAGGACGACTTCAGGCCGCGCACTTCCTCAATGAAAACAACGCGAGATCTCGCAGCTCTAGCTAGACGACGTGGCAGCAAGGAACTTATCTAGCATATTTGTATGTGTGCTTGTGGACGGTAGTCGTATTGATCTTCCATTTTTGTACTAAAGACCCCCCCAATAAAATAAATTATCGCCAACATCGTTAACGGTATTCTTAAAGGCGATCGGATAAGATGATATATAATTTATCTGTGAATATAAGTTCAGGCGTTCAAAAATACACGTCGCACAACACCTTATGACGTATTTTATTTACGTATAAAACTAAGTACCCAATATAGTCTACTGTACAAAACTAAGTACCTAGTATAGTCCACTGTACAAAAAGGGTTTGAGGACAGATATAACATTGGTCTAAACACATATCTGACATCAGTTTAATAAATGTGTCTGCATTTAGCCGCTGCATGAAAGAAGACTTTTGTTCTAATGACCTGCGTAAAACATGCTTTTAATTTATGTTTACATGTATCTTAGGCAGATGATGGTGATTATTGACTCTTTGTTAGAAAAGTATATTTTCATTATTAAAATATTCATTGCAATTAGACAATATTTGCTCCGTTTGTCTAATTTGTAACTGTAGGCATTGCTTTCAAAAATGCAAAAGCATATAGCAGGATTGACATCAGAAAAGCATAAAATTCATAGAGACACATCCTCCACAACTGTCTGTCCTTATTTAAAAAGAACATTGTCATTTATTTAAAAAGAACATTGTCATTTTTTTTATTAAAGTTTTTTCAGGAACTGTTTTATATTTAAAACTACGTTGTTTTAAGCTTCGCAATGTAAGTAACTCCTCGAGGATAAAATTTTTGCAATGTTCGATGCTCTGTGAAAAGAAATCAGTTTCCATTTTCCATCGAAAAGATTTTATTCAAGGCATATTGATCCTGTAATGTTGCAGTCTGTAGGAACATGAAGGATTTCATAGACTCCAAGCAAATCTTTGGAGAACATCGTCAGTCACTTATCAGTTGTCAAAATACTGTATAAAAGGATTGTCCTTTTGTCTTCTTCACACGACTGAGCAGACGATTCTATGCGTCTTCAAGACCACATTGATGCTTCTGGAATTTTTGAATTGGCCGTGGTATTGTATAAGGAAACAGATGCAAAGAAAGTTAAGCTTGGGTAACCTGGTAATGCAACATCCGTCCACTTGTCTATTTATGTTCTTTTATTTGATAATATGTCAATGAGACTTTTTTATGTCTAAGATATTTGCTAGGTAGGTAGATTCCTATTGATACGTATGTCTTTCCTTTGTTCTTATTTGAGAATAAAGCAGATAACACAAAATGCGGAATACGTTACAATTTCCAAGGCAATATACGTCTGGTCTACTGATCTTCATGATATAGATGTTTTCATTTTAAATGACCTTGTCTGTTGATGAGGGTCAGAAGGTCGGAGTACTCGAAGCTCAGTGTTTCCCGATTCTAAAGTCCATGTATGATATTTGGATTTTAGATGAGCACAGTTTTCAATCAGAACCAGCTACATACTGCTTAAGAATTTCAGTTTTAACCTCAGATCAATACGACCAGAACATATCGGCTAAGTAATAAAAGAACGACTTTATAGTTTCCTTCAATTCCGCCATTTTGGAGGTGGGATTTGGCATCATTGTCATACAGGGGCTGCTATATATTTATGCAAGAAAAATGAAACCCCGTTATTGTCAATATGGCCTTCCGTCTAGAAGATTCAGCTATAACAAATATTTAGTGGTTATTTTTGGCGGTCAGATTTTTCACGATATTCATTTAGCGCAAATTTGACATCAAAGTCTTTAGGTAAAGAATACATGTGGATAATACCAGTTCAAGACGAATAGCGCAATGGCCACCATGGTGGTTATAATGGATGTTATATCGGCATCATATTTTAAGATCAGTTTAAAAAAAAACAAGTTTATTCAGTGAAAAGTCCATGACGATATGACCCTCCATTCATGAGTAGGAACAATAATACATTTTAAGTGAACCGTGCAATGGTCATATTGGATGTTATATTAATAGTCTTTATTTGGAACTAGCATATAGGTTCATCTATTTGGTAAGTATTCTGAAAGAAGACTAAATACAACTTGAAACTGCGTGCATCTGCAACGGACACGATGGAGTCAATGTTGACACACCTCTATAATGTTTTCATGTGCAGTGGATGAACTTTTGAAATATGTAGTATCAGGAAAACGATATGTTGCCTAAAACAGACATGATCAAAGGAGAATGGAATTTTCCATAGTAGTCAATACTAGATTAAGAAACAGTAATAATGAATAATAAAATAATTTATAAAAATCTAAAAATATTTATCGCCTCAGTTTTTCCAATTTACATTTTATGTCTAAGCAGTGAAAATGACTAAGCAGAGCTACTAGTCTTCTAAATGATATCCATCTGAATCCTGACCAAGCTCTATACACACCCAGGAATCCAAGACCAAATCAAGTGGGAATTTAATCAATATCCTTGATATACAAGTTTTGTTTTCAATAACCAGGATTGCCAATAAAGAAAATCTGGGAAAATATATACTTTAAAAATTAAACCCTCCGCAAAGGACGAAACTGTAGGGTGGATGCGTCTTTTATCAGAACCCAAATGCCAATATTACCATCCTTTCAAGAAGAGTAGCGATGTAAATATTTTACAAATATCTGCTCTGGCAGCCATAATGGATGTACTATTTGCAACAAAAATGATTAGATTTTTAATGAAAACTCATGACGACAAGACAGTCCATTTATAAAGCATATTGCTAACACGACTGGATGTCCATAGGCACAGTTTTATTTAGAAATAATTTGACATCACAAAAAGATTGATAGTGAAATCTATATGACCACCCGTTGAAAGTAGTAGCGATAATGGAACAGTTTCAAAATGGCCACCATGTATTGTCCGTCTAAGGGGTACCATTCTTACCTAATGTGAACGATAAATATGTTTAAAGGAAATTCTCCCCGTAGTTTAGGTGGAAGTATAATAGCAATCAGGTACATGAAGAGCTAAAAAAATTGTATGTATATAAGTAGGTAGGTAGGTATGCATGCATGTATCTACGTACGTATGTACGCGAACTTATGTATATATGAAGACAAAATGTTAGCACGTCAGAAAGCTATGCTGACGACCGTTCCGTCTGGCGCCTTGCTGTCAGACAGGGCGTTCAGATAGCCGAGGAAGCAAGAAACAAACCTCGCTACAAAGAGAGCCAGGATGGAAGGCGAAACAACAACAGTCTCAACATGCATTAACATTCACCTGCAGCAAGTGCAACAGAGACTGTCAATCTATGGTAGAACTCTTCAGCCACTCGCGAAGGTGCAGACTGGACACCCAACCAGAAGCTACACCGTCGTCTCCCAAAGACAGATGCCGACGACGAATGTATGTAGATAAATAGGCAGGTATGCATGAAGGCAGATAGATAGGTAGGTTTCCATCAACCCTTTCCATCAAGCCATTGGTAGATTCCTGCGGGCTATAGTCATTGGTAGACTTCTGTGGTCTCTCTAAAGTATTCAGATTGTATATGCAGTTCATAAACCTTTCAGCAGTGAATCACCAGCAGCGAATTTAGTGAGAAAAATAGATTTGAGAAAAAAATAGCCTTCTTGAAACTTTATTTTGGCAAATTAGAAATGTTTATCCCAAAATGGCGTATAGCCTGAAAGAAATTGCTAAATGTCGTCCACATTAGTGATTTCCTTCTCACAAAATTCACTCCAAAGACAGATATTTGATGATAAAGAAAAGAAAAAAGAACAATGATAGTCTAGCAGCATGTATTTTTTCTCACTTCTAAAAATAAGACCACAACAACACTGACAAAGTCAATAGCTTCACTTCACTTTAAAACATTACAAATTATCAAGTTGTTTATTTTCACCAAAACTTTGATTAAAATGACAATTTTAGTTTTCTCGGAGGAAAGCAAGCCAAGCCTATACATTAAGATTAAAGGTCATGAAATAGGTCATTTGCATGTATTTGTGTACTTCTCTTCTGATGACATTATTGAAGTAGGGCATATCTGGCACAAATGTCCAGTACTGTACCGTATATGCAGGATCCCTATTTGAATATAAAAACAATGAAACATTTTAGACTTGATCTGTCTTTAGAATGTCGACTATAGTAAAAGGTTCCATCATTATCTGGCATATTTCTAGTCATTAACAGCTCAATATCTCAAATATATCAATCAAAAACAGTTTACCAGAAAAGGAAAGAAATAATGTAGCGTAATATACTCGCTTATAAGTCGCTCTTCATCTTGCGCTTGCTGATCAGGGTCTCTGTTTATTTTCTAACTGATTACTCGTAACAAATTGCATTATGCGGCTGATCAGGGTCTCTGTTTATTTTCTAACTGATTACTCGTAACAAATTGCATTATGCGGCTGCAGAGTTGGGTCTGTACAGCTTGAAGCTGGACTCGCCTAATTTTAATTGACATACCCGTTTTGTACATTTCTCTTTCAAATTTTGTACACTTTTATTTCAAAATAAACAAGCAAATAAAGCAACAAATAAGAAACTTCGTCTATCAATCAATAAATATATATAAATTAGTCATGATAGGTATAAATATCTCAGTTTCCGAAAATGATTGCTTTAAACCTTAGTTAGCGAATGAATACTGCAGTAGACCAATTAATTACTAAACATAGTTTGGACTACAATTCAAACGTGTTCAATCCACTAAAATTCTATTATAAGTTGCTTTGGATATAACAGCTTTTGCTTTAAACAAATCTCAATCTGCTTTCGCAACAACACAAAATACGGTATGGGGATTTATATTTACTGGTTGATAATGTACACTTCCTCCTGTTTTCTCTGCCATAAAAAAGAAAAAGATCGTTTCTAAATGACTAGGAGTTTAAATGGTTCGTGATATGAATAATAACACGCATTATATGTAAGAGTAATTATATAAATAATTGATAGAAGTAATGTTAAGTTTTATTCACAAAGCTGGTCAGCTACCTTTCTGCTAAATTTAATGGTACATAATTTCATAAACACTCATGAAATGCTAAGAAAAAATTGAATAATATATGTTGTCTGATTTTGTTAAACAGGTTAAACATAATAACTTCATTCATAGTATGTCGTGTTGTCAGTTTATAGTCAAAGTGAAAATATAACGAACAATGAATGTATTAATCTAAGTCAATACTATCCAGTCATTTGTTGGCGACATGTTCATTCCAACCTTGTCCTGCCTGTATCGTCCATTTCATAGATTAACCGCAATTTAGTACGGTTGTGACAAGGCACACTCAAACTGTTGTTGGTGACGCTGGTTAATTCGAATAATACTTATTCAAGGATAATTATTAATTACAGGTCAGAACGAATCATTTCAAAGATATTAACTTATAATCACAGTTTGATAAAGACTGTAAAACTCCTTGTGAATGGATGTCAAACTGCCTGTCTAGGTTTCGATATGTTGACTACGTCAGATATTGGTTGTCCGAAGTATTTTAAATTCGACTGTAGATGTTCAAGTCTTATGTCTGATTTTCAAGAAATATTTCAATGAACATATATGGAAGTAAAAAATTATGGATAATTTTATAAACTCCAATTTATAATGACCAACTTCTTTTAATCACGATATTTTTTCTGATTCTTTATTGTGATTTGGCTAAGTTAAAATGCTGTATGAAAGCTGGGCCGGTTGAATATTGTTCTCAACATACAATAACGACACTGCAGACCATGCCATCATTGCAGAGAGTCCACCTTTATAAAGCATATCGTGACGCACGTGATGCTTGTTTCTCCGCTTGGAACTTTGAAGTAAGTCCTTCAAACATGACTTTAACTAGAGCCTTCAGGTCATAGCGGTGACTCCAGCCCCACTCAGCCCGTGCCCTGGAGTCGTCAAACCTCATCGGCCAGGAATCAGCTGAATTATAGTACAATATACAAGTAGTAAAAAGTGACTTTCGGTAGAATATGATTAAAGAATGTCAACAATTTATTATATTTTGAAATGAAGCAAGTTTTCATTCCTACGACATTCTGTCTTATGACTTTTATCCCCATGTAATTCACATTCACACGTTACATATACATAACACTAGCTGCACGCAATTTTATCGTTTCCTACAAAGCTGTCAAATTCTGCTATAATACAATTTTCCCTAATTACATTTTAAAAAGTAATGACGTATAAAGACATTGGCAAAAATATACAATCTTGAAGGAATACATATATTTTGCTTCATATGAAGCCATTTTTAGAGGATGACACCCCCATGAATAGATCAACCAGACGCCTGTCATACTTACCGATCTTTTGTCTCTCGTCAGGCTTGTACGTTATTTCCAGTTTGGGAATGTAAAGTTTAATTTCCTCAAACAACTCTGCAGGGGTGAAACTCATTGCCTGGACGTTGTATGTGCGCATGCGCAAATCTTGATTTGGAACCTCCATGAACTCCACCACGGACCTGAGACAATCGTCTATATACATCATTGGAAGCATTGTATCGGGTCTTAAGTAGCACTGGTATCGCCCGGTCCGCATGGCCTCATGAAACACTGCAACTGCGTAATCTAGACGAAACAAAACCAACTGCTATAGTCTATAAACGTCAAGAACCTGTCGACATTTCTTGAACATGTAAATAATGCTTGAATCTGTAAAGAATTGGAGGAACTACCCCAAAACATTCTTATAATAGAAGATTGAAATAAATTATAACTTTAAGATTCACTGTAAATTCATTAAACATCTCATTGGATGGACCGGATCTGACAAAACACTTTTTTGTATCGTGTATGGTTTGCTCATAGATATAGTCTGTTTCCAAAACTAGTTGCAAACTATACTCAACACAGAAGAGTACTTCACGGTAGGCACTTATTCTTTCTGTTCACTTTCGGTCACATCGCTTGATGAAGCTAAAGGTATATTTCTATGTAGAGATTTTTAGCAGTGCCAGCAAAATGTAG
The DNA here is from genome assembly GCA_016746295.1 of Potamilus streckersoni. Lineage (NCBI taxonomy): Eukaryota > Metazoa > Mollusca > Bivalvia > Unionida > Unionidae > Potamilus > Potamilus streckersoni. The sequence continues at coordinate 4,967,666 of JAEAOA010002353.1, read as the reverse complement.
ACCCTTTATTTTTTGTAATATCCGTATGCACGTATCGATGTCAGTCTCAAGCACCGAGAATCGCCGTTTCCAAAAACGCTTAGTCTTCTATTAGGTGCGTGACTGCAATTGTCCGTTTCACGTTTGATAAAAGGAACCGATGTTACGCTGAATCAAAAATACCAAAGGAATCAGAAATGCAAACTGAAAATAGCTACGATGGAGAGAAATATACTTTTTCGCTAAAGCATTGTAGGTGTGGCTTTCATTCTTGTTAATTATATTCTCCAAATGTAAACAAAGTATGTTTAAATGACTAAAACAGATTGTTTATGGGACATCGAGAGATCGTTAATTCGCATGAAATAAACATTTTGGCTTTATAAGCACAGGGAAGTTAAAAATTCCCTCTGGAATTCTCTAGAACAACTTATAATATGGCAGGCATGACGATGATGTTTCAGACAGTATAGTAAAAGTTGACAAATATGTTTTATACCTGTTGGGACTGACATTTGTGTTTTATCGCTATTATAAACATTATGTGCTATGGTAAGTATACAGCTAATGAAAATTGTTCTTTATGTGTGCTTGAGAAGTATACTTGAAATAGCACACAAAGTACACTATCTTTGTGCTTTTTGGGAGGCGGGGGGAGGGCACCAGACTGATCCTCCCTCTACCTAAATCAAAGGTTTTATGTGTTTATGTGCACTCATGATGTGTTAGATATGTGTTATTTATAATAGAATTTTGAAGACCCAATTTTACTTGGGTATTTCTCATCCACATTGTATCTAAAGGATGACCTCACTCTCTGATTTTAATCATCAGATTGAGTAGGTGCTTCCCCTTTTTTTAACGAAGTGACCCTTGCCTAAGGGTCACCTATGTCCTGTGTATGCTATATGTATATTGCTATATTGTATGTGTGCTATATATGTGTATATGTAAAGAAAGCATGCTAAGACCAAATTATACATAAGTTGTTGTTCTACATATATAAATATATACATACATGTACACATATACATACATACACACACATACATACATACATACATATATATATATATATATATATATATATATATATATATATATATATATATATATATATATATATATATATATATATATAAAGAATACAAATCATATGGCGAATAACAACCCTTTCAAACGTACTGGGATTGTCTGGTTGATAGGTCAGAATAAATGGTATCCTATCAACCTTTTCTTTCTGTCCATATCTGAGTAAGTCATCACGGTTTGTTTGTTTGGCCCTTTGGATTGCCTCCGCAATCAGGTCTTTGTCGTAGCCTCGGTAACTTAAATGTTTAGCCAGCTCTTCAGACCTTTCTAGGAATCTTTCATCGCCGGAGCAAATTCTGCGTATCCTCAGTGCCTGGCTATATGGAATGTTCTTAATGCAGTGACAATCCCAAAGTAGGTAAAATCATCGCAAACGACTGGCCAACCGTGCATTCCTCAGACATATTAAACCTAATACTTCCGAACAAACCTGTAATAGCTTACCGGAGACCAAAAAACCTAAAGGACATCCTAGTCAGGGCAAAGCTAACGCCAATCGCTAGACAAAACCAACCTAGTCAATCTGGACCCTGTGGTGATAAAAGATGCAAAACCTATCAACATATGATAGAGACCAAGACATTCACTAGCACAGTGACTAAAGAAAAACTAAACATACATGGTCCAAACAAAACATGCAAAACAGAGAATGTGATTTATCTCATCACATGTAAGATCTGTGGCCTTCAGTACGTCGGAGAAACTGAAAAGCTACACAAAAGGATAAACCTTCATAGATCTGATTGGATGACAAAAAAGCTGTACAGAAGCCTCGGTCGCAGAACACTTCTCCTCCCCTGGCCACACTTTCAGTGATATAATACTTATCGCTATTGCTAACAACCAAAGCTGGAGTTCCGAAACCAGGAAGGAAAAGGAATCATACTGGATACGCCGACTTAGAACATTGAAACCAAGCGGTCAAAACCAAGAAGACTAGAAAATGAAAACTATACACTAGTAGAATTTAACATTTATTAAATCTTATTATCCTTCAATTTTTACTATAAGAATAACCGGTATAGAATCAAATATTCGGGATATAATCTGCGTTACATAAATGTACAAAAAGTAAAATAGATGTCGCTTTGGTTTGTAGACTTTTAGGGAATTATACAACGTTTTCAGTTTCCGCAACTAGTCTATACAAGCTGGTTGTATTTATAGTTTTAGCACATGTGAAGACAGCCATGTAGAGGTTTACAAACAACGTTTTTGTGTTTATTTGTTTGTCGTATATATGTTTTGTATTTGCCTTTGAAAAAGACTCACTAAGATTCGAAAGCGCTTAGGCTAGTTAGTTACTAGTTTCGTACTGTTCGTCGTCAGTTTATTGCATATATATATATATATATATATATATATATATATATATATATATATATATATATATATATATATATATATATATTTATCTATATCTATCTATCTATCTATATAGACACATACATATATACACATACATACACATATTTATACACAATATATATTATGCATGCACATATATACACACACACACACACACATATATATATATATATATATATATATATATATATATATATATATATATATATATATATATATATATATACATATACATATATACATACATATACACACATATACATACGTATACACACACACATATATATATACATACATACATATACATACATACATACATACATACATACATACATACATACATACATACATACATACATACATACATACATACATACATAAAAATAGTGTTTTAGTGTTAAGCTTTTTTGTGTGTCATTTCCCATATATAATTTGAATATAGGAGGCTGGTCATAAGGCCGGTTTGCAAGGAGCCACGAGTCTTTATTTGAAATTGACTCGATTCTCTTGTCATGACCTTGGCCTTACTCCATACTCTCCATGAACTACTTAATCCAAATATAAAATTTCTAAATGTGCAATTATAACATTCATTACATTTATTAGTCCCTTTCTTTTTTTCCCATGGAATCCTTTGTTTCAAAATTATCTGCTTATGTTTTTGTACTGTTTGTCCATGTCCTGCACATGTATTTTTTCAGATGTTCCTCCACCAGCCTTCCCACTTGGCATAGCGCCTTATGGTTTCGCCTGGTGGCCTTATTGTCTCCTACTTCATACATGTGCAGGTTCCCTGTCCCAAAAATCCAAATGTACAGTATACATTACTTTTAATCATAGTAGTAGTTCCATGATTCCATGCCTATGGATTGATTAATAATTTTAGTTTGTTTTTTTTTTAAAATAGGGGAAAATATTTAATTTCTATAGTTGAGGATCTATGTTATGGTCTCATTTATCTATAACTATAATTTGTCCGCATTGTTTCATTGTATTAACTATAAAACTAATTATTTCAAACAATGTCTTTTTCCCCAATACTTATCTAAATATAAAAAGATATTACTATATAAGGTTTTCTTTGATATTAAATTAATAATTTTATCTCTATGTTTTGATCATTTTACATTCAGTTATCACGTTTTTTTTTAAAGAAATATGTTGTTTTACAACGAGGGAATTTTGGTATAGTCCTTATCATTTTTCTCCTCTTTGCCACCTCACCTGTCAACCACACATTATGTAGAAATTTAAAAAGTATGCTTTGTAATTTAGGTGAGTTGATATTGGCCCAATTTTTCCAGGTGATATTCCAATCAATTCCCCAGTTTTCCCTCTCAACTTTGCAGTTTGTATTCGTTGTATAATAGTTTTTTAGTATTGTATAAATATTTTTTTTCTCCTTCCCATATTTCTTTCTTATTCTTAAACTTTGCAATCAAATATTTGATGTATACAAATTTTCTCTTATTACAATGTTATTTTTTGTTAATGTTATTTGTAAAAATTTCCTTTCTATTGTTCATATAAAATCCAAACCAATATATGTATATAGCTTCCCAAGGCATGTAAGGAGTTTCATTTAACTTTGCTAAACTATCTTTGTGCAGCCTTGAAATAAAGAAATAAATTTTCATAGCACATGCATTAATATTGTGTGAAAGGACATTTATGAAACATTAAAACATGTAAACAAAGAGTTATCAGCTTATATCTTTTTTAACCCTGAAGTTCTGAAAGTGATATTATCCATGCAGAATTATCCCCATCCATCACGCTCTGCGCACAAATACACCTGCCACATGGGAACTATTTATTGTTCCCTTCAGCTATGTCTTTAACAAGGAATATATACAGCAAAGTCAAAGAGAACTTTTTATGTTTATCATCACGGCTCTAATTATAATATTTAAGTATAAAAATATAAAAATATAAAAAATATAAACAAGTATAAAAATCAGCTTTGTGTTTTCTTTTTATAAAAAAAACGCCTTTGAAAAACGCGTCGAGAAAAATTCGCTTTTTTTGGAAGATCTTTTATTGCCCTGACGAATGAAATATAGCTTTTTAGGGCTTCAAAAAGCATAGCTTTCCTGAAAGTTCTTCACTTGTACATCAGGAAATTTAGAAACACAATATACTGTGCTCAAGAAAATTTCCGTCAAACTTTTGTTAAAGCAAAATTTAATTATTGGAATACTGTGTACTTATCTTTAACAACCACTTTTGGTTTATTTATGCTTCCAGTATATCGAAGTAGTTACCTGTAGTGCCGCCCCCAGGAAGTGAGTCATAAGAAATGACACCTGGGAACCGTAAACTTCTAAAGTCCAATCCAAAGCGGTGATTAAAATACTGAAAAGACAGAAAATGTTTGATCAATAATTAATTTCAGGGGTAAATTTATAAATATTGTTTAGTTGGAGTGTTTAAACAAGTAGGCGAGAAATCTGTAGGACAGAACCTCCTACAGTGGCTCAGAAAATTTTACATTGTAAGCATTTCCAGAGAGTATATTTATATCGTCTAGTTATCAAGAAAACGTATTTTTGGTACTGTTCCAGTTATTTAGCGCTTATATAATTTTTTTGTAGGGAGATGTGGCTAAGGGTTGTGATGGAAACCATTTCAGTCTTTTTATTTGTTTTTCTTTATGTCTGATAATTCAATACCTGTTCATCCCGTATCATATATTTGCAGGTGATTCTAATCCGTGTAAGCCTGGTTATGAATACATGTCATGTATACTGCCCAAACCCACCCACCCCTAACCACAGCGGGGAAACCTGCAATAACGAGAACGAGATCAGTCCTGTAATAATAATAAGAAAATGATAACGATAATAAGATCGATCCTGTGATAATGATAATGAGATTTGCAAATAATAAAATTGATATGATAATAATGAAATCGACCAATTAGAGGACCCGGATTAAGCCGGGTTTGCTTTTTTACATCTATACAAAATTTTAAAAAATGGTTTAATTTTGGCACATTCAATGTTTGATTGAAGTACAGGACAGTGCTAATAAATGTAGCCTTGCATTACCTACATTCTCCTCTCATCCCCCTTATTCATACCTCGCCCAATAATTCCGCGTGTACTTTGGACACGCCGTATATGGTCCTTGGTCTTTGTATTGTAATGTCGGGGGTAGGATTCCGTGGCGAGTCAGGACCGAAGGCACCTGTAATAATAATTATATTATATTATATTATATTATATTATATTATATTATATTATATTATATTATATTATATTAGAAGAAGAAGAAAGCTTTATTACTAATGGTTAAAATAGAAGCAGCAGTATCATAAACGTGCAAGTAGTGGGAGAATGTATATGGTGAGAAAAGGAAATGGATAATTCAGTTTTATTTGGATTTTGATGTTTCTACACTAAAACGGCCCTGGTTTGTATATGCCAGTGTTGATTGACCAGTAATCTTGGAGAACGCTAGAGCTTTTGTTTAACTTTAATTATGTAACTTCATTTGAGGACTGTTCACAACAGCGTCTTCGGCATATTACGTACGCTATGATGACGGTTTTGTTTATCAGTAACCGTACGTGCAATGGATCGTTGTGTCTCCTCTTGCCGAGTCCTAAAAGTATACCCAACTTTCGCATACCACTTGATATACTTTTCCCATGCTCTCACGAGAATCGCATAAGTTGAGTCACAGTCGGTACGCTTGTATATAATGAAAAAACATTATCTACTTGCCTTGTTGCGTGTTTGTTACAGTTAACCTAATATCCGATCCAAACTTTTTGGAGATTTCGATGCCAAAAACACGTTTGCCTTTTCAGCAGATGGCGGTGGAGAAAGATACCTGGAACGCAATTAGACTTTTCACGTGCGAGTACAATTAAATAAAGCGGAGGAATTAATTGATGGCCAAAACTCTGAAATCAATATACGTGAAAACAAACCCACACTCAGCTCTGTTGTCTCGATTGAATCTCCACAGTACGAGATTGACATGAAGATATCAAGTAGATTCGTGTATATAAACGAATCTTTCGCATGGTATGCAATATCACACCAGACATTGTTAGGATCACGATCCAGGTTAATCTAAGACATGACGTCATCAACGGCAGCGGCAGTGGCAATGGCAGGTAACATCAGGAAGGTGTCTCTGGGTTATATAGTGTGGCTCCGGATCAACTGTCGATTAAATCCGGTGGCACCTATGTATCTTTCATGATATAACTCCGGTTAACTCACATTTCATTCTTCATAATTAATCTGGATTATTAGATTACTACAGGTAAACTTAGACAATACAACTGTCAATTGGATTTTGTTTGTTTTACTTTTTACTTAGCTTTGACAAGTTTTGTCCTATAGATATCTGAAGTGTGGCAGCTTATGGCGATGTCTGGCACTGGGGCATCATTCCACAGACAAAGCATCATTCCCCACCCAGTGATATTATCTTGTAGGCCAACCTGTCCCAACACTAACCTCTCAACGTGAGTGCCAAGCGAAGCAGATGACAGTATCACTTATAAGTCTTTGATACGACTCAGCCGTGTATCCAAGGCGGACGCTCTCGCCACTTAGGTCATGAGAGCGGTCACTGTCAGCTCGACCTGCCATTTAATACAATGTCAACGCGAGGGAACCGGTGTACGTGACTTGCTATGGAAATGGTCTGAGTGATGATGTCTGGGGATAGTTTAAAAAAGCGCCAAAGATGGTCGCATCCCTGACCTCACGTGTGGTACCGATCGCTAAGCAAGTTACAATGCAGTCATTTATATCATCAAAAGCTCTTCTGAGGATTGGTTGAAAGAATAATAAATTACGTACAATTCAACTGATACGAGATCGACTACGATGATTAGAGATTCAACAACAAAAGACGGTTGCGCTTCTAGACGTTACACAACCATAAATGGCAACAATGCCAGCCCCAATTAGTAAAATCATTAATGAAGGCGCTCAACATCTGGCCAATTCGATGAGTAAATCTGCCATGGGAAGCGGATTACGATTGTGCAATGTAAGTAAAAGATGAAACTGATAATGTATAAACGATGGAATAATTAAAAGATGTATCAGATCAGCGTTTGACATGGGTGCGCCTGAGATGGTGGATCGCAGCGTCAGATAAGTTTTATTTGTTTTCAGTTAGGGATCTCAGACCATTAAAAACAGAATCTTAAGTACTGGATACATCTAGATTTGTTTTCTTCTGTGTAAGGCTTTCTATGAAATTTATGACAACGATTATTTGCCCAGTGCCAATATAGTCTAACAGCGCATGTTATTCCATCAACGGAAATGAAATTGAAGCAATTCTCAGCAATGTTGACATTGCCACGCCAGAAGTAGCTGAGAGATCCGCTGCCCTATCTATTATGTTTCCTAAGGATAGATCCGACAAATGCAGATATACATATACATATAAGCAACCTCAAAATAATGCAGAAAACGCTACCGCGGACGTAAACAACATGTTTATTGACGTCAACCAAAATTTCAGCCTGGGATTTCAACAGCATCACGGTCGCCTTCATGGGGCCTCATTGCTGTATTTATGTACGATTCCTCTCAGTCATATATTTGGGTTTTGCAGTGATGTCTGCCAGTCCAAAACGTTGAAACTGGTTTAATCATGTCTCCATGAGACGACTTGGTTATACCCAATACATTACTTTTCATTGGACCACCGGATGTTGTTTAAGAAGTCCCTGGTGCACGTATTTATCTGGCTGGTGCCAATTATATAGGCATTGCATTGATACTCTCAGACAAGACCCTGTGATGGAGGATACGTGGCCGAAAGAGGGTCACTGACGCGCTCATGGAAAATTAATTTTTTCATAACTGAATAACACAAAAAATACTGTCATATCACAAAGTTATGGTTGGTCTTATCCAAAACAAGCTTAAGAAAATAATGAGCGCAATAAGAAACAGCTGTGAGATCACGCTAAATATCCCTCCAGCAAAGTTAAGTGGAAGTATCTACGTATGACAAACACAACTTGATAAGCTCAAGGCAGCTAAGCAAAAGAACACTTTGGAGACATTAAAGTTATCAAAGTATGAGGTGACGCAAATACAAAAAAAAAAAGGTGGGATATTTCCATTTTTCGCGGCAATTCCAGACAAAACGGAATCTAGGATGGTTCTGAAAAGGTCGATTACAGAACACAGTGTCTCGTAGATGAATAAAAAAAGTTCTTCGACTACCTGGGGCGATTCGCAAAATACCATCAATGTTAAGTCTTCACTTGTAGTCTTACGTTGAACAGTTTTAATTTACTCATAATGCAGAATTCAGAGAAACATTTCTGCGGTGTCTTTATGCTTCGTGAACTTTTGTCGATTATCCCGTATATAAGAAAACAGAATCGTTAACTTGGATTAAAAGCAAGGCCTGGAACGTACTGGGTTAAATATCTGGTAACTCTTCGACCACCTTCATGTTTTGACTCGTACGGGCTTGCACCGACACGTGAAGATGATTATTTACATAGACAATAGATTTGCTTATGATTGTTTTATTCACCGCTAAAAAAAAAAACTGGAATGGACTCCAATATACCGACATATCGTTGTTGAATGCACTCATGGGACGTCCGAGCCCGTAAGTACCGACTGTTTATGCATTGTCGTTTAGAAGCTTAGTTTGACAGTACATGAATAAGTTTGACAGTACATGAATAAGTTTAAGAGTACATGAATAAGTTTGACAGTACATGATTTGCTAGTTAACATTTTTTGGACGCGCAAGCGCAACGACCAAACATGGTGTTGATGTAGATTTGATCAAGGAAGCTACCATATCCGATCTGAACGGAGTCATCAGTCAGATTGCCGTTGATATCGACACAGGCGAGCTTGTGATTTCCCAAGATTAAAGTGGAAAACTGCATAGTTAACGTAGACATCTGTGACATTTTAAAGCCACCGCTTTTTTATAAAAAAAAAAAAAACCTGACCGAAATCAATGATGCGAGCGTGTTGACTGGTTTCATCATAGACTACACAAGTCCGGATCATACTAGCTTATCTTAACTTGGAACTTAGATTAGTAGGGGACAGTGACAGTATTGATAAATGATCAGCGGTATCTTGGTTTAACATCGATAACGCGCATCAACAAAGAATGCACTATTGCAGAATGTTTACATATATAATATGGGTGCAGCTGGTCGTCGGAGACGAACCGACATTTATCTAATCTGGACGTTTAGTTAACTGTCTTTGATGTTTGCGTTTAAGATTTATCATTACATATATTTAGTGATTCTGAACAGCTACGCGATGATAATATTGGGAAATTCTCATATGGGTTGATGGACCAACAGACAGGATGCTAACAGCGATGGTGATTTTGTGCTGCTTCTCAATATCTAAAAGACAGTGTTATTAACAGACCTTCGCATACAGGGAAATAACCGTTTGTACAACAATGGTATGTAAATATACAGTCGAGGCAGGCTTGGAATTATTGCATTAGCACGCGAGAGCGCCCAGACGCTGACTATGCCGCGAAGCGTAAAAGCACAGATGGAATGTTTCTACAATGAATGAGTGCAATTCACCGACAAATCCATCTCGGTTACATGTCCCGTTAATTATAATGAAACAACCAACCTTGACTAAACCTAATAGAGAAAGATATCGACTGTTATTCAATAAAGCCGTGCTTGTTCGTATAAGAGTTCTTGGGGGGGGGGAAGTGAAAAATAAATGTTTATGACAACAAATACGGGAGTAATCTATGTGTTTCTTAATGAACGTGGTGCTAAACCCCAGGAAAACACAATCACCAGAGACATACATATTTCCCAAAAAGTTACTTTCTTCATTTGCATGGCCGTTGTATCAAAAAGGAAAAGTATATAATAGATTCGATGTGCGTTTGCATCTTGCACTCAAAAAAGCCATTCTGTCAAGCATTTATATTTCACAATGAGGATAATAATAGACATGTTATGGACCCTCAGGATTACCGACTTGAGAAAATGAGTCAACCAACAACTTGGAGATGAAATCACCAAGAAAACTGTTTTAATCACAAGATACAATGGAGGTTATGTAGTCATAGCCGTTGTTTGCGAAATCACCACCGCACCATCGATGACCTTGACTAATATAATAATGTATCTATAGAATTTATAATGATGCAACAGTCCGATTTGCGATCAGGACTACATCGATAGTAACCAGTGTCGCAGACGAAGCTGGCAAAATAATTTCGCCATACGTGCATAATCAAGTACTTGTCGATTCTGATCTTCTCTAGACGGCACAAAGCAGTCTCAGTACAATTATCAAGCTGTACACATAAGATAAAACAATTGGCATGATGTCGGTCTAAATGGAAAACAAAAGTAGATTTCGTGCGCAGATATGGAATCGGAAAGTTTGGCGCCCGAAATAGTAACGGATTGACAGGCAGCAAAACTCTAGTAAACGGTTACTGCAGTTCCCAACTCAAGTAAAACTTTCAAGTGAGCTGCTACACAGATACACGTGTAAAAGGTTATATGGAATCCCGAAGGATTTTCGGACCAGGTAGTGGCAACTGGTCAGACACTCCAGGAAGGGTCCTGGTTTTTAAAAAGTTGTCGCCAAAAAAATCGCCAACCGCAATATTTTGTCGCCAATTTTCAAAGTGTCGCCAGAATAAATAGCAAATATTTGTCCAAGTCTGTTAATGTAATAGGCTATGAAAATTGAAAACAAAACAAAAAAAAAAAAAAAACGAGTTATTACTTTATTGACAACAAGCAATAAAACTATAATATTAAAAAAATAAATCATTACATGAAAATGACTTTTACATCTGACAAAAAGCATTATCAAATGTCAAATATCAACTTTGCTGACATCTACTGCGTCTAGCTCTTTTTGATTTTAATAAAATACCCTCCTTTCCAATTTTATGGCTAGCTTCACAAAGTACATTTCAATGAATGATGTAGTTTTTCTTGACGCATAAACTTGTATCTCCATTCCCACCAATGAAACTTACAAGAGTCAACACCTGGCATAAATCTACCGTATATATAGGCATTAGAGACCATCATATCAATTCGAAAAAAAGTTGTTATTGATCGAGTCAACATTGTTATATGCCTATACTAGTTTTGGTGACCCGATAAAAGTGCGCCAGGATAAAAGCGCGCCGACATGCACTCTGCGAAAGATGTAAATAACAAAAAAAAACCGTCATTTTTAAAATAGTTTTCTGAGTACTTAGCCTATAGTTCTTCTATGTAAGACCAAATATTACAAATAATAAGAAATAATATTAATTTCAATATGTTCAAATGGTTCAACTAACTTTTATTGAGTTAATTACTCTAAATGCTAATGTTGCAAGTGATCCCTTTGTCGTTAGAAAATAATCGGCAGTCAGTTCAAGTTAATTATAATTATTTAGTCTGAAAACATGAAAGTAAATCTGATCGCGGTTTACCGTTAATTAGAATAGGAATGCGAATAATGGTATTGGCTTTGGATTATTCAATATCACACATTGTTTACTTTAACTTAATTTATACATGCGCGGTTTTGTCGCGCGATATTTTGTCGAGATTATATAGCATTGCGCTCCTATGTCGGCACGCTTTTGTCCGTGCGCTTTTGTTACGGAGCTACTAGTTAACCATATGGAATTACGGTGGGATATAAAATATGGAAAATGGTTATCATAAGTACGGTAGCTTGAAACAAAATTTGAACAAACGAATGCACACCCATTTTAGGCATTATTAGTTATCGCCGAAAAGGGCGAGGTTTATTTGTCAATCAATTACTAGGACTTCACTCACTGCGTAACTGTGGCTTTTAAGAGAGGCTCAAGTGTGACCTTTAGCTGTGGTATAAAATATGAAATGGGGGCAAGTTGGGATGGGGATGCAAATAACGCACTCCACCGGGAGAAATGGCATGTCGTTTTTGAAAATTTCACGTGTATTGGACCTGTAAAATCGGAGATTATTAGTGAAAACGATGCTTAAATATAAACACTCCCTGATGGCAGGTTCCAATCTGTGTATTTTCGGATTTCATCCTTTTGAGAAGTAAATTATTCAATTATGCAAAAATTGTTTGTATCGATATTTCTTGTTGCATAGTTTAAGTCTGCAGACATAACAGGATTGACGGCGAAAGTAAAAGATCAATGAGCAGGACTGCCGAGAATAACATCAGGATCAACGACTATGTTCGATGAATTTGCATTAAATCCAAATGTTGTTAATTTTGTTAATTTACTCTTAGGCTGAAATGATGACATTTAACGTCCAACTTGCATTTACCCATGATAATGTTGCACTACTGACAGTATATAATTCTTATAGAGAATTTTTTCACATTTGCTTGGTATTTAAACACAGCAATCGGTACTTTAAAGGAAATAAATTTTCTCTGAGTGTCGGCAAAACTATTGGTATATTTAAGGGGGAAAAAACAAATGAGAAGGATTAACCGTCCTTCAATTACTTCTAGCTGTTTCCGCTCGCATCCTCATAGGCTGGTCGATTGCAGGTGTAGACTATTTCATGGAGACTTCAGCGAACTTCGTAATTTGCTCGGAATTTTGATCACGTGGCGGGTGGTCAACTGACTGCAATATCCAATCGATAGCTGTTTGGCAAATAAGCAGGGGACCAAACTAGAGGTCAAAACAAGGCGGACAATTCAGCATTAGCATCAACTGGTCCAACTACTTCAGCTTCGTTTATAGAGTTGAAAAATGCCTATTCAACAGCGATGATACCACAGATATTGACGAAATTTAATATTGGAACCATCCTGTATTGTTTTCTGGATTTTATAGCCATACGAGAGAGTAGCTATGAGCTGTTTACATCTGGACATATGGAATCAGTAGACAATTAATAAAATCCGGTTCAGTACCCACGAATGTAGTCCCTGTCTATTTTTAGATCACTTTTTTCCTAAGTTTGGTGGTGATACTAGAGTTAGATTTTGGCATTCTTGGTAAGGATTTAAAGGCAATTGTTTATTCTTTAAAACGTGAGCTTATGGTGTGGTTGTCTGTGTATTTCGGCGACAGTGCACATTGAGTAATAAGGTCATAGTGATGATCCGGAAGTGAAATCTGTGTTCCGTTGCCTGGTGTTTTGTTTACAATTCAGCCTCTCAAAAAAATGCAAGTCAACCCTTGACAAGAACTAAACCGTAAATTCATCTTTGAAGGTATTTTAGATTAACATATGATTTGTATTGATTGTCACACAGTGGAAAGTTCAGTACTGAGAAACAAATGTAGAGACAATATAGTGAAATTAATTGTGTTCTAAGGCCATATACAAGCGAGTATGAAAACGGTGTCGATGTTAAAAATTTAACATTTTTTTCACCATAACACCACATTTCATAAATCGAGTTTCGTTTACCAATAAAAGGAATTTTTCGTATTAATCCGCAGTATAACCAACCTGGAATATTTTTCGACGGTAAAGCTGCAAAAGTCCCAGGCATTTAGCGGGAAGGTAGCGGGCATCTCTTAATTTGTTTTAATCTGATACGTCTAAACAGCAATGTATGCCATTTTTTTAATGTACAGATGCCTACCAGCGTTTGATTGGCTGGAGTATAAAGTGACTCAGGAGGTTTTTCGGATAATTACGGAACAACTCAATTAAATACGGTATGAAATGGGCTATAGCCTTGTAGAATGAGTTATCCTAGCATACAGTACATTGGCCATAGGTCCACATTAGTGGATTATGATGTAACATTGCACTGTACCGATGGGTTGGTCACTCCGAACACAGGATTTGTTTATGTGGAAATATAGGTCAGGGTATAAGTCGGAATATATGTCTGACTTCCTTTACTGGTCCCATTGAATTTCTCCCCTCCAAATCCATGATTGTATGTACATGTTAAACTGCTAAAAAGGCTGTCGCCAAAACAATCGCCAACTGCTTTTTGGTCGCCAATACGGAAAAAACTCGCAATTTGCGTCATTGGCGAATCCCAGGTGTGTGTGTGTGTCTCTCTCTCTCTCTCTCTCTCTCTCTCTCTCTCTCTCTCTCTCTCTCTCTCTCTCTCTCTCTCTCTCTCTCGATCGATCGATCGATCGATCGATCGATTGATCGATCAGCAGTCTTAAAAAATGTGTGAAGACTGGACACTTTACACATTTATGTAATCAATGAGAAATTCACGAAAACTAACTCCAGACAACCAATAGGTGGCTTAAATTATTAATGTTTTATTTCAAATAATTAATCCCACGTGAATCATGCATTTTGTCAGCGAATGTAATAACGTGATATGTTGCTATTCGATATACTGTGACTGAGTAGTATAATTACAATCTACGATAAATTATGAACAACTTTATGTGGAAGAAGTCTGTATTAAATATAGTAAGATTTACGACTTTGCCTCATCCTAATCCAAATCGCGTTTGAAAACAAAGGAAAAATAAAGCATTCCTAAGCGTTGACAGAAAACCGAATATATGACCATATAAATTTGGATCAAGTGTCTGTTGTCTAACTAGACTGTCAACCTTCCAAAGCCATGGATGAAAAATTTGTATTTTGCAGTCGGTACGGAGCTTTTATCATACTCAATACAAAATATCCTCTATTTGCTGCACATACATTTGTAGTTAATTTAATTCTTAAATGCTGACATTGATCGAGCCATCAGTGACGCGTAAGAAATTTTTTTTTCTTGATATTTCTTTATTATTTTCTATTAAACGTGCGATATTTCAGCACGTGATCCCCCCCTCGCAAAGCTTTAAGAACATGATCAATTATTTTGAAAATTTAGGTGTGCATTGAAGATTTGATGGTTGGATTTGCGATAAAAGCTATTTTTGAATGGTACTAAATCCAACGAAAACGCATAAGTAATTTAAATGTCAAAATCTTTGCTTGTTTAAAACCGTGACAAAAAATGTGTTGCAGACGTGAAAAGGTATGTCATTTTTCACTGGAAACATGATAGCTTTGTTACAATGTTACAAAGGCATTATTATTGCTGATCAACACATCCACGTCAAGTGTTCGACTAATCAGTTGTGGTTGATTGTTAAATATCAATTATGAACCACAATTTCGTTGACTACTTTCACTTACGAAGAATTAGCTGGTGCTGCTGCTGATGATGATGATGGTTGTTGTTGTTAGGCTTAACGCCATTTTTCAGCACACAATAGGCTATTCATGGCGGCCAGTATTAATGGTGGAGGAAGAAACCGGGAAATCACCGGAAAGAACCACCGACCCACGAGAAGCTACTGGCAAGCTTTCTCACATATCCACATTCGCCGAATCCTAGACTCGAACCCACGCAGACAGAGGTGAGATGGCAGTGATCCGTAACGGACGGCGCTTTAGACCACTCGGTAACTCGGGACCCCGCTGATGATGATGGGGAAACGAGGAAGAACAAGAAACATTGGAATGATGAAGGGAAAATGGACGAATGGAAGCGAGAAGGTTGAAAGAAAGAGAGAAAGAAAGAAAGAATGAAAGAAAGAACATACCGATAGTGCTGGGAACAAAGAGCTTTATCCCGTATTGGCGAGAAAGTTCCAACATGTTGTGCAAGCCTTCTATGTTGACTCTCATGGCAAGCGACACGTTCTGCTCTCCCACCGCACTCAAAAGGGCGCTGAAGTGAATAATCCAGTCCACGTTATAATTAACTACGATCTCCTGTAGGTTATTGAAGTCCAAAATATCTGCATAGACGTAGTGACCTAGAATGAAGATACAAAATGTTGAATTTAACAAGATCATGCTGGATGATTTAAAAACATTGTACGAAAGTTTTCATCACCATGGATTTAATTCTGGCACAATTTAGCAATGCTAATACTATATTTCCCATAATGCTTGACCATGTAACACGAACTTTCTATTATTATTATTATTATTATTATTATTATTATTATTATTATTATTATTATTATTATTATTATTTTTATTATTATTTTTATTGCAAAATTTACGGTGTGTCGTATCGTATAATAGCTACATAAAATGAACTCCTTGTTACGTGTATAAACAATAGGTTAAGCATACAGCCGATTCAAACCCAAATATTACCCGAACGATAATGACGGAACGAAAAGGAAAGAAAAGCAACTCCCGACCCCGCACTACTCCCCCCAAAAAACAATACTCCAAAACAAAGCAAACAACAACAAGGGTCTCATGGAAAACTGTCTGGAAGCAGACGACACAGAATCATATGGTCCGGAAATCACACTAAAGTCCCGCTTAAAATCGGCATCCAAAATTAGAATCAAAATTGTCTCTATTTTAGTATAGACCCATCTATGACTAGTACTTTTCCATGCTTGTGAGGAAAGAAAGTTTAAGAACCTACAATTAATGGAATAGCTGACAGTGATTACGGGCTTTGAAAGATAAATTGGAGGTCATTTTCAGTAAATGGACTGACGTGAGAACTTTTTCATTAAAAGCTGGTAGGAATGAAAAGACACCCCACCCTCTCCACCACAAAACCCCCAATAAAAGCCCCAACACAGAAAAAAAGTGTTCCTACCAAAGGAACTTGTATACCAGTGTGCGACTGAATTTTATTCAATATTTCTCTTCTATTTTTGGATTTCTATGTCACAGCTATAGTATGCCTATTAGATACCTAAGCAATTGACTTTTTCTATAATCGAGGGTATAGAAAAAGAGCTCGTCACTTGCAATGATAATCTTAAAATTTACTGTACAATCAAATTCAAATTATGGATCATTGTTACGACTCTATGGTCTAAAAGTAACAGAAAGCAATCGAAACGAAGACGTTTAGCGAACTTAACAACTAATTTGCTTTTCCAAGTTACAACATAAAAAATTAAGAGAAAGTGATAGCCTTGTGAATGAAATCCACAATAAGCCTATAAGTTCTATATCAATTCCAGACTTGTTTCGAATGAATTCAGATACTGAATGTGCTAATGTACCCGAAGTCTTAAATGTACTAATGTACAAATAGTCTTGATGAATCACAATGCTATAATTCAGAATGTATTTTAACGAGTTCACAATAATCTCAAAGTAGTGTTTTAGTACAAAAAAAATCAGCAAACACTTTTTAATTAATCCAATGAATAATTTAGATAAAATGATTATATTTGACAGTAACTCATTCCTCAAAATGATTTTAAAATAGGAATGAATGAATAATCGTTTACCTTATATATGTGTGTGTATGCATATGCATGCACGTATGCACACACATACACACACATGCATGCATGCATGCATGCATGCATGCATACATACATACATACATACATACATACATACATACATACATACATACATACATACATACATACATACATACATACATACATACATACATACATACATACATACATACATTTACACAAAAACCAGCTTACCACTGTTGTGCTTAGGTTCCCTGCGTTTGACAATATCAGACATGATCACGTTGTTCTTGCCATATCTGGCTCTGGAATAACAAAAAGTCATCAAATGTAGGTACGTACGAGTTTTCATTCACATGATATTCAGAACGCTGATTGCATTAGACAAGTGTCAGGATGACGCTTTTCAAATTTATCAAAACCTTCAATTTGTTGTAAAATCTTAACATAATAAAATTAGGGAATCTAAAAGAAAGAAAACTAAAAACCAAAACTGTATTTGCTCAACATTCCAAAATGGAACATTGTTTCACAAGAATCTTCCAAACAAGACTTTCAGTAAAACCAGTGTTTCCCTTTACGCACAGTTGTGCGTCATGGACGCACACTGGAGAAAATTGACGCACTGAAATCTTTGCTGTGAGTTTTTTTGACGCAAAGGATTTGCAAAATATAATCATGATTTATTTAATATCCAACACGTTGCATTAGCGATGGCATTGTGTATACTTCGATTATACATCATTAGGATGGCATCGTGAACACTTCTTCCGGTTTCCTGTTTCGTATGCTATCTGTTTTGCACACTGTAATACTGAACATACAGAACAGAGAACCATTAGGCAATATTTTGACAGAGTAGCTGCCCCTGATCGAGAGAGAGAGAGAGAGAGAGAGAGAGAGAGAGAGAGAGAGAGAGAGAGAGAGAGAGAGAGAGAGAGAGAGAGAGAGAGAGAGAGAGATTGTGCAAATTGCAATATCCTATTCCAGCTGAAAAAGTATGGATTAGATGAAAATTTGTCGGTACATTTTTGACCCACACATTTTTTATTTGACCCCCAGTTCTGACACCAAGGGGTTTTTTTGACCCTCGGTTTTACACTCCTGGGGGATACACTGGTAAAACATTGATGTATAAACTAAACTTTGGATTGTACATATAAAGGTACATCACTTCAGGAACGATCTGTCTGTCTGTCTGTCTCTGTCTATATCTATAAATCTATATATCTATATCTATCTATATCTATATATCTAGTACCCTGCCATCTCACCACACACACGCCCATATACAAAATCTTTACTATTGTCAGTAGTCTACTGATGATAAAAGCACGAATAAAATGATATTAAAAAAAGATAGAGGGAGATAGAAGAGAATTCATTAGGAAATAAAATGTTTAAATTATATAGATTTTCAGTCAATGACATGTGGCTAATTTACCTCAACATTCGCGCCAGTCCGGTTCCAAGTTGTCCTTGGCTGCCTGAAAGAATCAGACTTATTGGATTACCCAAAAATTGTTCAATAAATATGGGGTGCAGTTTCAACTTAGGACATAAAATGCCAAACTAAGGATTGACGGTAAACAAACGTACTTACGGACGGAAAAGGGTAATACGATATAATACTTTTATATTTGTGGATGGACAAATTAATATTAGTATTGGAAAAGTACTTAGGAAAGAAGTTCAATAAAGCATGGTTCATAAATATATTCTCGTCCATTATGATTTGATTTTTTTAATGGTTTTATGATTTTACAAATTGTTTAGATTTTTCTGGCAAGTCGTTTACTTTGTAGATGAAGGCCGAGTGGTCAAAAGCGCTCTCCGTTACGGATCACTGCAGTCTCATCTCTTGTCTGCGCGGGTTCGAGTCTAAGATTAGGCGAATGGATAGGTGAGAAAGCTAGTCAGTAGCTTCTCGTGGGTCGGTGGTTCTTTCCGAGGATGTCCCGGTTTCTTTCTCCATCATTAATACCGACCGCCACGTGTGCTGAATATAGCATTAAGCCCCACAACAACAACAACAACAACAACAACAACTTTGTAGATGACCTTCTCTACAGGTAAGAAAATATCAGAGCCTAATTAAATATACAATATATAGTCAGTCATGCATTCAATTTGTTAACATATCTGTGTAACCTAATAAATACAAGTATATGTAAACTGTATTGTAGAGGAATGATTATCATTCGTAGTTTTTAAACACTTCATAATACACATCAAATGATTTTGTTACTGAATTTTCGAAACGCTAAACTCATGCAGTGTTTTCTTTTTTCTTATGTTTAATTTATCTTCGTTTTCTGCAATTGTAAGTTTAGGAGGACAAAAATATATGCCTTTAGTATAATCAAATTTTAGAAGTGCTACTTTTCTCCATTAATGAAGCATATAATAGAACCATCGTTAGACCTTAGTTTTATTTTTGACTACTGAATATTTAAGGTCTTGTTTGACGATTTACACGGTGATCCATCTGAAGGGAGTCGACTTACACCAGGGCACATAACCGTAGTCAACACGGAATAATCTGATGATAGGATTCAGTCCCGCTCGTTTTTGGTCGCTCGTCAGGCCTGCTAATCACTGTGCCGCTCAACTAGATACGTCTTGCCCGCTATAAAACTAAGTAGGTAACTAATTCTGACGTATGCGGGGCAAATAAAGTTGATTTATCTTGGTCACGTATTTGGCCTTTTGATCAGCCTTCCATGTCGTAATTTCTATACTGCCTCAAACTAGTTAAATGTGTGTGTGCGCGTGTGTGTGTGATTTAGATTTTTTAACGTACCTTTAACAAGGTTGGCAATTTAGTCTCTAGGTTGGGTATCGGTGCAATTTAGAATATACGTCATTTATTTCGATTTGTACAGATTGATACTTGCCTAAATGTATTAATGCTAATCGTCCGTCCATAGTAATTCAGGAAATAATATCGTTGTAAATCCAGTCCGACAACAAATTAATTATACATAACATGTATGTATAGAAGTTTTTACACCTCTGATATTCGGTCATGTTATTACACTGTTCCAATTTAAACGGCCTGTGGCCAAAATCGATATTTCCTTGTCGATTCATGTGCGTTCATTTTATAAAGTCACTCTGCGTTAGTTGTATCTATGTAAAAATTGAGGACGAATTTTATGTATTCCATTCATTGATCGGTATGAATTTGCTAATACTGATGATTAAATGAAAGGAACGGCGTTATCATAACTATAGCATCTACACAATAGCTTTGTTTAAAGATTTAAGAAACAAGTTAATACCGGACAAATGAAAGAAAAGGTGATATTTTTCGCTTTCATGAATTATTTTGCATTAAATTTTTGTAAATGGAATACCAAAGAATACCAGGAACGTTCTGAGCAAGTATGGATACAAGTTTTAGGATATTATTGTTGGCTGTTACAAATGGATGGAAACGGAATGTACACATCACGTTTTAAATAAAGAAAACTTCGGTGAACCCTTCTAATACAAAACTTAATGTATGCTTTCCTTCATACGGTCAGGTACTTGTGTCGTTACTTCGCTTCGCTCGATGATAAATTGCATAAATATAAACGCGATGATATATAGACTTTTGTAAATTATTTTTTCACGTGACATGACAAAGATTATTTATCAAAACATTACTGGCTTTGATTTTCCGTTCATCTTTGTTACAGCAATGAACAACACTATCTGTAATTTCTGTCTAGTCTGACGGATGGCGGTTCTTCCATGCCTAACTTGCCGAACTTGTAATCAAAAACGTATGGACTCGAATCCCATCTATTGATCTGCCTTGGTTTGCTACAATGGTGCATCCTTGTGGAAGGAAGTTTATTCTATTTGTAAATGCACTAGATATTGTTCACCATAATGACATTCACACAGTTTATAATTTTTCACCATCATGTCATTCATAGTTTTAACATTGTTGACCATGATGCCATTCACGCAGTGTCCACGCTATTCACCATGATGCAATTCACACAATTTTAACATTATTCACTGTTACCGAGTTAGGGTCCTACAACTGTTATGTAAAATAAAGGTAAAGTCAAAACCTGTGTTGCATACAGTACACCAAGCCCAACTATAAAATGACTGATCTCCCACTGTTCTTGTTTTTTTTTTCCCTTAAGGCTTAGCGATAAGGAATTTTTATTAATTAACATCCCCAGCCATGGGAATAAACAAAGGACCGAATCTGACGACAGTCTCTGGTATCAAATATACAGAATGTTGGAATTAATGTTCTGGCCAACTGTCAATACTAATTTTATAGAGACACAGAGTGAAGTCAAGTCATACTGATAACACCTCCCTTCTTAAGAGGAAACTGTTTTCGATACAATATATATATTTTTAAAATGAACTAGCTGGCTTGGTAAATCAACAACAACATTTTCAACCGTACATTACTAATAAAATGCATAAAGCTTAAGAGTCACTACTGTTGAGTTCTGTAACAGTCTTAAATTCCATCAGTGACCATCCATAATAGTGGAAATACAACAAATTGGTTACCGTATGTATCCACATAAATTTCTTTTATGATTCCAAATCAGAACACACTAAAGTTCGAAAAATCTAGAGAACCTGACCTATTCCAGTAGATTCCTCTGCGCCATGTCAATGGGTTGTGGTCAGTCATATTTCTGCTCTCGTGGAAGACGTTTCCAACTTGGATAGGCCACCGCATGTTCTTCACCGTTCATTGTCAGGCTTAGAACAGCACCAATTGCTGTGTCACCATCATCTATCTGAACGATGAATTCTTTGCTGAAATCTGGCGCAATAAGGACTGGGATTTTAGTAAGAACATCCTTTAACATTTTAAAGGATCGGACGGTGTCTTCCGTCCATACAAGTATATTCGGTCTTTCTTTCTGTGTCATTGAAGTAATGGGACTGCTACTTCGGCGAAGTTCTTAATGAATTTTCTGTAATATCCAACCATTCCAAGAAATGAGTGTATTCCCTTTTTTGTTGTTGGTAATGGAAACTCATGCATTGCGTTAATTTTATTGTCGTCTGTCTTAATTTTTCCTCCCCCAATGATATGCCCAAGGAATTCGATCGCAGCTGCTCCAAACTCGCCCTTTGACGGCTTTATTGTAAAGCCATCTTCCCGTATACGTTGCAGCAAGGCACGAAGATTTTCTATATGTTCTGAAGTTTCGCTTGACACAATGATGTTGTCCAAGTATGCTGCAACATTATTTAGTCCAGACACCAATAAGTCGATGAGTCGGGCAAAAATGTCGGGTGCCGTTATTTATACTGAAGGGCATAACGTTAAATTCATAGAGCCCGAACGGAGTCACAAATGCAGATTTTTGCCTCGATTCTTCAACGAGTGGAAATTGCCAGTAGCCCTTAGTTAAATCTATCGGACTCGTGTAGATTCTATAACCAATCTTCTCAAATAGATCGTCCATTCGTGGGACCGGATACGTATCAAATAAGGTGATACACTTAAGCCTGCTGTAATCTACACATAACCGAAGAATTTAATCTTTCTTGTTAACTAATACACAAGGTGAACTCTATGGACTGATTGAGGGCCGAATGAGGCCTTGCTTCAGCATTTCATCCAATATTGCTTCTACCTCTCTGCTTTGCGCGTTAGGTATTCGATATGGTCGTCGTTTGATTTGTATTTATGAAGTTGTCTTGATACCTTGAGTTAAGATGTTTGTTCGACCAGGCCTTGTTGATATAACATCCTGAAATTCTTTGCAGGGATTTCTAATATCTTCTCGTTATTCCTTTGAGAAGTTTCCCCCAGCTTAACACCAACGTCACCTTCGCCTGCATCTTGGAGGAAAATCAATTTTAACACCATCGTTCTCATCTAACTGTGTTGCCAACAGCACAGCACGCTTGTATCCACGCAGGAAGTTTACATGACAGGTTACCGTACCTCGCCTACCGAAAACATACCTGATAGTTAACATAGTTGACCTTTCGTACAACACAATACGGTCACTGACATTGAGCCTTCAACTTGGATGAACTTGATGGCAAGAGAATAAGGACTTCATCCCCTGCACTAATTTATCTTGTTTTCGTGTGACGATCATACAGTTTTTTTATTTTATTTTGGCGATGTAACAGATTATATACGAGTCCCGATTCCAGCCATCTTCTCACGCATTTTCACAACATGCTCCACAGCTGAACTTCCTTACATCCTTTTCTCCTGTAAACAAACCTTGTAAAATCCGCATTTGCCCTTTAACTGGCCAACCATACAACATCTTAAAGGGTGCAAAGCCAGTTTCCTCGAGTGGGACTTTGCGGAATGCAAACAACAAATATAGCAACATCTCATCCCACTCATTCCAATTGTCTGTACAGAACTTCCGCAACATTGACTTCAACATCCCATTAAAATATATTGCCTTTCCATTCGCTTGCGGGTGATAAGGCGTTGTTGTAACTCCACGGATACCTAACAGTTCATATAACTGCTTTAGTAATGTGCTAGCGAAGTTGGTCCCTTTGTCTGTTAATATGATCTTTGGAAAACCAACACGGCTAAACAAATCAATCAGTGATGTAGCTACACTCGTTGCCTCCATATCCTTTAGAGAAAAGGCTTCGAGATATTTTGTTGCATCATCAACCACCGTCAGAATGTATTTGTGTCCAGACTTCGTTCTAGATAACGGTCCTAAAGTATCCATTGCAATTTTTGAGAATGGTTCCGTTATCACCGATGGACAAACCATTGGTGCTGTCCCACCTGCAGCCCGTTTTGTGACATTCATGACACGATGTACAATATCTTTTTAGATCTGAAAACATTCCAGGCCAAAAGAACGATTTAAGAAACATCTCCTTTGTTTTCTCCAAACCCAAGTGACCTGCAAGGGGTCGATCGTGTGCCAGTTCCATTACCATTTTTCGTAATCCTGCTGGTACAACAATTTGCTCCCCTCCACGCGAATCATCATATCGTTCTCCCAGAAAAAAAAATGCCGTTGGCTCCTTCGCAGCCTCTTCACGAGTAGCAAAGAACTCTCGAATACTTTGCAGTGAAATATCCTCAGTCTGTAGTTTCGACAACATGTCCGCATTCATTTTTTTGCTGAAAGTTTGTCAGCTTCAATGTCATGCAGCTGATCAGTGTCTGTTGTCTCGATGCTTTTGTTGACAGCTTCATTCCTATACTCATCACATTGGTCAGTATTTTTCACAGTCCTCTCATCGTCTTTTTACTATCGACCTCGTAACAAATGACCCCTTCTTGCCAAGTATATCCATCCCCAATAAAGCTACAGCGGCTAAATTCTTAACAAGTCCCGCTTTCGCTGGTCCCTTATAATGTGGATTGTCGATATTTACCAAAGCCAACTGTGTGGTAAATGGCTGCCCCACTGCTGTGTATAATGTAATTTTGTGCCCCTCCACCAGCTTGCAACTCTCATCAACGAGATCTTCTCTTATCAAGGTCATATCTGAGCCAGTGTCCTTCACAAACGTTTCTGAAAAAAGCCTTTCACCAATTGTTGGCTTAACAAAACAAGTTGCTGGGTTGCCACAATGTTTCGTGTCATCTGTTGGACAATACCTTGCAATATGTCCCCACTGCTTACATCGATAACGCTGCCGATTCTTATGTTTGGATTGGTCATTTGTCGATGTTGGTTTCGCTTGCTGATGTAACTTCTGAATATGCATCTTGTTACTATTCACATTTATATTTTTATGAAACTCATTCTTCTGCCCTTGCTGTTGTACACTGGTTGGAATATAATCTTCTGCATCCTCTACAACTGGACTAGAGCCCTTGTTCCTCATAATCCACTGAGCCTGATCTTGTGGCAAGGCTTTCAAAAAAAATCCTCACGAAGACAATTGGGTCACGATCATCCGAAAAACGCTTTATGCGCTGATCAATCCTGGACATCAAACCACGATACGTCTCGGTACTTTCCTTCTTCATGCTCACCAACGCTGTGAAATGTTCATGCGGTCGCTTTCCAAAGCGATCAACGAGTCCTTTCAGGAGTTCCAGGTAATCGCCACAAGCTTGAGTTGCAACATATCTAGCTTCAACTATCAGAAGAGTTATCTTAGCTGTGATACATTCAACCCGTCAGGCCAATTAGCATGATTTGCAATTGATTTGAACTCTGCTAGAAAGGTCACAATATCTTCTCCTCGTTCATGGTCATGTGCCTGAAGCTTTACCTTAAATGGCATTGATGTTGTCTTTTCCGTCGCTTTCTCTTGATGTTTTACTCTTTCTAACTCAATTTCCAAACGCTTCATTTCTAATCGTAATTTCTGTCTCTCCATTTTCCATTCAAACTCCTGTCTTAACTCCAATTCTTTTTCATTCTTCTTTGCGTTAGGTTTTCGCTTAATTACCTTGGGTGGTTGCATTTGCTCAAGGTTAAGTTCCTCTTCGAACTCCCGAATTTCCGTATCCGTAAATTCCATCAAATTTTGTGTTGCCGCTTTTCTTCGCGGTCGTCCTGAAGCAACCGTTGCTCCGTGAACTTCGAAGTCACCAGCATCCGACATAACGAAAACAATATGTACGTACTGTAAGTTCTATCACTGTATTCACAGCCACTGGACTAGCTTTCCTTATCTACGAGTTTCTAGGCTTATACGTTTACACTCTTTACAGTGATACACAATCTGCACTTATCGATCAACTTAAGTTATACGCACAGTACAATGTAGCAATCAACAACGTATGTTATACACACAGTACAACTAGTCACTACTAATATTACACACAGATTCTCTGAATCCGCAGCTTTCAGAATTGTCAAACAATTCCAACGTATTGAACAATTCCAAATAATTCACACAGAAATATTAAAAGCTGAACTGCTGCCACTAAAAATGTTGCATTCGGTTTCAAAGCACACACAAAAACCAAATAAGAGTCCTACAATTTTTATGTAAAATAAAGGTAAAGCCAAAACCAGTGTTGCTTACAGTACCAAGCCCAACTATAAACTGTCTGATCTCCCACACTGTTCTTGTTGGGTTTTTTTTTTTTTTGTAAGGCAGGAATTTTAATTAATTAACATCCCAGCCATTGAAAGATAAACAATAGGACTGAACCTGTTTACAGTCTCTGGTATCAAATATCCAGAATGTTGGAATTAATGTTCTGGCCAACTGTCACTACGAACAGCTAGAATTTTATGCAGGCATTAAAAGTGGAGTCTACTGATAACATTCACCATGAACCCTAAGTAATCGAATCAGGCAATACATGATCAATTTGCATCGACCTATAGTAAGATTATTAAAGAGTATCCGTTGAATACAGTAACTAATATTGAAGATAAGTAACAAAAACAGTTTAACATTGTTCACCATGATATTTAAGCAGAATAAACAGACAAGACCTGGACTTCAAGCATATCACAGCATAAAAACAAATTAAAATGTAAGTACAATATTTTAACATTTATTAATTCCTAAACCGCTGACAAAATGACTATATGTATATACTATGCTATTAACTGTATATACTATATATTATCAACATGCTCACACAGGTCAGAACAAAATTACTGCTACACAATTTGTTTTTTAATCCCGGACGTAATCTTCAAGTTGAATATATGGTCATGAACATGGAGTCCATATATATGGCGTACTAGACAGGAAGCACTTTCCTTGTTTCAATCAGCACGATCAATAAATACATAAAAACTCGGTTTTTCAAATCAGCGTGCCAAATTTTGACTTGACGCAACACAGTAACATTTTACCCTTTTCCTATAAATATTAAATTTAAATAACCTTTGCAGGGTTCTATAAATTGTAAAAGTGGGCTAAATTATTTCCTGGTTTAGTAATTTGTATTTTGAGAGAGAGAGAGAGAGAGAGAGAGAGAGAGAGAGAGAGAGAGAGAGAGAGAGAGAGAGAGAGAGAGAGAGAGAGAGAGAGAGAGAGAGAGAGAGAGAGAGAGAGATGTATACAAATACATTGGTTTTAGGACAAAATATTATGGACGATGTTAATTTTACCTGTGATTAAAACGACCGGATGCTCTTCTTGGTGTTGTACGTCTGCAGGATTGTTGATGCATCTGCGAGACGTCAGTGTCATTAATCCCACCGGAATCTGAGAGTCCGTTGTTTGATTGAGCAAAAATGGTGCGGTTCTTGAAAAAACATTCTTGAAAGTTTTTAGAGCCATGCCAACCATTTTGTAATTTTTGTTGTTAAAATAAGTGATGATATACGATCAAAGAACAATTCTTGCTGTATATGGACGTGACTAAACCAGCAGCGCGTGGATCAGCTCTGATGCCGCCTGGATTCTCTATGAAAATAAAAAAACAATACAGGAAATATAATTCAAAAGTTATGAAGTGCTTGCATTTTATTATACACATTATATACGTATAATTTATAATTTACCGCAGATTGCCTCTGATAGTTTAATTCTTTTATTTAAGTGTGTGCGTGTGTGCGTGCGTGCGCGCGCTTGTGTGTGTGTAACTCAGCTTGACGTTGAGTTGGGTCAGTTTGATGATACTGATTAAGTCTAACCCGGAGTGGACCGACCAAGAACGAAGCGTAAGCAACCACTCTTGGGGAATGTGGCTTCAGTAAAATATAAATACTCGTACCGATGCGGTCCTATCCAGATTCCTAACAGTCATCAGTATATCACCCGTACGCAATACCTGCGACAATATTTATCTAAATAAATATTCCTAAAATTCTTTTTCTTCTTCCCTTTCTTCTTCTTCAGTGTCCAGCAGCAACATTATCTGACTGTAACATATTTAGTACATATTGCAGGCTATAATATATTTAGTACATACTGTAGACTATAACATATTTAGTATATATTGTAGACTATAACATATTTAGTACATATTGTAGACTATAACATATTTAGTACATATTGTAGACTATAATATATTTAGTATATATTGTAGACTATAACATATTTAAAACATTTAGTACATATTGTAGAATATACCATATTTAGTACATATTGTAGACAATGACATTTATAACATATTTAGTACATATTGTAGACAATGACATTTATAACATATTTAGTACATATTGTAGACTATACCATATTTAGTACATATTGTAAACTATACCATATTTAGTACATATTGTAGGCTATAACATATTTAGTACATATTGTAGACTATAACATATTTAGTACATATTGTAGACTATAACATATTTAGTACATATTGTAGGCTATAACATATTTAATATATATTGTAGACTATACCATATTTAGTACATATTGTAGACAATGACATTTATAACATATTTAGTACATATTGTAGACTGTACCATATTTAGTACATATTGTAAACTATACCATATTTAGTACATATTGTAGGCTATAACATTTAGTACATATTGTAGGCTATAACATATTTAGTACATATTGTAGACTATACCATATTTAGTACATATTGTAGACTATAACATATTTAGTACATATTGTAGACTATAACATATTTAGTACATATTGTATTATCTTATCAAAAATTGAGATCATTTTCACTAAGCATTCTGATCAAGTTCTTTATTCCTAATTGCTATTAACATGAGCCGAATTTGAGATTTTCGTGCGTAATAGTGTTAAGCTATAAATATGGATTATTAACACCTAATCAAATCAATGGGTAGAGATATACTTTCGCATCAGGCAGACAGAGGTGCTTGGTAATAGATTGGAGGAGGGGCATATTTGTTATTGTTATGCCTGGACATTGCTCACGGCCTCTGGGACAATATAAACCAGATGTATTGATAATGATGCAGTTCACAAGGGGAGACAATCTGCCGTTGATTCAGAATTTAGACAGAATCACCCAGAGACAAGTTTCAAATGAACAGTGAACATTTGCGATTGACAATTTCTGAATACACTACGCGATTGTATCCAGTCAGAGTGATGATTTTCAGAAGTCCATTGTACAAGAGCAAGGGTTCCCGCGGAGTGTTTTTTTTTTGGGGGGGGGAGGGAGGGGAGGTGTGGGTATTTGTGCGGGGGGTCAGTCAGTCATGGATTAGCTAGTATAAGAAGCAGTCTGAAAATAAAGCTAATATTTATTAAGCATTTTGAACATAATCTTGAGACATTTTCAGCTTCATTTGCATGAATAAAACTTGTCGATATATATAGTTTAATACAAACAATACTATCATACAGGTTAGAGAAATTAAATTCGTTCTCTACCGCGTTTCGAACCCAGGTCCGAGAGTAAATGGCACCCATCGCCTTGCCTGCACGCACCAATCCATATACCGTCACGACTAAGCACGCATCACCAATAAATGATGGCACTGAATCGTTTGTTATATAAGCTCGTGTGTGTGTGTGTTTCCCTTTATGCACATTTGTGCGTTAGGGACTCACACTACAGAAAACTGACGCAATTTTTGCCGTACGTTTTTTCGACGCAAAAGATTTGCAAAATGCAGTCAGGATTTTTTTAAATATCCAATGCGTTGGACTAGGGGTGGCATCGTGTATACATTGAGCATAAGCATAGTCTGGTTTCCTGCTTCGTATGCTTCCTGCGTTGCTATACGGAGCATACGCAACAGCAAAGACAATATTTTGACAGTAGCTTCTCCTAATCTCGCGAGCTCTCACACGATTTCATCGAGCTCAGCAAGATGTCGTCCAGATGTTTAACCTCAATGCTTGTTTGCACTAAAATGTGATCTTCAGATTTAAAAGGCTTGCACTAAAAATCGTTAGCAAAGAAAGTAAAAAAAAAAAACGGAACACGAAAGAGTAACTGTAGATATGACATTAACAAAAAATGGAGAAAATAATTCCGAGGGCTTGGATACGGCACATCCATTAAATTACAGGTGTGATTTCTGACCTCGTGATTGCGGAGACTGCACAAGTGAATAATCCTTTAAGAATTTAAAAAAATCTGCCCTTGATCACGGAAAGATATATTTTGATCACTTAATTACCTAAGACATTCTTTCAGAACAATGAAATAAGTAAACTTGCAGAGACAAATCCGTTATTTGGATTACAAATGTAGGGGTTCATTACAGAATTTGTTAATTTTGTTGCAAAGAAATAATATAAAAGTCCAAGTGTAACTTATTAAAGAGTAAATTAATCATTAGCCTCTTTGAGTCTTGGATTAATGTGTTTTAGGAAGGAAGTACAACGAAACCGATGATAGTACAAATTTTATGACAGGCAGTAAATTAACTATCATTTGGTTAAAAAGATTTGGATTTTTGTATTGGCTTATATGTGTCTATAATATTGCTACACAAAGATTACAAAGATACTGTTAAAAGTACTACTTTAACTTTGAATGGAAAATGAATTAAAATTGACAGTGCATTTGTGTGTAAATTTTACGTGTTGGTTTATTTGTATTTGAGAGAGAGAGAGAGAGAGAGAGAGAGAGAGAGAGAGAGAGAGAGAGAGAGAGAGAGAGAGAGAGAGAGAGAGAGAGAGAGAGAGAGAGAGAGAGAGAGAGAGAGAGAGAGAGAGAGAGAAGTTGCAATATCCTATTTCATTTGAAACAGTATGGATCAGATGAAAATTTGTCAGTACATTTTTTTACCCCCAGTTCTGACACCAAGGGTATTTTAAACCTCAGTTGTACACCCCTGAGGGGGATACACTATCATCTAGAAGAAGGCAGTAATTGTATGTTGAGTCCATATCATCACACAACCATGACCTTTATCCCATCACACAACCATGACCTTTATCTCCTGATCACACGTCGTATAGTGATTATGTCAAACTGAATAATACTTTAATTGACCATTAAGCGTATCTAAACGTAACATTTACTTACATCGGATTGTTGACCGGCTTTGAATAGCGTCCATACAAGGTAAGTACTAAGGATATACATAAGTGTTAGGGATATTACTGTTCAAGGATTTGCGTGGGGAAAACCCTGATTCATCAGAGCAAAATTTTGGACACTATTAACCAGTCAAGAACTTGTTGTACACTACACTATTAACCAGTCAAGAACTTGTACACTACACTATTAACCAGTCAAGAACTTGTACACTACACTATTAACCAGTCAAGAACTTGTTGTACTCTACACTATTAACCAGTCAAGAACTTGTTGTACACTACACTATTAACCAGTCAAGAACTTGTTGTACACTACACTATTAACCAGTCATGAACTTGTTGTACACTACACTATTAACCAGTCAAGAACTTGTTGTAGACGATTTTCGTTTACAACAAAAGTGGATCTTCACTTTAAATGCATGAAGCAAACCTAGCACCCACAGGAGGGACTTTTGCAAAGTCTATATGTATGTATGTATGTATGTATGTATGTATGTATGTATGTATGTATGTATGTATGTATGTATGTATGTATGTATGTATGTATGTATGTATGTATGTATGTATGTATGTATGCATGCATGCATGCATGCATGCATGCATGCATGCATGCATGCATGCATGTATGTATGCATGCATGCATGCATGCATGCATGCATGTGAGAGAGAGAGAGAGAGAGAGAGAGAGAGAGAGAGAGAGAGAGAGAGAGAGAGAGAGAGAGAGAGAGAGAGAGAGAGAGAGACTTTTTGCTGAATCGGAAATCATTAATATATCTATACTTTATTCTTCAAGTTGTTTCACGTCTTCGTGTATGCTCTTTTTGTAGGTAGATACTTCCAAATTCAGGAACATTAAAGTTGTTTAAAATTTTACAAAGTTACACAGATAGTTTGAAATTATAATGTAATTACCTAAAGAGCATTAATGATAATGCTACTAAAGCGTTTGAAGGGATAATGTATGGATATATTTTTGAATTCCTGTTGAATCAACAATGTTTTCTCTATATGAGCCGCCGCATGGACATATTCTATATATACCTATATACCTACGCATACGGCCAGCCAGTTCAATAATTGGTAGACGCAAGATTTTTGGCACGGCGTCAATAATCAGTAAAGATACCATTCTAGTCCTAGCCCGTAATTGCTAGTGAAGGGCATGAATATGCTAGTGACAAATCAAATATCAATGGCAGTAATGGAGAACTACCTCCATGCGAAAAACTAAGTCTTAAATATAAAAATTTTAAGTTGTAACGATTACTTTTTAAATTTTACAGAAATTTATTAATTTGCATCCATTCATAATATTTACTTTATATTAAATTTATATTAAATGTCACTATGCATAATTTTATCTCTAAAAGTGCTTGAGCAAAATTAGATTGATTACGTGACGATTATATGACCATTAAACCGTAAATTAATTTGTCAAATTCTCGAAAACCTTTGTCATTGGAAGATAATCTCTAAGAAATCTTTCTCATGCATATATAGATTATGCATCTATGTCGAATATGTAACACATAAAAATTTATCTGCCACACTACAGTGTCTTTGCCTTGATCTTTTACTGAAGTGTTGAGAAATTTAAGGACGAGAGCACAACAGAAGCAAATAATCTACCGTGCTTCGTTAGAATATCGGAACAAGCGTAACTGGAAAACACACATTTTCCAAATTTTGCGACGTGTGTTCGGGTATAGGCGGTCTGTTGTAAAGTGGGTAGTTATTGTTTGCTGTGACCATTACGAAGACGACCTCATTCGATGCGGTCTTTACCGGTATTAACAAAACAAAACAATTACGACGGAAAAATTCAAGTAATTATAACTTAAAGCTCATCTTCCAAAGCCACCCACCCCACCTCAAAAAAAGAAAGAAATAACCACAAAAACATTAAATGCGAAAGTAGGTTAATATTGAAGAAGGGGATTATAAAATATAATGACTGCATGAACGGTATAGACCCAGTTTTCACGTCAGCTGATTGTGAGATCATTTCAAACTAGCGAACCGTGTCGCCATCCTGTAACTCGATCTACTCCAGCCAATGATCCGTAAAAGTGTGTACTTTCAAACATTTTCATTTAGAATCATGACTATGCAGCGAACATTATATTATAACCACGTACATATCATGTCGTTTCAAGTATATATACTTCTCCCTAAGCCATATCTATGTCAGTTCCTTGCTTAGCCCCCCCTCCCCTTAACGTGTCATTCCTTGAAGAAAAAAAAAATACTTGTGAAATGTACAAACAAGTTACATCCCAAAGTTAGCATTCCACCAGCAAATATTAAAACGCACGCACTCATTGACACTGAGCGCGAGGTAACAAGTTTATTTTCCGGGACAAGCGTGACGTAGGAGTTTGTTTGTTTGTTTTTCACTTACAAATATGCGGGAATGTGTAAATACACAGTGTCACAAAATCGTAATCGTTTGCGTTTTTACTTCTATTATCGAACGGTTTACATGTAAAAATTTAGCTATGAAATAGCAAATATGCAGATCCCAAGGACTATGTATAGTTGATTAACCTCGTCAAATGAATGCATCTCCCACTGAGCAACATGTATTTCATCACCTTTCATAGTCCGTAGTGCGTGACGATGCATTGCACTCCCATAATGCTCTCTATTTATATTTAGTGTCTGATCTGAGTACATGTTCATAATGTTAGGGTTGTTTGTTGGTTTTTTTTAAATTTATTTATATGAGTTTACATTTCGACCGAAATAAAACAGCACACAAAACTCAAAATTCTGCTGGTTGACCTCTTTGAACAGGCTTGTTATTTTTTAAAATTGTAATGCCTTACTTTTTATAGCATTTGAATATTGAGCTTAATACAAACGGTTTGTTGCCAGAGACTTTGAATTACATATTTATTATCCCTGGGCTGCTAAACATCTTTGATAACAAGTGCAGAAAATAACTGCTCCGGTGGCCTAGTGGTTAGAGCATCAGCCTCGGATGCGGGAGGTCGCGGGTTCGAACCCAGGCCTAGTCATACCAAAGACTTACAAAAGTGGTACTAACAGCTGCTTCGCTAGGCGCTCAGCATTATGAGGTTAGTGTTAGGACTGGTCGGCCTGTGTCAAGATAATATGATTGGCTAGGACATCATGCTACATGTTTGCAGTTAGATGCCCCAGTGCTATGCATCAGTATGAACTGCCACACTGCAGACATCGTAGCGGTATGACTGAAAAATTGTTAAAGTTACGTAAAAAATCTA
This sequence comes from Potamilus streckersoni, assembly GCA_016746295.1. Classification (NCBI taxonomy): domain Eukaryota; kingdom Metazoa; phylum Mollusca; class Bivalvia; order Unionida; family Unionidae; genus Potamilus; species Potamilus streckersoni. Next base: position 4,932,972 of record JAEAOA010002353.1, on the reverse strand, counting down.
AATATCACACACTTGCAGGAAATGGGAGAATTAATAAGAAGAGTAATCAATGATTTTAACAAGTGAAATATTGAAATATCACTTATGAGTATTTGTAATAATTACATCTGTTCAATATGTATTCATTTAAAACCGGTTTGCACTGGTTGGACAGCTAACCTATATACATACATTGGTATGTCTGTATCACGATTGATTAATTGCAACATGAAGTGCATTTCCTTCTGCAAGTTACAAGATACACGGTGTTGCTTCACTTGGCGGTTAGCGTACAAGTAAGGATGAGCGTTTCTATACCAAAACTAGTAAGGTTGTCTAAACTGTATGCTCACAAAATATATTTGTTAATAATAATCACATTCTTATCTATAAGGATAGGATAATTTAACGATTTTGTTAATCAGAGACGCGGTACTGTAGTTATTTCAAACATATGTTGTTTAATTTACGGGTCATGTGAAGTTCAGAGCTGTATGAATGACGGAAAATGAGTCACCGCTGCAAGCACACTCACATCCACAGCAACATTAAGTATGAATAAATAGTAATCCTCGCTCGTTTCTCAGTTGTATCAAAAACAGTAATTACAAAAGTTACTTACCAAATGTTTCCCAGGGGAAAACTATACATATGCGAACACTAGAGGTACCACGTTGTTCAACAACCGTACGATCTCAAGCGAGAAGGTGAGCTCCTCCCTCCAAACCCCTAATTGTCCAATCAGATTCTAAAACTGGGAAGGTGTGTTTCTGATTATTCTGTTTCATGCGGAGGTTATTTATTCAGTACATATAAAATTATAAATGGTCAAGTCAAGGTAAGAACATATTTGCAAATATTGAAAATATAGATCAAAGTTCATGTTGTCCTGGATCAAAAGAAAAATAAATGATCATGTATCAAAACTTGTTAGAATGGGACTTTAATTCGGATTTATATAAAAGCTGAAAGATACCCCCCCTCCAATTACGAAACTTAATACCCACCAAACTTAACTTATTTTTATACATTCAGAGCTAATATGCTTAAAAATCACACAACTCTGACATTAAATGTGTTGAAATCGTTAACATCAGGATCTGTGTTAAGAAGAGACATGCTCAATCTAACATTTATAAATGTGTGTTGATAATAATCGTGTGTGGTAATGTATATCGCCATTGTCTATAAAGTATCTGTAAAGATGTAAAATAAACGTAATGGAGGTTACTGTGAGTGTAATTTGTTTTCATTCCTTTTAAACGCGCCTTGTTTTGTTCTGTTTTGTAATGTAATTTCCTTCAGTAATTGATGTTATGAAGAGCAGGGTTACTTTCATTCTTTAGTTCCTTTTAATAACTATTTTAAAGATCAAAATTCATTTATTTTACGTTCGTAGCACGACAAATTTAAAATACGCTCTCAAGGATTTAACCTTGGTCGTGGTGGGTTGTTCAAGATAAAGGAAACTGGAGAACTCATAGGAAACCACTGTTATTAAATGGTTGAATATGAACCATTACTTGTGGTGGAATGGAAACTCGCACCCAAGTACACAACAGTGCCAATCGAACGCTTAACTGTTTGGGTAATATAACAATTCCTTCGTACGTTAAAATTAACAGAGTATTCCAACCTGTTCACGAAAAAGAGTTTATAATTTCATGATATACAGTTTACTAGATGGTACAAATGCGTTGGCCCAAATACCACTAATGATAGTGGTTCTACTAAAATATATTTGTCATCAAATAATAGTATGGTATACATGGGATGGGTATTTATAACAGTAGTACTTGTAAAAGAAGTATCTCCATATCTGCAATTCAAGATATTTAAAAGCTTTGGTTGGGTGGGGGTGAGGTAGGGGCTTACAAGAATGATGATAAATCCTTTATCAGACCGTCCTCTTCCATCATAAAGTAAGGTCCATTTATGTGCTGGAATGCTGAGATTAAGGTGGCGCTCTACAGTTTCGTATTTAGCATAGGGTTAGAATTTTAAAGAAAAAGAGTTTCCCCGGGTTTCCTCATTAGTTATACTGGCTATTTAAAAGAGACTTTGTATATCTTAAGTATTGTTCAAAGAAACTTTAATTCCCTTTATTTTGATGTATGATTGATGGGTGTAATATGCGTTAGAGAGTATACAGCTTGGCCTTACTCCAGATGTGCACCTTTCAAAAAAGTGCTAGCTCTACTTGCTTATTTTCACTTCTCGAACTTCAGAGGTAAATTGTAAAAATTAGAGCCAATAACTTTTTTTTTACATTTTATGTATTTAGTAATTCATTCATTGCAAGCTGTATTGTCTAGTTTGGCAAAATTCATTTTCCATATTTTAATAGCTGCCAAGAATAGTTTACTTTAGACAAATTCAGGTTGATTTTTTGAGCACAAGGGGGCAGTCATTTTAGTTAGCAATGTCATAAGATCATTAAAAATTCCCAAGAGTAAAATATCCAAAGAAATTTTAGCCACATTACATGAAAGTAGTATATAGGTATGCCAACATTTTCTCCACGATGCATGTCTAAAATACAAACAAGTTCACCTTACATACATCACTCTCTCAAAAGTACATAACTGGTGAGCGCCTTCTAATAAGTAAATTATAAAGTAAAATTATGCAACAAGTTTTTCAAACTCCTCCAGAGATTGTGAAGATGTGCAACGGAATCTTTGATTCCCAACAGTGACTGACAATATTCATAGAAAAACTTTAGACAGCGTCGGTATTACATTGTATTTGTTTTAGGTGTAGGCAAACGGATTACGCTCACGGTAGGTATCTACCTTACCATCCAAATATTTATACTGTTTATACGTCAGTCTGGCCCATTGCTGTCAATGCCTTGGTGGACACTATTTTCAATAATTTTGCTCTCTTTGTTTACTGGAAACGTGTCTGATTTCGTGTGCACTATGCATTCCTTTATTGCTGAACGTCTGCAAATGCACTTGCACCGCATTTATAAAAGAGCGTTGGTGCTTAAAGGTTTTGTGGGGATAATCACCAGCAATTGCTCTCAACGATCAATCGATTAGTCAGGTTTCCTATACAAAATACATTTAAGGATACCTATTTTATTGTAATTGTCTTAAGATCATAACAGGCATTCTATCGAAGTTTTTTTTGTATAGTGATCTTTAATATAATTATTTGGTATGATGCCAGGAAGAATGCCAATACTTGCATAATTTGTATTTGCTATTACATCATGTACGTATTGATATCGGTTTGGTTTGGTTTTGTACGGACTTTTTTGTTTTGATAACCCACGCCAAGCCCCACCCCTTTCTATTCAATGTGACCGAATTATTGATTTGTTTTCAGCGTTTGTCCTTGTATAACCTATATCCTTCAAATATAACGTCATTGCAGTGTTTTCTGCTATGCCTGCAAATATAAAATTATATTGTGTAAAATGGATGCCTGTAATATACTTCTATTTAATTCATTGCTTGCTTTCGAGCAAAAAGAGCAACAATTAAAGAAAAGGAAAAGGTAAACACAAAATACAAAACAAAACATTAGTAGATTACCCGTAGAAATCTACCAAATATCAACGACCAAATAATAATCTTTACCAATTATGTACCCATCCCAAGTATTCAACCTGGTCATGGCCACTTTGTAAATCGTTCTGTCCTGGTGCAAACTGATACAATAATGTGACTTTCTTTGTTGTGTTGCTGTTACTGTTGTTATAGGGTTTATCGCCATTTTTAGCACAAGATAGGCTATGCAATGTGGAGGATGGCGGAGGAAGAACCTGGAAAAACCCCGGAAAGAACCAACGACCCACAAGAAGCTACTGGCAAGCTTTCTCACATACCCACATTGGTTGAATCGGAGACTCGAATCCACGCTGACAGATGAGATGGCAGTGATCCATAACGGTGAGCGCCTTCGACCACTGGGTCACTTGGCATTGAATAGTCTGCGTTATAGAAACCTACTGAGATAGCATTGATATACCATGCGTGAGGCGACATTAAAGATTCATGAAAACAAAATAACAAAAAATGAAAAAAGCAAAACAACAATACTTGGATAATTCCATCCTATGACAAAAAAATCCGAATGCAAGTCAATTGTATGTATATCAGCGCAGTCTATGTTTGCATTTGAATGCATGTCCAAATGTGTATCTCATGTGATGTGATTTGGATTTTTAACGTAACTTTAACAATTTTCAGTCATATCGCTCCGATGCCTGCAGTGTGGCAGTTTATAGTGATGTCTAGCACAGGGACATCATACCGTATACATGTAGCATGATGTCCCAGCCAGTCTCATTATTCTAACACCAGGCCGACCAGTCCTAACACTAACCTCTTAATCCTGAGTGGCTAGCGAGGCAGCTGTTATTATCATTTCTTAAAGTCTTTGGTATGACTCGGCTAGGGATCCAACCCATGACCTCACACATCCAAAGCAGACGCTCTAACCACTAGGCCACTGGAGAGGTCTATATGTATATCTGAATGAACATTTATGTGTGCATCTGAATGCACGTCTATACGTGTATTTGAATGAACGTTTATATGTATATCGGAATGCACGTTTATGTATCGGAAAGCATGTCTATGTGCACATCTGAATGCACGTCTGTATATGTATCTGAATGCTTGTCTATGCATGTATCTGAATGCACGTCTTATGTGTATCTGAAAAGTACGTCTATATGATGTCGGATTGGACGTCGATGTGTATCGGAATGAACGTCCATGTGTGTATCTGAACGCATAGTTATATGTGTTATCAGAATGCACGTCTATGTTTGAATCTGAATGCAGGTCTGTGTTTATGTGTGTATCAGAATGCATGTTATAAGCATGCATCCGAGTGCATTTATGTGCGTGTACCTGAATGCGTGCCTATACAAGTATCCAAATGTACGTCAAGGGATATATAGGAATTCACCTATGTATAATCCTATTTAAAAATCAGATTTTCACGCTAGAAATGAATTTAAAAGATATTTACACATGGGAAACAGATGGGCCGGACATAACCTTGGGAATAGCCAATCATTTCCACTTAGTGTTGACAAATTTGCAAACCAAAGTCAGCTAAAAATAATGATAAAGTAATTATTACGTTCTAATTATGTTAAGTGAATTTTCTGAAAAGAGATTTAAATCCATTGAAAATTATTAACACAATAAAATATAATGAAACAAAAAAAAAAGATTTTAAAACTAACACGCAATTTAATTACATATTCGTAACAATGTATATATATGAATGCATGTATATGTGTGCATCTGAATGTACGTATATGTATGTACAGGAATACGTGTCACGTTTATATGTTTATCTAAATGCACGTAGTCTATATAAATACCTGAATGCAGGTATATATATGTAACTCAATGCACCTTGTGTAACTGAATATACGTCTATGTGGGTATCTGAATTCACGTAGAAACTATTGCATCATCCTTGCAAACTAAGTCACCCAGGGCAATATGACGCTAAAAGTTGCCTGACAGTATACCTGTACAATTTTAATGTCTTCATTCCAACGATCAAATGACAATGTCAGTGTGCATTGTATACTCCAAGACATAGTAAAGAACCACCAGAATGACTTTGTGGTATGACCTTCCTGTGAATATTCCACACGATAAATAGGTGCTTGAATTATTAACAACATCATGGTGATTCCTACTGATTATACCGGTACTGTAGGTCGATAGCTGCCATTCGGATGATTTTGCCATTTACGAACTAAGGATTGTTTGGGAAATAACAGATGATGGAACTATTTCTTTTCTTCGTCACATCTCAGTGAGTTTCACCTTTAAATACGTTCCCCAATCACTTTACCTAAGGAACATTAGCAGGCTAACTCGCTAATCCAGCCTCACTAAAATACGAAAATCGTCTATTTCTCTCTATTTCATGTAGACAAATGGCTAATAACTCTTCCAAATAACCCTTTGCCACCGCCAGGGTCACAAGGTTTTAACTTTGCTTCGGTATTTATGACATCGCACACTCCAACAATCCAATCTTTTTTAGTGTTTAAACTGGACCATCCGCCGTTCATTTTGGATATATTGTGTGGAGCAATCATTCTCTTACAGTTTGTGTGCATATTTATTTTTTTTTTTACAATTTCTGCCAAATTTGAGTGATTTTAGTTATATTTAAAACCACGTTAAACGACCTCATGTTATCATTTACGAGTTAGCGCGCGACTTCAATTATTTCGCTCAATCGGTTAGTAATAGAGATGGTATTAGTTCATAATATGATGTTTGCTTCATAGAAATGTCAACTAAAGTGGCTACTGCATACGTTCAGCTATAAGGCATCTAAAGAGGACACTTTTTTTGCCGCTAGCAACGAGAGTAATGTAGCGAGTTAATAATATACTACACAACTAAATTATTTGTTTTTCTTTTCTTGTGTCGTGTAAGTGGGAATTTCATCCAAATGCATTTAGTGCAAAAAGTTCAATGCAAGGGAGGTCAACCACGACTACTGCATTGTGGGTACAAAAAGAACATCGTCGATGCCATTGAGCGTATTCCATAGATGGTTAAAGGATCACTGGGCTTTATGGAAGTAACTATGAAATAAGTCGAGGGAGGAAAGCGTTGACTAACGTCTTCATTATACATCTTAAGTCAACCTCTTGCGATTTTTTTTGGGGGGGAGAGACACTGCACCCCTCCCCGTTCCTCCTTTCCAACGGTCGGACACAGTCACACGTCACATCAGCGGCAGGGGAGGAGGGGACGACGACGATACTATTGACAGTAGGAAAAAACTGTTACTCATTTTCCCTCAGTTACTACCGTACCTTTTTCTGACTCATTGGGGGGAGTATTTCCCAAATTTTAAGCAGCTTAATGTGCGTAAGTCCACCCCACCCCCACCCCGCATATAATAGCATGGCCTTCGGGCCTGTAAGTCAGGGAGCATGGCGGTTTGTACCGGATCTATTGGATCCAATTTATAATGCTACACAACGTTAACGGCCGTCCAGCAGTCCCAGCGTGGGGACGTTTTCGTTGAAACGGCCCGGCCATGCAGGATGTACGGGGATCTTAGTGACATATTCGTCCGTCTATCCTCACCATCGGAAACTTCCCATTACTATGTCGGAGAAATCCGTTAAAAATCTGTCCGTCCAACCAGGCCTTTAGAGCGGCCGGTACCAGTGATAGCCGAAACATCTTCTATATCGCCTGCATCTGAGCCGATCATAAGCCTGGCAAACCAGCCAACATTTTCGAGAAAACCGGACTTAAAAATGTTCACTGTTTATCCACAAAGAACATGTAGTAACATCTTCAAAGTTAATCGTCCGGTGTCATCTGTGCCACCAGGTTTGGTCTATCCAAAGCGGAACCAGAATGGGACTCGATATACAGTGAGTGTGACAAAGTTCCGTTAAATCAATCATATCCTGATTCGATCAATGAATGGCTGAGTTCGGTATTAAAGCCGTAGTCGAGAAAATTTTCGGGTGATGTCCTCTTCAGAACGACCTCAACCTCCTACCGATACTTAAGATAATAAAATTAAAACATTGGTAGCTTTATGCCAAGAGAAAGAGACACATTGCTTCCGACTATATCCTGAATCAGCTAAAATTAATGAGATCAATGACCGGCTTTTGGGTAAAATTGGTGGCCCGGAAAATTCTAGGGTTTTCTTCTCCTAAAGTGAAGTTGCAGCGATATCTTCCTCTCCCTGGTATAAAAACCAACTCAAGCACCTCCAGTACGATCTCCTGGCCCTCGACAAGAATTTATAAGCTGTTCACATGTCCGCTCCACTTTATTATAAAGTAGATAAAACTGTGTTCCGTACAAATCCAAGCTAGTTTTCAATGTCGTCGAAACGTCCACAATGTTAGATTTGGCCTTAGTAGCAATCTTCCGGCTCGCGAAAAAATTGGATAAAAGTGACGCTTGGGAGGCAACGGCCAGTATTGCGAGGGTCATAACAAGCCTTTGATTGACGTCTCATCGAACTTAGACCAGATACGCCGTGACGAATGTCCGTGGTCCACGTCACTCAAACCTCATCATACTCATGCTTTAGGGACGATCCCGTTTGGGTCAAGACTGCGTTTTAGAGGAAGAATCAAAGTTCAGATGCTGACAGCTTAGACTTTCCCTTCAACACCCCATTCAACCCACACGATAATTTGAAAAATCTCAATCCTCTACAGTGCAATGGAACGTTTAGCTGCCACGGGACAAGTGATCGTTCCAGTCAGATAAGTACCAATATCGATCCTAACCCAATGTCAGGATACGACAGTCTAAACATCCTAGGAAGCTATCGTACAAAGGTGGTAGGAAACCAGATTTCTCCGCCTTCAAACCTCCTAACCACAAACAAAAATCTACCCACCCAGGCACGATTATGGTTCGGAAGTTGGTGAATGTTGGTATATAGTTCTGAACCCCCAATCAGCAATGTCGACAGTTAAATAATAAAAGTACAAAGAGTGAAATTGCAGACAGCCTACATGCAATATCGGGCTCACTGGATCTCTTCAGAACGATTTAGTGTTTATTCATATATGTTTCTTGTTTAGAAAGCGAAAGGCATTTTGAGACCCATCAATTTAAGCTGCGTCAACACTTCTATACACCTCCAAAAATTAAGATGGAGACGGCCAGATAAATCTGTCTTCCCCATCAGATGGGACATGTATGCTGTTAGTGTCGATATTTTCACGTCACTATCCAACCCATGTCACGGAAATGTATCCGTTTTGCTCACCGCGACAAGGTTTTATCAGCTCAAAAGTCCTTCTATTTGGTCTCAACATCAGCTATCCTCCAGAAAACACATGGTACGTTTTATCCTACTCCAACGCAGGAACCATTTCCTCTCCTTTAAGATCATCTGGGCTTTCTAGTGAACTGGGAAAAGTCCGACCTCCGTCCATCTCCAAATTTTGTTCTTCTAGGTAGGACATTTTTCATAATTGCCGAATCTGTCGAGTCTGTTTCCAACAGGACTTGAGTTACAGCGAGAGAGTTCTTGCAACTCTTTAGATTATTCCTTACAGCAATGAACTTGATCCCTCTCGGCAGTCTATTAATACACCCCTTACAAATGACCTTGCTAGCACAATGGCACCCCTTTTCAAGTCCACTCGAGGAATCACCAGGATCACACCCGAGATACAATATATTCTGATTCTGTGTCACAACCCAGCTTCGCTGACCATAAGGATCGAGATAGAGAATCCCCAATTGGAAATATCGGTATGTACTGATGTCAGTGAGTATGGTATGGGTGACCATCTATTGCCGGACTAAGCTACATTACTGTCAGCGGCACGGGGAAACCAGAAGAGCAAAATCTACATATCAAAAGTTTAGAAATCACCCGACCTATGTGTGCTGATATGGCAGTTTCTACGTTAGTGCGATAATCTCCATATCAACGTTTAAGTCGGTCACATTAGCCGCTGACTCACTGCATTGGCCGACACCCTGTTTACGAAAAGCCACGTCCTTCACACGTAATGGTCTTTCTTTCAATCAATCTTTACTATGCTATGCACGTTTCGGAGCGATCGCTGATCGAACTTTTTGCCACAAGTTACCAATCTTTATCTCTCTAGTCCCAGTCCCAGACCCAGACCCAGACCCAGACCCAGACCCAGGTCTTTTACACATTGTCAATCAGTTGGGAGTGATTATACTCCTTTCCCTACCTTCTTCCATGGTGTTGATACAAAATAATAATCTACACGTTATGGTCAGAAATGCAAAATGAATCTGATAGGCCCCTGCAGATGGGACAGGTCTTGGTTCTCTGATCTACTCCATTTTGAAATAGATCTACCAAGAAGATTCTGACCAACCCAAAACTTCTTCGCCAACCACGTTCAGATGTGTTTCATCAAACCGGACTGTCTTCTTTCTAAAGCACATTTGGCTCTTAGCCGGACGACTTTATGTGGCAAATAATTAAAACCCTAGATTGTTGATATAATCTCTAGAGTAAGAAGGTCCTCCACTTTGAACGCTTACGATGGAAAAGTGGCGTTTTTGAAGGACTGCTGCAGTCTCAGTAACATAGTGCATCTAAATGCCCCAATCTATCAACTAACCGACGTGTTTCTCCGGCTATTCGAGTAGAAACAGTTGGCCCCAGTTGCTATCAAAGGCTATCACTCCATGATCTTGGACACATTCAGGCATAATGGCAGATACCATGTTGGGTAAGATCTGATTTTCTAGCCAATTATGATCTCAAATTCTCTATGTATTCCCAAAATGGAATCTGTTCTGAGTTTTACCCAACTATCATACAAAACATATTTCCTGAAAACTCAGCTCCGTCAGACAGGGCAGCGAGCTACACACCCTTTCCGTCGACCCGAACTATTTTCAGTTCAACTCGGATGGTTCGGTGGTCATCTAGACACTTTCAGGCTTTGCAGCCAAAAATAGGTTATCATCTGTCGGTAACCAAAGAGTAATCATTCTCTCACTCTCTTCCATCGTTATGTCGAGAGAACAACCATGCAGGATCCTGTTCGCGTCGCGTGCTCAAGTACTACTAGAAACGCGTAGAGACAAGTCATGGCACGCGTAAGCCTGAAAATAGGATATCATCTCTCAAGCCCTTGTCTCGTGGTTGAAACTGATTAAACTCCGCACTCAAGAGTTTCCTCATGAAGATTACCTCATGAGATTCGAGTGATCTCGGTGACCCTCGCGTTCCAACGTAACGTTTCGATCGGAGATATAATAGAAGCTCTGGGCTGGCATGAGGAGTCAACCTTCTCGAGCTCTTATTTGGCAGGTCATGTGATTGTAGAAAAGGTAGCCACAAGATCCAATTCAGATATTAAACACAGCCCACTAGCTTCACTAGATTCGCCAGTAACATTTTTTAGGTACGATTTCAATATTTCTCTTCTTAACCGTAAGTAAGGGTCACAGATCAGTGACTCGAGGTAGTGTTTCTTATTTAATTTAATTAATAAGTAGATGTCATATGCTCAGCATCCGTCCTCCCATTACCTATTTTCCTAACGTAATGTGATTGGGGAGCGTATTTGTTATTGTTGTTATGGGGTTTAACGCCATTTCAGCACACGACAGGCAATACATGGCGGCCAGTATTAATGGTGGAGGAATAAACCGGGTAATCTGCGGAAAGAACCACAGACCTACGAGAAGCTACTGGCAAGCTTTCTCACATATCACATTTCTCAAATATCCGCATTCGCCGAAATCTTAAGACTCGAACACCCACCCAGACAGAGGTGAGATGGCAGTGATCAGTAACGGAGAGCGCTTTAGACCACTCGGCCACTTGGGGGCCCCGGTAAGCGCATTTAAAGGCGAAACAATATTTCAGTAAATTACGTTTCTCCCATAATACGTACCCAATCACATTACTTGGAAACCCTCCCAGTCTCACTCATGCAAATATCTTCGTTAGTATATCGCTCAATTATAAACTAGCGACACTGGCGTTGGCAAGGGAAAGTACTGTGCAAGATTTATTGCTCTTTGTCTATGAGATAGACAGGAAAAGAAGATTTTCGTGTTTAGTAGGCCCGGATTCATGACGTAGAAGGCTAAAATTCCTTACTTTATGTAATTGGATTAGCATTCTCGGAGAAATATAATTTACTTTAAAATTAGCTATATTTATTGGAGGGGATATGTTCAGGCAACAAAATGTAGTTATGTAATTTTTCTGTAAATCGCTTTGTCGACATGTATACCATATATATATATATATATATATATATATATATATATATATATATATATATATATATATATATATATATATATATATATATATATATATATATATATATATAGAATACAAATCATATGGCGAATAACAGCCCTCTCAAGCGTACTGGATCCACCAAGGGATCACGTTTGTCAGGGATTAATTAAAATAGATGCAATAAACTGACGACGAACAGTACGAAACTAGTAACTAACTAGCCTAAGCGCTTTCGACTCTTAATGAGTCTTTTTCAAAGGCAAATACAAAACATAGTTACGACAAACAAATAAACAAAAACGTTGCGTTTGTAAACCTCTACATTTCTATCTTCACATGTGCTAAAACTATAAATACAACCAGCTTGTATAGACTAGTTGCGGAAACTGAAAACGTTGTATATAATTCCCTAAAAGTCTACAAGCCAAAGCGACATCTATTTTTACTTTGTGTACATATGTAACGCAGATTATATCCCGGATATTTGATTCTATACCGGTTATTCTTATAGTAAAAATTGAAGGATAAGAAGATTTAGAAAATGTTAAATTCTACTAGTGCATAGTTTTCATTTTCTAGTCTTCTTGGTTTAGACCGCTTGGTTTCAATGTTCTAAGGCGGCGTATCTAGTATGATTCCTTTTCCTTCCTGGTTTCGGAACTCCAGCTGTGGTTGTTGGCAATAGCGATAACTATTATATCACTGAAAGTGTGGCCAGGGGAGGAGAAGTGTTCTGCGACCGGACTTCTGTACAGCTTTTTTGTCATCCAATCAGATCTATGAAGGTTTATTCTTATGTGAAGCTTTTCAGTTTCTCCGACGTACTGAAGGCCACAGATCTTACATGTGATGAGATTAATCACATTCTCTGTTTTGCACGTTTTGTTTGGACCATGTATGTTTAGTTTTTCTTTAGTCACTGTGCTAGTGAATGTCTTGGTCTCTATCATATGTTGACAGGTTTTGCATCTTTTATCGCCACAGGGTCCAGATTGACTAGGTTGGTTTTGACTAGCGATTGTTGTTAGCTTTGCCCTGACTAGGATGTCCTTTAGGTTTTTTGGTCTCCGGTAAGCTACTACAGGTTTGTTCGGAAGTATTAGGTTTAGTATGTCTGACGATTGCACGGTTGGCCAGTGGTTTGCGATGATTTTACCTACTTTGGGATTGTCTGGGTGATAGGTCAGAATAAATGGTATCCTATCAACCTTTTCTTTCTGTCCATATCTGAGTAGGTCATCACGGTTTGTTTGTTTGGCCCTTTGGATTGCCTCCGCAATCAGGTCTTTGTCGTAGCCTTATTTATATATATATATATATATATATATATATATATATATATATATATATATATATATATATATATATATATATATATATATATATATATATATATATAATGTGTGTGTGTGTTTCGTAGATATAGCCGAGGTAGTTAAGACTTATTTATTTTGCTTTTGTATGCATCATTCATTCTAGTGTAGATTAGTCATCCCGTTCTTAAGCATTCACAGATCATGTACATACTATACAGAAAACCTTTCTTTTTATTCTTAAAAGTACTAAGCTATTGGTTGGTTGTTTTTTGTTTTGGTTTTGTTTTCATTTGTTGATGGAGACAAGTATATTTGAGTATTAAGGACTTAGTGTAAACACCAAGCAGAACCACCAATCCATAGGTAACTACTGGCAAGATTATCATATACCAACTTTGGCCAAAATGAGACTCGAACCCATGCACACAGGTGACGTGTTATGATCATTTGACCGCCTGGGGTCCCATCCTAGTGAATATTATATCGAAAGGTACTACCTCTAGAACATTCTGGTTAAGTGATAAATCAGCGACCAGTAAATAACGTGACCATATATTTCGCCAGACCTTTTTAGTATTTTTTTCCCACTTACATTTCGCGTCGATGTCTTTCAATCAGATGAAAGTCTGCCTAGACGAGGTTAGGTGACAATTTATGTTTCCACGAATTAAGCCTATTTCGAAACAGAAAAGTAGAGGAAAGTGCAGTATTGGGCAGAACCATTTAAAAATGAAATAATATTGTCTGTCCTTGTTACTCTTTATTCTTATAAATAATTCCTTCAATAATATGACTAGAAATCAACCAAGCCTCACAAAGCAAACCACCCAAAGAAATAAAAATTACGACCTTAAAAAATAAGCAAAAGCAAAACTCTTGCCTTCAGAAAACGATTCTTTGTTATTCTTCCACATCTTGAACACAAGTGTTTTTTATTTTCTGATTCCCCATTTATAAAATTGTATTCAAAATTTAGAGAGGTACAATGTTCAGTTAAAAAGTCGCAAATTCCGCTTAAGATATAAATGGGCAAACTAGCTAATTAACAAACTTTGTATTCTTTGTCCGCAAAATGCCAGACTTCAGAAGGCAACTTTTTATGAAGTACAGTCATTCCATTCACTACTGACAAAGTCTGACGTTAATCAACAAGTCACGCTACCGACATTTGTACCCTACTTTCACCAAAAGGTAACTGAGTACATAGCGACATTTGATTCACCACTACCTGTTCGATTGCAGATCTAGTCACTCGTATGTGAACTTATTTCCAGATGAAGACACACCAGGATGTGATTGTCTTCGTGATCGTATATAACCACCAAGCACTGGTGTTTCTATAAATAAAAATATGCTAGATTTCAGTTGAACCCGCTGAGTGCTGAGTATCAAATCGAGACATTAATATAGGGTAACACGCCAATTGTTACTAAGGAAGGTCTGTGGAATATCTAGGTGCTTGTTGTTAGGAAAGAATTATTGTTAGGATGGTAACATTTGCAACATTATACAATTTTAACGAAATGACGGTTTGATAGAGCGGTGACACAATTCATTGGGGCAGGCATTAAAAACATTTACAGTAACACTAAAAGAACGTTTACAACAAATTAAAATCTGTTCAGCGTAGAATTTTACAAACAATGTAGTAGCAGTACATGATGGTTATGATACTAACGGGCCATAAAATACCAAGCTGCCTTGATTTTGTTTCACTTATCGTTAGGATACGGGTACTGCCATCCTGACATCACGTGATATAAAGAAAAGGGGAAATATTAACAACCAATCAAATCAATGGGTTGTTATATTTAACAAAATTATAAGTATGTATTGACAACGGAGTTTCACAATGGGAGATAATCAGTTGTTTTGGACAGAAACACATCAGACTACAATTTCCAAGTGACAAAGTCAGCCTTTATCAGCAATGGCAAGTACGAAAGCAGTCTTTAACTACACTAAGCGACTGTATCTAGTCCAATTGATGGTTTTGGTTACTGCACTGTAGTTATTTCAAACCTAAGTTATTTAATTTACGTCTGTGAATTGTTAAGTTCAAAGCTGTTCAATGACCGGATGTAGAGAGCACAGTCGCCATCAACAGCAAGTATGAAGGACACTCGGTACTAATTATATGGAAGAACTGAATGGGTGAACTAATAATAGGAGTATATACGTGTTTGGTGGTGCATAATTGATTAATAATGAAAATTAAAATTTTAATAAAAGTATTTTTATAGAGTTTATCCTATTTGTAATTTTTGTTTACAAAATAAGACAAAATTCTATTACGCAATTTTTGTATTATTTTACAGATATGACTTAGGAGTACTCAATAACGAAAGTAGCATCTGATTCATTTGGTGCAAAATCAATAATATTCTTAACACAGAAGCTTGCACCAAGGATAGTTGTGCATGGAGAAATATAGGTATGATCATCAGCACCAAGAATTTACAAGTTACTTAATTTTGAATATGATGGTGTTTCTATATGTTTACTATGGGAGTTGAATTAGTACCGTGAGTGTTTGAAATTGTAATCCCTTTCGGCATTCGCTATGCTTCATATTAAAACAGTTTCTGAATACACTTCACGAGTGTAACCAGTCCGAGAGATGATTTTCTGAAATCCACTATGCAAGCGGCACACATGTATACTCATTTTGCTAATGAGCATGAATGATATCTTCTGGAAGAAAGCTAAACTTGTAAGCTGAATTCATATTGTTATCTGTACCATTAAATAACATCCTATTTCATAACTTTCAAATCAATTATTCTTTAATTTCCTTAACCTCCATAACATGTAAACGGATCTAACGTTATTTTTCACATAGATTATAGTGTTGGCAGGCTCTTGAATGGTATCCTTGTAAGACAAGTATGTACAGGACTTTTCGAGGACATTGTTTCCGGATTTGCGTGGGATAACAAATCTACTTCATCAGAACAGAATTTGGGACATTGTGAGCCAATCAAGAATTTGTTGTGCAAGAAATTCAATCTCACATAGAAGCTTTTCACCCACATTTCACCCACTGAAGAGACTTTAGCGCAAAGTGTGTGTGTGTGTGGGGGGAAGAGACAGTGGAAATCAGTAGTATATTTATAGCGCTTGGGTCCTACAAACTATGTGAATCATAAACAAATTTACAAAAATACATTGAATGGAATGCATAATCGATTACCTAAAGAGCATCCAGGACTATTATCTTAAACCATTTGAAGGGATACATATATACGATTGATTTCCTGTTGAATTCCTTTTTTTTTCATGTATACAGTCGACCAAATCGTTCAATAACTGGTACGTGCAAGATGTTTGGCACTGCTTCAATAATCAGTAAATATACCATTCTAGTTTCAGCCAGTAAATGCCCGTAAAGGGTTTGAATATTGTTGTGACATTTCAGACATCAATGGTATTAACGGAAAACCATCTCCTTGCGAAAAAAGCTTGAATACATAAAAAGTTTTCAAATTACGCACATAATATTACGGAAATTTATGAATTTGCTTCCATTCATAATTATAAAGTTTGCTTTATGTTGTATGCCATTTGAAATAATTTTATCACTAAAAGTGTTTGAATAAAATTAAACTGAGTACAGGACAATCAAAAAGCATCAGTGGATCAAACCGTTAAATAATCTAATTCTCGAAAACCTTTATTAAACGAACTTCAGACAAATCTGGAATTCATGAATTTATAGTGTTAGATACGAAATGTATTTTGAAAAAACGGACTCCACACTAGGTTCTTTGTTGTAATCGTTTATAGAAGTTTTGAGTGAAAACGTAGTGGCGAAAGCAAAACAAAAACAAATGATATTCTATCTTGGAGAGGGCAAGTGTAAATAGGAAACACGTTTCCATATGTTGTGATGTCTTCTCGAAAACGGGTGTTTTGTTTATGAGGCCAAAGTTATTGTAGCCCCAATGCCGCCGTTGTACATAAATTTCACCATTCTTTCATTTAACTAATGTTTGGAAAGATGGAAATGATCAGTTTTTAAAAAAACCTGGCTTTGACCGTTTAGGAAACTATCCCTCTGGAAAAAAAAAACTGGATCTCATGAATTTATAAAATTAGCTGTTTCTTTGTTTAAACCTTTCATTTACTTTCTGATTGGGAATCTTAGTGACAAAATCACGAGCAACAAAAGAAACAAATTATAATCTAATATGCTTTTTTTATAATATCTTAGCAAGCGCAAATTGGAACTATTTTGTAACGTCTGTTCTGAAAAAGGCGGTTTTTGTAATGCAAGTAGTACCTGTTTGATGCATGATTTACATCATTCGATGCTATCTTTACCGGTAATAATACCTCATTTACAAAAGAAACAATCAAAGTTATTATACTTAATTGATTTCCACGTCAATAATACCTTTACAACATTACATAAGTGTATAATTAGGTTATTACTGCTAAACAAGTTTGAAATTTTAGAATATGAACGATCCAGACCTAGTACTCACGCCAGCTGAATGAGGGATCACTTCAAAGTACTCTCGTCTAAAAGGGCAACGCGTTAGGCAATATTATAACTCACTTTACGCTTACCATTGATCGGTAGGGTGTAGTTTCTAACGTTTTCCCTTAGCATGATGGCCTTACAGAAAACAAAGTACAGTGATCCAGTCCTTTCAAGACGTTATCCCCCTTCCCAAGTCATCTCTTTGTCGTTTCTTTTATAGTCTCCCATAATTGTGACTTTCATGCAACAAAACTAAATAATTTTGTGAAATATACAAAAAAAGCTGAATGTTGACTTCCTCACAAAGTAAGCATTCTGCAAGCAAGTATTAAAACCCATGCACTGACATCGGGCTAAAGGTGATGACAAAAGGTTTTCTTTTGGAACAAAGACGGTTCAGTTAGACTTGTTCTTTCACATTTGTTCATGTGTAGTTATGTGTGTGTGTGTGTGTGTGTGTGTGTGTGTGTGTGTGTGTGTGTGTGTAGTTAGCACAAAGTTTCACAACTTATTAAACGTTTCCGTTTGAACAAAGACGGTTCAGGTAGACTTGTTCTTTCACATTTGTTCATGTGTAGTTATATGTGTGTGTGTGTGTGTGTGTGTGTGTGTGTGTGTGTGTGTGTGTGTGTGTGTGTAGTTAGCACAAAGTTTCACAACTTATTAAACGTTCCCGTTTTTACTTTTGTATTATTATCCGGCTTGCGTTTAAACTTACCTATGACTTAGCAAATATTTGAATCACTTACTATTTAGTACAGCTGCTTGACCTTTTCAAAAAAAAATGTACTTTCCACAAGACACCTCTATTTCAACACCTTTCGCAGTCCATAACATACAGTGTTCCATATTCGTATTTAATTGGTTTGAATTGTGAGTGTACTCATATGTACACGAGTTTTTCAAACGTTTATTATAAATCTTAACTTATATCTGGTTTATGTTTCAACTAAAATAAACCAAAATCAACTTCTGCTGGTTAGCATCTTCGAACAGGCAGATTATTTTTTTAAAAAATGGTAACATCTTTCTGCTCATCGAATCTGAATATTGAAATGTAATCAATTATTTACGCAAAGCTTGTTGCAAGAGACCGAATTACATATTTGTTTTGTTACTTGAACTAACACAGATTGTGGCAAAAGTTACCACACACCTATGGGAGATTTCAATAAGGAGCTTTGGTCATTGATCGGTGATTAATCAATGATTATAACAAGTGAAATATTAGTATATAATCACCTACGTGAACAATCAATACATCTTTTTAAAAATGTATTCGCTTTAAACTAATTTGTACCGTCTGTAGAAGAAATAAAACGTTCTCATTCATCAACTACTTCTGTTGTCGAATTGCAGTTTAGACAAATCACAAAAAAACCCATTGGATTATTTTGAACTATTCAGGTAAATATATATATATATATATATATATATATATATATATATATATATATATATATATATATATATATATATATATATATATATATATATATATATATATATATATATGATTAGGCTCGCCCGTGTGAAGATGTTATTATCGTTTGTTTCAGGACTGATTAATTTAAAATGAATTATTTACTTCCGCAGGTTACAGTAAACAAGGTGCAGCTATCGTGCTACCAGGCGTATATCGCACAGGTGAGGAGGCATTGTTTATAGGTCTAAATTGCAGGGTCAGGTCAAGTTTAAAGTTGTAGGAATGACTGAATGTAAAGAGTCACTGATGAGTGCACACGTTGTCGAAAGTATGGAGTCCGTAAAGTATGGGATAAATAGCAATCATCACACGTTTCTCAATCTTTCCCAAAAAGACTAATTAGAAAGTTAACTTACCAAATGTTTCCCTGAAGAAAATATATTTCTGGAACCGCAATCTTCACGTTGTCATACAAATCTTAAGTGAGACTGACGTCACGGTCAAGCCCCCTATATTGTCCAATTATGTTCTAGAATTCCGGAGGTGTGCTGGTCGTTGAATAGTCATTTATGTGTGTGTGTGTGTGTGTGGGGGAGGGGATTTATTCACAGTTCGTAAACTTGTACATGCTCAATTCAAGGAAAGCGCTTTCATAAAGATTTGAAAGATAAACGTTTCTGTTGATTTGAATTGAATGAAAATTGATTATGCACAAAAAACCTCAGTGAATGGGACCTTGTTTGATTACTTCGTATTTAAATAGTAGAGGGACGTCCCTCACAAAAGACCCCCAAAACAATGTAAGCATTTTGACACATTTAGCGTTAAATTTGGACATGTCCTTTTAGAAGAATCATTATTCTGTTTTGTTTTTTGTAAAGTGCTTGTAGTTTATAATCAGTTAAATCTAGAGAATTTTACCTTCGAGAATATATATATATATATATATATATATATATATATATATATATATATATATATATATATATATATATATATATATATATATATATATATATATATATATATATATATATATATATATATATATATATATATATATATATCAGTATTAATATTATGAGTATTAAGTTACTAACATTTTTGTTTTTGTTTTTAACGATTAAAAGATTTAACATCGCTTACTTAATGTCTGTTGCTTGATAAATTTAAAATGCGTTGAAAAAAAAGTTGTGGCGGTGTTGCCTTGTTAATGGTGAAGGAAACATGATAATCGGGAGAAAACCGTTGATATCGAATGTTTGAGTTTGTGACTTTGCATATACCAGAATTGAGGATAGCATCCAGGAACATAGAGGTCCAAATTGAGCGCTTAACCGTCTCTGTATCCAGCTATCTCGAGTAATGATTAGACTTGACACTACTAATGCACAACATTGACTCGTGTTAAATACCCAAAATAAACTGTTCTTTACACGTTAATGTTAGCAGAGTGTTTCTACCATGTTCACAAAAGTGATGCAGTGTATAATTTCTTGATATTTCGTTTAGTACCAATGTGTTGGAAAATGACCGCTGGTGAAAGTGTTCCTACTAAAATATATTTATCTTCCAATAATAGTATGGTATACATGGGATGGGTATTTATAACATTAGTAGCTGGTAATAGGAATATCTCCATATAAAATTCAATTTAAGATCTTTAAAAATACGGGGTTAGGTATGAGATTTGAGGGCTTACAAGAAGGATAAAACATTCTTTACTAAACCGCCTTCTTCTTGCCAAAAGTGACGTCCAATTATCGTACACTTCATAAAGCAAAATGCAACACAACTTATCAACCCAAACACACATGACGCTATAATCTTTTAAACAAAATGGTGAAAATGTAAACTTTTAAACTAGTATATTACTAAATGTTATGCATACTAGAATGCTGAGGGCAAAAAGTAACTTTTAAAGCAAAAATTATATATAAGAAGACGTTTCTCCAGAGTGTGTGAAGTGTGAAGAGTGTGTGAAGGCTAAATTCCTTAATTAACGACAGTGTCAAACGATATTCATTTTTGCATGCATGTAGATGTACGTGTACTGCATTTAGATAAGACGTTTGTGGGGATAAGCACGATGCATGCTTTTCTCAAAGATCTATTGATTGGCCCGCTTGTCACGGAATTGTGTATATGTGTATGCATTATATCTGAACGAAAATGTGCTCGTATTTGGTTACCGCGTGCATTGGTATCCAAGGGTAGATTATGTTTGTCTTTATTTCAACTATTGAGTTCGATTCACTCTGTGCTGCATGAGTAAAGTGATTGCAGTGAAAAAACAATTACCTTAACGTGCCATTAGCAATAAGAATAGGCTTAACAGGGTGGGTGGGCGATTGCGGTATATTTAAATATAAAACAATAAGGAAAAATATATATACCTGCTAATCAAATTGTCAGGGACAATCTGTTTTGCGGAAAAGGTTTTTATATGAGCTTGAAAAGGAAATTTTTGATATTGTAATTTAGGCAATAAATCACTTCATTGAGATAGTAATGTAATTATCTTGCTGCATTAAGATTAAGTAAGACGTAACGAATGTTACATGTTTCTTACACATTAGGCCCTTCGTTCAATGCACGTCACAAACGTCATAATGCCATGTAGTGGAGACTGATGTGTTGGTCGTCTTTCAGTCAACTCGGTCCCTTGACTGACAGTTGTTTTACATGCATACCTGTAACCCGATGGCTTTCAATCTTTACATACTGACAGTACAGTTGTGATTGATACTGAAAATGTCGAAGAAAATTCGGAAACATTTCCATATTACATACAGTAGTATGACATTACTTGTTTATATTTTACTTCTCTCTTCTTTCACCGCGTGTGATTATAAGCAGAGGAGTAGCGAGGATGTCGCAAGACACCGCACGTACAATGGGCGACACTTGAATGAGGGAGGAGGCGCGCAAAATCGTTTTTTTATCTAAAAAAATACTTTCAAAGCTTTGATTGGAGCGCAATTTTAGTTCTTGCCTTGAGGGCCACTTTGATGGGACGCACTTTTAGTTCTTGCCTTGGGCGCCATATGTCCTCGCTACGACTCGGATTATAATAGTTGTTCTCTAAGTATTAAACCACCAAAATATGTGTTCGATAATACCCGTTTAAAGACAATGACATGCTCTTGCAATTAGCAATTTATCCTAAATAAATCTTACATGTATGCATAAATGGAATGTGTATTGAATTTACTTATGAGTATGAAACCAACTGAAGTTGTGGTGTGCTTTTCCGCTAGCGCGTTAGACCGCGTCTATAGCTAAACAAGAGTGTAATTCAAGTGAAGAAAATTGAAATTTGAAACAAAATTACAAACCGATCAGATAAGATGTGTATAAGCAGTTGCATACTTCACAACATAGAAATTCGTTGTTTTGTTGGATGTCACGATTGTCACTAATCATATATGTGTGTGTTTTTTGAATTTTAATGTAGCTTTAATCTTTTGAGTCATATCGCTACGACTGATGTTTAGGTCTTCTTCGGCCTTTGAAATCAGTGCTGAGATAGGTGGTTCCGATCTATTCCGTTCTCAAATATAGGTTTCCCAGAACACGACATGTATATTTGTTAAACTGCATTATAAACATTTCGTCGTCCGCTTAATTTTTTTTTACAAATTTCAGAGTCTAAAATCCTTACTGACAATATCCTTTTCAGAATAGACAGACTATTTTCGCTCCACTTTTCTTCTGAGTACACTTTTATACTTACAGCACACAATACTTTTCATTGTTCGTCCGTTTACTAAACCAACCGTCCTTAACAATGGTTGCTTTTCATGCTGCCTTCTCCTGTATTGGACTCATCTTACATTGCATTATAACCATTCAAAATGCTGTATGTTATCTTTCGCACATTAGTTTCCAGTTTCAGACTATTTAACATTCAAAAAGTTCTGAAATCTTTTTCTGATTGAAGGGGTTAAGTTTTATATAACTATTCATTCCATTAGCATTGAGGACATGTTTTGGACCGAGTGCAAAACTTGTCAAATATGGAAGAGAACATGTATTGACAAGTTGGGACAAAGGCTGCATAGTTGTGCAGCTAAAGTGAATCTATTTTCTTTTCTTGCCAGCCAATCGTTTGCTCGTTTGCCTTTATATCTATGTATTTGTCTGTCCCTAATTGATATCCAACATGTCTTGATATATTCTTTGTTGCTTTGTTCAGGTCTGTATATGTATCTATAATGTACATTATATATCGACATTGAACACTTGTGCGCCTAAACATAAAACATATCACCCCCAAGTTTCAAGCGACTGGCATATTCTCTTCTAAAGATATTCCCCCAAGAGGCCCCCTCATCACCATTTACAATTGGTATGTGTAAATGTTATTATTGCGACTGTAATTTCACGATTTTTTGAACATCAGATTTTTAAACCCTTTCACAGCGTATAGGAACATTTACTTTCTTGCAGTTATCTTTTAATATCAGCCTTTTGTATTTTGTTTTTAATAAAATATTGTATCATTTTTCTAGATCAGATGCCCCGTGTGCGTGTTATATCTAAGACTGTTGTAAAACGACATACTTTCGTTTGTATTGACCAATAATACTCAGTGTTTGATTTTGTTCAGGGGCATATAATTTGTGTTTTAATACTATACAAAATACGTTTAGCAACAATGTTAATCGAGTAAATAATTAAATGTAACTGCTATAAAAATAAACGATTAGTTTTGATAATAAACTTGATATACAAAAATAATTAAATAGCAGACTTTCTAAAAGATCAAATATTAAACTCTCTTATTATATATAGTGTTTAATATGCTAATAAATAGTGAAATTTTTCATCTATCCGTTTTGTCAGCTCACACAATTATGCACATAATTTAGACAAAATGTCTCTCCTGAAAACTTTTTGTAGGAGAATGAAGAATGAAGTCTTAGTTATTGTTTTGGTTTTAGCGCCAGTAATCAGCACCTTATAGGCTATACATATCGGCCAATATATGGTCACAATAATATTTCTTATATGATCTCTACATTTGTTTTATCAATTCTGGTCTTTCAACTGTCTCCAAATCATAATAAATCATATGTTGATTTAACATACCTTCAGACATGAACTAGCGGTGAAGTTCTTATCAAAAGTCTAAACTCTGAATAAAGCAACGTGCCACGGGTCACAAATTTCACTTTAGAATCAGCTTTAATGCCTTATTACTCACTGTGCACTATTGCCAATACACTGGCAGAAAACCATACATTATTGCTCATATTTTAAAGAATAAACAATTACCGTTACAGCAACACCAAGAACACCTAAATTTACCTCTTGTATCACCACCAAATTGACAGAGGAAAAACTATTCTAAATACAGACTGGGACTACATTTTTGGGTACAGAACCGGAAGTCATAATTGTG
The DNA here is from genome assembly GCA_016746295.1 of Potamilus streckersoni. Taxonomy (NCBI): domain Eukaryota; kingdom Metazoa; phylum Mollusca; class Bivalvia; order Unionida; family Unionidae; genus Potamilus; species Potamilus streckersoni. The sequence goes on along the minus strand of JAEAOA010002353.1, from coordinate 4,908,607 downwards.
ACCTGAGTCCATAAATGGTGGATGAAGAACCCGGATAAATCCCAGATGGAACCACCGACCCACGGGAAGTTACTGGAAAGGTTTCTGACAGACCCACGCTGACAGTATATGAGATGTGAACCCACATGGATGGAGGTGGTAGTAGTAGTAGTAGTAGTAGTAGTAGTAGTAGTAGTAGTAGTAGTAGTAGTAGTAATAGCTGCAGCATTAGTCGTAGTAGTTGTTTTTGTTGATGTTCTAAAAAAAAGTTGTATTAAAAGTAGACAATGTATGGATGGATGGATGGATGGATGGATGGATGGATGGATGGATGGATGGATGGATGGATGGATGTATGTATGTATGTATGTATGTATGTATGTATGTATGTATGTATGTATGTATGTATGTATGTATGTATGTATGTATGTATGTATGTATGTAGACAATGTATGGATGGATGGATGGATGGATGGATGGATGGATGGATGGATGGATGGATGGATGGATGTATGTATGTATGTATGTATGTATGTATGTATGTATGTATGTATGTATGTATGTATGTATGTATGTATGTATGTATGTATGCTTGCATATATGTATGTAGAATTCACAGCCTTAAATATAGGAAGTCCGAAAATTTTCAGTGATATTACAGCGTGAATGTTTTTAGTACACCGTGAAATCGCGATTTTCTGTTTTTATCGCACATTAAAGGGATAAGAGTAATGACTTAGGCACGTCCAAAACTTTAATCATATGCCTACATATTGAATTACTTGAGGAGCTCTTAGCCTTTTATTTCAAATTAGGGGCATTGTAATAGTGGTTAAATTCAACGGTTTAATTGGAGTGACATGGCTGCATCCCTGCTTTATTTCACATAGTAAACTGCGGCGACATACTCCCCAATTCATCGTAAGAAAAAGGGACAGATCTTGTTCCTCCAAACAGTCAGGTGCACGCAAAGCTCCAGAGATGGATGAAGCCAGTGGTTTGACAGACCAAAGAGAGCATATTGACGCTTGCTAAAATTGTTGATCACGGTCAAGGTTAAATGTTACGGACACTTGCACAATAGATAAAAACAAGCTGAAATATTTAGAGTTAACAAACTCAAAATGAATACTGAAATGATTGAAACATCAGTACAAAACTATTGAGAAATAAATTACAACCTCCTTTAATCATATCTTTCAACTAAAAAGGAATTAAGGTTGACTGATCAATAGAATTTACCAAGAAAACGAATCACAAGTAAAAGACTAAGAGATTAATTTAATATAAATGCTAATTAATAAAACTTTCACGGTGGTTATAACGATGATTTGTATGAAGTCTTTTCGGTGAAATGAAACCATATTCGAAGATCACCATTCAAAGAAATTTGTTTTGTTAAAACTGAGAGAGAGAGAGAGAGAGAGAGAGAGAGAGAGAGAGAGAGAGAGAGAGAGAGAGAGAGAGAGAGAGAGAGAGAGAGAGAGAGAGAGAGAGAGAGAGAGAGAGAGAGAGAGAGACGTAACTGTTAGCGTAAGTGCCCCACTCTAGGTATAGAACTAGTTGAACGTAGATTGTGTTATTACAGGACAAGCTGAACAGTGGTGAATTGGATAATGCCGATGAATTAGTATTCGACATTTTGCTAAATATGAGTAGAACGTAAGCAAAAGCACAAAAAATGGCAGCATGACAGGAATGAAGATTTTAACTCTGCACATACAATATAAAGAGATAAAAGAGGAAGGTCTTGCATACACTTACCTGAAAGGATTAATAACAAATAATACATTTATTGGCGCGAGAATAGAGAACAGATATTATATAGTATACGCCCTAAAAGATTTAGAGATCTTCAAAACAATTTCTGGACAGAAACAGTCATCGGTTTGAGATTAAAAGTATCACTATGTTGGAAGAAATGATTTAAAGGATTCATGCCATCGCTATCAAATAAATATCACATTCAAAATTAAATTATTAAAATCCTTGAATTTCTGCACATACTCCAGAAAATATCAGGTCACAAAAGACTGTATGACGTTATTAGCTACTAAATATACATCATGCCTTAAATTTTTATTTTTATAAAATTCTGAATCAGTCGACGGAAAATTAATCTGTCATTGTGTTTTTATTGTGACTTTTAAAATATCTTCGTATCAGCAACGTCAAGAAGTACTCGTACCGACTGCATACCTACAGTTGAAGTAGCTGTGCATTCGGCACACGGAAACAGTGTCCAGTGCCACTCTTCCACAAATAGAAACTGGTATTGCGCTATATCATGGACAATTAAAACAAACACATTCCATTGCGCCTTTGTCTAATCAATCAAACCACCAGATGTTTAGGGCTGAATATTGCGAAATTGGTGCACGAAGAAATAAAAGCAGCAAATGCAAAGCATATGGTGTTTACAGCTGAAACTGAAAAACATTTCACTCAAGAAACGCACGAAGCATCTGCGAGATAGGACTAACAGATGACAAAAATAAATGAAAGAGTCTAGCTAATCATATAGAACATCGATGAACAACACTATTCTATTTATTCATTAAAGTATTTCATAGTTGATAGGTTCAGATGTTTTAATCACAATTCTCATGCAGTATTAAACATCTTTAATGAGTAGGATATCTGTACAAAGGGAAATAACTAGTACGATCTTACTGTGCAATGGTCTACTGTTTGTACGTAGCATTACGTTACAGTGATAATTAATGTAGGCCAACTTGATTATGTTTCGGGTGAAGAAAGGCTATCAGAAACCTTGTTAATATGAGGCATGAAATTGAGGAAAGTCACACGATATTCTTTGAATTATACTCAAAGTCAACTCTTGTTAAAACAACTAAGCAAATTAAGTCATAGTAACGGATATCTCCTTTAAAGACCTTGTATTAACCATTGAAAAAACGTTCCTTGTCTGATCTTTGGCAAAGATATGTAGTAGGGTCAAGAATAGGTTAGAACTAGCGCTCTAAATATACTTCATATCCAATATCATTGTAATTATTTTAAAATCTTATTAACATTTTTCCACATACAAAAATATTTTTTCTATTAATGACATGTACATATGTTTTTGCTACGGGGAAATTGTTTTTGGAGTCAGAATCGAGATATTCTGCAGCAAAATCTATTTTTTTGCTCACATCTATTTTGGACATAGCGCTAATATTCAGTTATAATAAGTGTTGTTCCAATGGGCATTAATTGAATACCTTGTTATTTGTAAACGATATGAGAGAATGTTATATATTTATCTCTTATATACTTTCACCCTGGGTTACAAGTATATCTAACAGCTAGGGTGACATCGCATCGGAGACAGCATTAAACTACATCGTTAACCAGTCCTAATTTCGCACAGTTTTGTTTTTATTCGTAAATATTCTTCATTCTCTTATTATTTAAAATACAATCACTTTAGTGATAATGTTAATGTAATAAAAGCATCATCTAAACAAAATTACTGGAAAAATTTCGAAATACTGAAAATTTTCAGTCATGTATGGTAAAGACTTTACTTCGATTCGAGAATTCTAATATGAAGTCCAAGAATAAACATAATACCATTGTAGCAATGGTTAATCATGGATTACAGAGCAAAAGAAGGAGAAAAACAACTTTGATATAAAGTCCTTGTAGTATTTTCTTTTGACATTTTCGGGGCAAATCTGTTAAAGGGATGTAAATTTTGTAGGGACGTAGGGATGTAAATTTCATTCTTGATATATTTACGTACCAGGATACACGTTGCATCATATGTGTATATGTATTTGGTTTTATTGCTCCTGTGCTAGTACCATATCCTCAAGATAAATGAAGGTCATCGTGACATATTTCACCAATTTACTGGCTCAGGTTACGTTGTATTTCTCTCATGACCACATGGGGCTAATAATGTTATCTGGAAATATTTCTACATAGACTCTCATGAAACTTAAGGAAGATTACCATCTTGCCATTTTATTCACCCTTACTGCAAAAAAGAGGTCTTTTTGACTTATATTTCATGTTTCTGATATATTGTTAAGATTTTGTGTTTAAATTAAATTTCACGTGTATTACTAATGCCAGAGTTATGAAGACTGATAAATATATGCATAATTCTAATAACTAATAATTACATCCAAGGATGACTGTGATTTGCATCTTATATTGTACCAAAAATAACAAAACGGTAATGTTTACTTCATGACGATACGTCTTTCTGCATGCAATATTCATACCAGACTTGACCAACGTATGTTTATGACAATGCAGTTGAAAATATGAATAAATACGTTTATTCATTGTAAACTTTCCTGATTTATGACTAAACATTTATACTGTGATACGTATAATGAGTATTGTACGTGTAAATAAACAGGGTTTAGAAGAACAGACTATGCATTTCATCTGCATTGTGGCTAATCAAGGTAATTACTGAAGCATAAACAGTGCTGTAACAGTGGTCGTGCTGGCTGTCACACTATATACTGTGACTTTTACCCCGTAAAATATCACTTCACTTCTATGATGGACATTAATAATAGATTCCGAATCTGTCTTTGTAGCAATGATTTAAGAACGAAAGAAAAACAAAAATACAGACAAAATATTCTTCGCTTTTTATCAATTCATTATGGATCCCCTGCTTTGATATAGAAAGGAATGTTCTTTATTGTATGCCCTTTCACACGATCACTTTGGCATTAAGTTACTTTCTGCATGGCATCTGGAGACTACGAGATACTTTGCAGAAGCGAGCTAAGTACTCGGTAATTAGTAATTATATTTCTGACAAATCGAAAATAAAAACACAAAATCATATCTTTCAATATTTCTTTGCGTTCGAAGTAATTAGTCGTTTCACCAGCCATCTTTTCACATGGGCAGTGCCTGGACGCGGCTGTGATGTTATCTAAAAATGATGGTCCTTTGAGATCATCATAACTGTATGGTGGAAAATCATGACGTGACATTCATTTATGTTCATCTAAAAAAATCCTGTACGCATTCCGCACATTCTGAATGCCTAAACACAGAATAACATTAAATAGTCTCTCTCTCTCTCTCTCTCTCTCTCTCTCTCTCTCTCTCTCTCTCTCTCTCTCTCTCTCTCTCTCTCTCTCTCTCTCTCACACACACACACACACACACACACACTATTTGTCCATGCATTGCAGGACTTTAAATTGTGCTTTTCAGCGTAACTACATAGCCTTGATCAAGTGCAAAAAGTTTTGCGTGGCCACTTGTACTAAATGGACTATTTATTATTCATTTAGTTCCAGTTCTGCATTTGCTTACAAACTGCAAATATAAAGACTGCACGAACAAGTATGTATCAATGAAGATAACAGCACGCCATCACCATCAGTGATAGCTACACGAATTCATGCACTAATGAAACATTAATCTTTGTCAAAGACACGGAATATGATATCCCAAAAAAGTCATCTTCCTATGGACAGCTATGGGAGTAAATGGACCTTTGTGTACCGAAAGCATGTGCTAGTTACTGCAAACCTAAACTATTAGTAACAGAAAACGTTTATATATATATATATATATATATATATATATATATATATATATATATATATATATATATATATATATATATATATATATATATATATATATATATATATTATTTTTCAAAATATATTTGTATCTTTGTTTTTGTGGGTTAAACTTCATTTTTCAGCATGTGATAGGCTATACATTGCTGACAATATATGGGAGAGGAAGAACCCACCTACCCACGGAAAGCTATTGTCAAGCTTTCTGGCATAGCCATGATGGCCTAGTGGAGATTTGACCCTACGGTTGAGATGTGTGAGTGATATGTAAAGGCAAGCACCTTAGACCAATCGCCCACCCCGGTCATTCTTTGAAATTTAAATGAATACATTAAGAAATAAGGTATTTGGGATATTACTGTTATTTTCACTCTTCAAAACCTACAGAAATGCTAATTATTAATGACCTTGTACATATTAAGAATCAATCACGGCTACATTTCCTGATAAAATTGTTTGAAATCCCTTAGTCACCTGCCTGTGTTGTGATCTTTAGTCTACATCAAACATGTTGCTCATTGACGGTAAATTGCTGTTTGCTATACGTGTTCGATTAAGCGTTATGAGACATAATTTCATAGTCTATGGTGACGTAATTATTATCCTGAATGTCATTAAAAAAGTAATATTACGAAAGGTACATAAAATATTTTAACATCCATGTTAAGTCAGTACTCAGAAAGTCAAGGGACTGACCATACAAACTTAGGACTAGATTAATCGATTTTGGTTAATTGTATATCCTTATAAATACTGTGTATAACGATGGAACTGTTATGATATTTTGAAATAATACGTTCCTTTATGGATGTCCAGTCTAAAGACATGAAGAACTAATCAATCTTTTTTATAATAGATTCCTGGGAGAACCGCGTTTTCTAAGGATATTTGTACTGTATTCAATTTAATATATACAGTAAACCTTTTTAATTTAAACAACACAAAGAAAGAGTCGTCTTTTTTGACGCAGACTTGCAATATATATATATATATATATATATATATATATATATATATATATATATATATATATATATATATATATATATGTATGTATGTATGTATGTATGTATGTATGTATGTATGTATGTATGTATGTATGTATGTATGTATGTATGTATGTATGTATGTATGTATGTATGTATGTATGTATGTATGTATGTGTACCTTTTGAATGTTTGAAAACGATTATAGTAATTGAAAGTCAGCTTTTCTTGGGCTTATGCAGCTGATATCTGAAAAATATGCACACTCATTTATATCAACATTTCTGGTACAGTTAAATTGTTCGTTCATTATTTCACTCTGGTACAGTTAAATTGTTCGTTCATTATTTCACTTGCAATTAATGTGTATGCCAAGTAAATTGTGAGTTTCAAAGACCTGATAGATAATACGTTGTCAACGTTATACATGTCAACGTAAGGACTGAGCATACACGGCTATCACTTAAACACCTAATATACACACAGTTCCATTGTTTAATCATTCTGGTTATTGTAAATTATACACATTTAAAATTTTGATAAACATGGTACACTTAGTATTTTCAATATCTCAAAGATTTTTTTTTACAAAAGTAAAAGATTAAATCGCGTTTCTCATTCCTGATATCCACTCGGATTTGATGCTTCATACCTACACGTCGATGAGCACCAGTGAATATGTAAAATCTGTAAACGTGTCTCGGGATCTAGGAGTATTAAGCAATAAAATGAATTAATGATTAATAATAAAAAATTGTTTTGAATGCTAAGAGTACGTAGCACCAAACCAAACTGATCTATGTTAGATATTCGTTTAGAGTGATGGAATGTCTTGGAGTGGAATAAACACCAGCTAATGAGTGCAATATTGGTGTACCAGCAATGAATATAAACAGTACATCAACTCTTAACCCATTGTGATATAACTGACAATATCTAAAACCCAACTTACACGAATATTGTAGATACATATTTGGAAGGCACCATGCACATTTATTGATAATTATACAAATTTGGAGGGATGATACAATCCAAATTCACAAAACAAAGTATGATTGTATATTGTTCTTTGCAAAATTATTCGTGGAAACAAGATTTGATCCTTTTTCCAACTGAGGACATTCATAATTGGAGCTGTGTCCTCGGTACTTTTAATGTGCAATTTCACAAATATACTCTATTTGCATCAAAATACAAATGCTAAAATACGCACACAAACACTCATGCACACACACACACACACACACACACACACACACACACTCACTCGCACACACAAATAAAACAAATAAATACACACTTTGATAATAAAAGCAAATCAAGCGGCAACATTTCGGATTATGTTCACCAGTTCGATAATCGGCAGTGTATCAAGAGTGGACTCATTGTGATCGTTTTCACAAATAGCTAAGTTGAAAAATATTCTACACACAATATAACAAAGCATAAATCATAGAAACATGTTCCTTATGTCGAATATACGTCAACAATTGCATTAATTCAGAATATGCTGTCATTAGTTTTTTTAGTGAAATTTTTTTCATATATATCCTCAAAAACATAGGTTTCTTCAATTATTTTCAAAGGTGAAAACAAATTTGCATTGCGTTTTCTCTATTCTGTGATAATGCAACTAACGGCTGCATTTCTACATCGATAGCAAAAGTTCCTACATCTTAAAATAATTTTGGGACAGCAACTTTTCACAAATTGAGCCATTGTATACATCATGCTTTAAATTGTTTATTTTGTTAAAATAAAGAATGTATTCGTATGTTATGAATACATTTTTATTTTTTGACGCGCGGATTGATAATAATTAGTATGGAGATAATAGAATCACATGAGAGTGGTTGTATCTGTCAGAGGGTCTTACTTGTGATCTTACTTGTAAAGATTTTAGTTGATTTTTTTTGTTTCTTTTCTTATTTCTGAATTTAAACGTAAATTTGTGTGGTCTTTGCAAACTTGCCATTTAGCTCGGTAGAAGACGTTGCATCCAATTTTCGATCGTCACTTGACTTCGGTTTGCAATTAACATTAATCAATGTCCAATTTATCCATTGTTTTCAAATAAAATTGCAATGTGATTTCAAATTGCTACTTTGAAATCATATTATTATATTTAATTGATAGTTTGTTTTCTTCTAAAAGATGTAAACCGTTTGTTGTAGAGTATTACAGGTATGCAATATAATACAGGTGGCACATAGCAACAGATCGTGTAATTTCAGTCACTGGCAGTTTCCATGATTCTTTTAGAAAACTGTCTGCAAAAAAGTTAACACTTAAAGTTTCTTTTTGCTTTATTGAGTGAGTGTTAGTCATTTCTTGATGGCACATCATTGATTTGAATGAAAGTACATTAGAGAGTCATCAGTTAACGCACTTTAAGATATGTATATCTTGGTTTTGGAGAGAGAGAGAGAGAGAGAGAGAGAGAGAGAGAGAGAGAGAGAGAGAGAGAGAGAGAGAGAGAGAGAGAGAGAGAGAGAGAGAGAGAGAGAGAGAGAGAGAGAGAGAGAGAGAGAGATTTATTTGAATAACATGCAGATATATATCATATATGGAGAAAAGATAATTCTAATGGCGATATCGCCACTGTGCTGATATCATTTTTCTCTCAGTGATATATTTCAGTGTCTCTTTTTCTAAATATTTATATGGGATACAAGGAGCAATACGTTCACATTTTTAACACTCGTCGCATCCCCATCGAGACGAAAATTAACTTTAATTTACCATTACTATTCGAGATTAATCGATTGAAAAGCGTTGTCATTAGAAATGCAATGCTTTCAAATACTCAAGCAAGTCCATGTGAAAAAGGTTTCAATTTATATTTCTTTAACCCATCATTGGAGCGAATTTTTTCCTCCCATGATCCTTTCCTTTCAGTCGATCTGTTTAATCCTGAAACAGAGTTTTGGAAAATATATATTATCATTATGGCTAAAATTGTATAATTTTATTCCGCGGAAAATATACAGTTTACGGAAAATTAATCAACAAAAGTTATGGTTTTGTGTCAGTGTTAATGTGTTTATCGTCCCATCATGACCCTTTAAGGATATACATCTTCTTTGAGAACGTGTGAAGTTTGTCCCGACAACACAAATTGCATAATCTCAATACATTTCAATAACATTTATTACACATGTGACAGGAAATCTCTCTCTCTCTCTCTCTCTCTCTCTCTCTCTCTCTCTCTCTCTCTCTCTCTCTCTCTCTCTCTCTCTCTCTCTCTCTCTCTCTCTCTCTCTCTCTCTCTCTCTCTCTCTCTCCATCAAAGATACATTCATCAATCAACCCAGCTTTCTAGTTATCTATCTGTCACATCCATTCATCCGTCTTTACTTTCTTATGGCTTACGTTGTGTAGTTCCGGGTGGTACTGACAGGCACTCGCTAAAATAATTACATATTGATTGTAGAGATATTCGAACAGAAATACCTTGCCGACTTTCGTTGAAATCACTGATTTACCTTAGACACAAATCGTACATGAAAATTTAAAAGAGAAGTAATGGAAACTCACAATGAAACAAGGACAAATGGAAAGAACAACAAATATTAGGAATATTCATGGTGTCATACCTATAACCATAGCATTATAATTATCAATTATTGATCTGAATATGATTTTGAAGAAAAAACTAATTGTAATTCAGTTACACTTTTATTGAACATGCAACAAAATTTGAATAGGCAAGAATAGTCGTTAGTTACGGATTTATAACAAACATGTATTGCACTTGTATACTTGCTAATGTGTGTGTGTGTGTGTGTGTGTGTGTGTGTGTGTGTGTGTGTTATTTGACTTTTAATGTAGCTTTAACAAGTTTTCAGTCATATCGCTACGTTGTCTGCAGTGTGGCATTATATAGTGATGTCTAGCACTGGGGAACTATGCTGCAGACATGTAGCATGATGTCCCACCCAGTCACATGATCCTGATACCAGGCCAACCAGTCCCAACACTGACCTCTTATTGCTGAGCGCCATGCGAGGCAGCTGTTAGTACCATTTTTGTAAGTCTTTGGTATGACTCGGACGGGGATTAAACCCATGACCTCCCGCATCCAAGACGGACGCATTAACCAAAAAGCCACAGGAGTGGTATTTCCTGTTAATGTGATTTTGCGTTATCATAACGTTTCAAGACAAATGTAGCCATATTTTCAATCATATACTGAAAAGCTCTGGCAAAACTGCCTCTTTGCTAAATTGTTTTATGCATATGTCCATTCATCACACATAAATTGACTCAATTTTGTAGCCAACTATCTAAAAGTTAGTGTCTTCACAACTTCCGGCATCTAACTGATTTGACTTTCAAACTTCTGTTTGGTTTGTTAGTATACATGTGATCATCACATAATATACCCTTATTATCTTAACTGTATCATTGATAGCCTACTAAACTAGAACGTATAACAAATACGCATTATCTATATCCACAGATTTATTTGGAGGTGAAGTCAGTAAAATATGGACATTACACTACCTTACATCGTCAGTCAGACTAAATAAATTTATACCATAACAATATGGCTGACATAAGACGACAAAAGGTAAGTAGAAGATTCATCCCATACCCAACCTATGTCTTTCAATTACCACTTGGTGTGACGTTAACATTCTCAACGTCGCCGTGTTAATCTACTGCATGAAAAAATAGTTTATATTCATACATATATATGTGCATGTAAACTAGCATATATATATATATATATATATATATATATATATATATATATATATATATATATATATATATATATATATATATATATATATATATATATACATATATATATATATATATACATATATATATATATATATATATATATATATATATATATATATATATATATATATATATATATATATATATATACTGTAAGAAATCAAACAGCGATACTGATGAATGTAACCAGTAAGTCAAATTGCTCCTGACATAAGAGCATATCTTAAATAAACATTTAGCCCTTATTTAGGGACGGAAATGTAATGGGTGGGGTGAGGTGGGGTGGTAATAAAATATAGTTTTGTCACAGTGTTAGACACAAAGACACATATCTAATACAGTCGTTTAAAAGGGATATCTTGAAGTAAATTTTAACAAAAATATCCCGGCAGTAACGAAAATATCAGCCTTCCCTCTGTCCTTTAAGTAAATCGACGCTTGAATATACTGTATTTTACAACTTTAATGTTTTGAAAATGTAATTTTGTATAATAATGGTATTAATACACGACCTTTCATCACCTTGTCATCACGTGACTATGTAAGTGTTTGTCATAAGTTACGAACTACACTAAAATCGCACAGCATTGTTATTTGTATATTTGATTTGTCAACCTGCAGACGCATGAACACTGCCAAGAATAACCACAAACCGTCTTTGTAGTAACTATTAAAAGTAATTTTTTAAAATACTCTTTCTACACTAGTCCATCGGTTTCTGTCATTCTCACCATCATTGTTTACTGTATCTATGGAAATTGGCAATCAAGAATGTATATCCCTTTCTGTCAGAACTGTTATGCTGTGTGCAGCGTAACTTAAAGGTTCTTTATCAATGTCAGCGTTCGTGCGTGTGCGTGTGTCACACACAGAGAGAGAGAGAGAGAGAGAGAGAGAGAGAGAGAGAGAGAGAGAGAGAGAGAGAGAGAGAGAGAGAGAGAGAGAGAGAGAGAGAGAGAGAGAGAGAGAGAGATTTGTTTCCTTGTACGACAGTACTCGCTCACTCTCTTTGGCCATATGAGAGTTTCCGACGTTATCATTGAAAGTTTGTACGTTTAAAATCCAGAGCAGATGCTGTTTCGATGCAGTGTATGGAAATTCAAAGTCATGATCTATCTATTTATCTATCTATTTATCTATCTATTTATCTATCTATCTATCTATCTATCTATCTATCTATCTATCTATCTATCTATCTATCTATCTATCTATCTATCTATCTATCTATCTATCTATCTATCTATCTATCTATCTATCTCTTTAAATATATATATATATATATATATATATATATATATATATATATATATATATATATATATATATATATATAATCATGGTATATATATATATAATCATGGTATATATATATATATATATATATATATATATAATCATGGTAATTTTATCTTGATTGCTGTTCATGTGGATTTGTAAGCAACATCCGGATCATTACGAGACGCGAATACTAACAACCAAACAAGATATAGCAATCCAAATGGAATTATTCTGAGAATGATATTTTTGTTATATCTGTAATTTTTCAGATAATTTAATGAAATCACAATGCTTAACTGAAAAACAAAATAAACTGTTGTATAGTTCAACTTTGTTTTTAAATACGATCTTCACCCAAAAGTATGAACCGAATTACGTATTGATCAGCTGATATGTGCATGAATTTAGCTATAAAGTTGTGAGACTACAGTCGCTCATTCTCACTACTATTACTGTCAATAACACGAATTCTTCGATTCATGCGAAAGCAGACCCATATACTGCACGTGATTTACAATTATTGTGCATTTGTCAAATTTTACCTTACTGAAGATTTCCTACATGAATGTCTCTGAAAGCTTGTCTCTGATGAAATGCCGAGAGCGATTGAACATTTTCTGGCAAGACTTTGTTAAAGGCTCCAATGGGGACATAGCATAGAAAGACAGCATAATTTTGACAGCTATTTATAGTGGAATGAAAACTAATTGTTGAAACTTTATGAGAAAGATTTATTGCAGAGAATGTCAATCATTTCCTTTGCAAACCAAGCGAGACTATGGTATTGATGAATTCCTTATCGATACCCAAACTGGATTGATAATTCTACTCAACAGGTATCTGTCAACTGATCTATGATAGGCTCGTATTCGTTCCCACCAGACTTCCTGATTGAAAAAGAAACGAACCAGTATGGGTATCAAGTTCTGCGATAGCAATTTCACTCACTTATTGACATTCGCACTTCGGGAAGGGGACGATGTATCCAGTTTCGAAATTGCTTAGAAATTAGGGTCTTGATTTCTTTCGGTGCAAACTCTGCATCGGTATTGTGAGAAAAATAATTCAGACTTGGTGGCAAAGTCCTATATTCATGCATGATGTATGTCGAACTAATCCCTTAACTAAACTTCAGTATTTATACAAATTCATCCATTATACAAAAAACGTAGCAACGTCACCACTCATGAACTCATGTAAATGTATTTGATCATACAGCAATGCTTTGCTAATCGATTTCCGATTGTTTCAGACAAACCATTCTGCTATATTTACTACTTCAAAAACAAGGAATAAATATTGTTGACGTGACCAAAACGTAGTTGTGCCATTTCATATATTTTAAATATAAAGCAAGGTGTCTTAAATACCGTCGATGTTGGAGTTTTATTTATTGTTAGGGACAGAATTCCGTCGCTAGGGGCGATGCTATTGTAAACACGAAACCTTCAGGAAACCTTTTTGCTCTTTCTTGAGTAAAAAAAGAATGGATAAGTGTATAATAACCTATGATAGAAGATTCATAGAAAATTCAGCTGAATGAATTGCTGATAGTGACATCGCATTGAAAATCACAAAGTAAATTGGGATAAAACAGTCAGTTTTACATAAAGAACGTAATCAAAATGTCAGGATTCATTTATAGATCATTTATAGACAACTGAAGTGTTTTCAGCTCTTTATACAGTTTCTGTAAGACTTTATTTCATATATTATACTCGTATATTTAAAGCATATTTGAAGAGCAACTGTGCTTGCTATCAAGAACGTACAAAGAGCAACCAAAATTGTCAAAAACCTTGGAGTTCAATTTTGAAGACAGTAAGGAAACTGAGAATTCCAGCATTACAATTCAGAATGAACACGATACCAATTTTAAATAGTTTTGACAGATTGTCAACTGATTATTTAAAAATAAAAGAATACAAGCAATAAGAAAAAATTACCTAAAGAGTCACCGACACGTGGACTTGTTTACCAGCGTATGATATTTGAACAGCTTAAAGTAAAATTTAAGCAAACACTCGAAATATACCTATACAGGTTAATACTCAGAAGTACATTATTTATAAATAATTAGAGTGGAATCTATAACCTATACCATTTTTTCCTTTTATAAGCATATATTGTTTCAGAGAGACACTTATATTAAAAGTAAATTTAAAAGCACACTAAAAGTGAATTTAAAGTAAATTACTGAAAGCCATGTTAGCAATTTTATACTCTGTCCACTATTTTATATCCAGTACCCCCATCCCCAACCTTTTGCAATTTGGTTTGATAAGGGTTATATATTTTTTGTTTTTTAATTTTGTTTTAATGGCATATTTTATCGCCTTAGTTTTGCTTGGGTATGTAGGACAGGCTCGACGTGCCCTCATGCATGTGTGCAGATGGAATTATTGCCGAATCCATGCTGAAAGTTTCAAGCTACTCTCATAGGCCGGAAATAAGCACAAAGGTGACGTCTTCCACATAACGGCTATTTTGGAAAATCTCCTCTGAACTGCAGTGATTTGTTGGTAGTTTCACGTCGGCGTAGTGCATGATAAGTAAAAGTACGAACCTGTTATACGTTCTTCACCGATGATGATCTCATGACTACGGGAAGTTGTTGTAGGGTTTAACGCCATTTTTCAGCACAAAATAGGCTATACATGGCGGCCAGTATTAATGGTGGAGGGAGAACCCTGGAAAACCCCGGGAAGAATCCCCGACCCACGAGAAGCTACTGGCAGGCTTTCTCACGTACCCACGTTAGCCGAGTCTGGACTCGAACTCACGCAGACAGAGGTGAGATAGCAGTGATCCGTAACGGTCAACACTTTAGACGACTCGGCCACTCGGGGCCCCGACTACGGGAAGTGTGCTGTATTGTAGTGTTCGCATACTTTCCCGTTTGTTTGTACTCATCTACCGATTTAAAAAAATAAACGGCATCAAGGACACTGTCATCTTATTTGGGTTTTGAATCAAAAGAGAGTTTTTGCATAATTGCATCGATGGATCTATTTCAAGGAACATGAGTGATGTCTTTCATAATCTAGGTATATAATAGTTCATCCTTTGTATTGTTCAATTTATATTAGAAATATTAAAAGCAGACATTTCAAATATTGGACTCAGACTACACATTTTTTTTTAATGAAATCGACTATTCTTGAAACCAGATAGGTACAGTGAGCAGTTTGTCTACTTGCTTACAGTGAGAGCTTCCATTTAGTCTGAAAGACGAATAAGTTGATAGTATTGAGGACACTCTATATCGACAATCACATTAGAAATTATAAATTTTGCGCATTTTTTTATACTTTATGCTTTCTTTTTTTAAAATCAGGGTGTGGTTGGGTATGGTTATAAAGAAACGGGGGTGTATTCGCATAGTGTAGTTAACATAAACCTAGGTTTCTCTGGTGCCCAGCCTAGATTGGCCAGCCAGTCACTTGAAAACTCCTAAGAATTTACAGCCGCATTGTAGGAAAAAAAACTCTAATGCTCAGTTTTAACTTCCCTCATGTCTGTTGTTGTTACGACTTAATAAATGTCACTGATGTCCAAAGGATTAGCTGACGTGTCTTCGCTAATAGCAGCGCAGGCAATAGTATAAAGCTGTGAAATTGTTTCTTCATTTTATATTCGAAAGTTCTAGGAAAATTTAAATGTGTAGATATTTTATTAATGTTGAACCTTCGTGAAATTTTCTTTCAAAACCCATCTTTTTTATGAGGATCTACTCCTCATATACAGCTGATGCTCATGAATAAAAAGTACTTAACAAATTTAGACAATCGGAACACCGCCTAGTCATTTCCGTCAAGCGAGGAAAAACATCACGAGTTGCTGTAGGAATGCATAAACATCTCTTTTTTATTTAAATTCGTATCAGGCTGAGTGCACTACTTATGTTGCCACAGAAATGGCCGACTATGTTCTGATTGTTACTTTTCTCTTTCCGCCACAATAAAGTGTCATTTGAACAAACATAGTTCCGAATATGGAACTCATTCGGGATTTATTTCTCGACTTGACTAAGAAACCTTATATCTATATATCCTAGGTCAACTTGTTTCCGATTTACTTTCATGGAGTCAAATTTATTCGACACGCATCCAAAGCGACGAGAACGTTCCGAATGAAAAACGAACCGCTCCGGTGGCCGTAACGGATGCGGGAGGTCGTGGGTTCGAACCCAGGTTGAGTCATACCAAAGACTTTCAAAAAATGGTACTAACAGCTACCTCGCTGGGCGCTCAGCATTAAGAGGTTAGTGTTTGGACTGGTTGGCCTGGTGTCAGGATAATGTGACTGGGTGGGACACCATGCCACATGTCTGCAGCATGATGCCCCAGTGCTAGACATCACTATAAACTGTCACACTGCAGACATTGTAGCGAGAATTGTTAAAGCTACGTTAAAAATCTAACTCACACACACGCCGAATTAAAAAAAACCAAAAAACAATATAATAGTCTGGTAACTAGTCTTCCAATTGGATTATCGGTGACGTCATTGGCACAACTGTGACATCTTGCCCATAACGGCTAGTTTGGAAACTTCCACCTAAACATCAGTGTTTGGTTCTAGTTTCAGATAGGCGCTGTGCAACTGGCAAAAATGAAAGGTGTTTTCATGTTTTCACTAAGAGCCTGACTTATCTGCGGTATCAGAGGCGCAGAACATGTGATGCAATTGTCTAGAAAATCGGGAACATTTATGATCAAAAGTCCATTGGACCACTGAAATATACGCATAAACTGCGTTTTTAATGCTATGAAGGATATACTACATTCAGAATATGACATTATGAAATTATGGGTTTTAACCACGGCCGAGTCATACCGAGGACTTAGAAAAATGGTACTAGCAGTTGCCTCGCTTGATGCTCAGCATTAAGAGGTTAGTGTTAGGACTGGTCAACCTGGTGTCAGGGTAAATGGACAGGGTGGGACATGATGATACATGTCTTAGGAATGATGCCTCAGTCAGTGCTGGATATCACTATAAACTGCCTCACTGCAGACATCATAGTGATTTAAGATAAAATTTGATAAAGCCACGTTTGAAATCCAAACCACACACACACACACACACACACACACACACACACACACACACACAAACATTATAATTAAGCATTATATTTGACGTTTATTAATAAAGAGATAAAAAAAAGATGAAACATACGCAAAGTCGTAATGTAAGCTTGTATGCAACCAAGGATAAAAAAGAACGAAATAATAATAATAATAATAATAATAATAATAATAATAATAATAATAATAATAATAATAATAATAATAATAATAATAATAATAATAATAATAAATGAATTAAAAAAATAAATAGCAGAAGGAACTGTATGTACAGCATTTACACCTTGTATTAATTACGCCTTTTTTTTACATATCTACTTTTACAGGCAAAACAGAAAGTATATAAATTTTAAAATAGTAAGAAATTATTTAATTGCAAGCCATGGTAATTATACTGTAATACAATTAAGGTGATGCTCTGCTATGTGGTAAATAATAGCAGCAATAGCACGATAAAAAAAACCAACATTTTTCTTCTGGATTAATGTGACCTTGATCGTTTAGCTTTTGACCTAGGAATATATTTTTCTCCAGATTCCTTGAGAGCAAATTATTTGTAATATAGCTGTTTCGTCAAGGTGCCTGGTCGAGAACTAAAGCTATGGTGTGCTTTCAAGCTCAAATCATCGGTCGAATAGAGGTTTTGTCCAAATGAATGAGGGGTGAGACTTTTCAAGGGCAAGACATTTTTGCGATCTAGATGTTTTGTCAATGTGCATCGCTAAGATCTAAAGCAGTTGTGTAGAATCCACATATACCGAAATACGTGATTATATCCTTTATTTTGAAACAAGCTTAAATGTAATTTAAACGCATTATTGGTGAAGTGAATTGATATTTATCTAGAAACATAATATAGTTCCATGACCATACATGTATTGTTAAATGTGAGACTAGCTGGGATATATGATGCCAACAACCCTTCCTACACCCATTCTGTCTATTTACCCGCCAGTCCTTCCTTGAACTTTAATCTTTATAATTGAGGATACACATCTGTACACGTGAGACGTCAACCACTATGATGTATTTAATGTATTTTTTCTGCTGTCCTAACTGAGCACAACTACAACACACACTACTTCAATTGAAGCAATTAAATATAAGCATTACCGTTCATTTACAGCTTATAAGACTATATAACAAGATCTGAATGTTACAAGGTTCGTTATATATATCATACAGGTTAGAGAAATTAAATTCGTACTCTACCAAGTTTCGAACCCAGATCCGCAAGTAATCGGTACCCATCGCCTTGCCTGCACGCACCAGCCCATATGCCGTCAAAACTAAGGACGCATCACCAAAAGTGATGGCACTGAGTCGGTGTTATATAAGTTTGGATTTGATATCTCTTTAATCTGTATGATAGTATTGTTTGTATTAAACTATTATTTCTGCCCACTATTATCAAGATTCTACTACAGAATTCAGGGATAACACTGTCTGTTTTGTCTGGTATATATATATATATATATATATATATATATATATATATATATATATATATATATATATATATATATATATATATATATATATATATATATATATATATATATATATATATATATATATGTGTGCGTGTGTCACAGAGAGAGAGAGAGAGTGTATGTGTGTGTGTGTGTGTGTGTGTGTGTGTGTGTGTGTGTGTGTGTGTGTGTGTGTCACTTCTCCAAATCAAATCTGAAAACCATACAGGTTGTGCAATTATTGCCTAGAAAGCATTTCTTTTTTCTTGGAAGATTTCTCCTATTATCTACAGTATATAATCACAATCTTTTGTGCTAGATTCAGGTATTAAATTTCCAATTTTTCTTACTTTCATTATTGGATTGTGTTAAATTTTTAGTCCCAATTAGATCTCTCTCCAATGAATAGAGATGAAAGATATGAAAAGAGAAAAGAACGGTTCGCTTGTTTAGTTAAGAGTTTTTAGCTTCTGTCCCAAAAACGTATGGTTCATAATATCAAGGTAATATTGTGTTGCAATTATTTATAAATTTGAGCAGTATATTCAGATGCATATGATTGTTTCATGGCTTCCTTCCCATACAAACAAAGTGTAATCAATTTGGAACATGAAAATTACAAGGCAATTTTACGAAATCTATGATTCTGGTCAGGAGCGATAAGTAATATAATTTAGGCATTTCATTGAAACAGTCAACATATTTATCTCCCTTGCGCTATGATTTGTTTTAAAAAAACACCCATGATCCACATTTTCCAAAACTTCCACTTACCCCACCACAATGAATTTTGCAAAAGGTCTTTAATTGCCTTTCAACTTTTCTTTAAGAGCAGGTTATATTTTTATCATTCAATACTTATAAGTCATATATCATCGTCGTCGTCATCATCATCATCATCATCATCATCATCATCATCATCATCATCATCATCATCATCATCATCATCATCATCATCATCATCATCATCATTATTATTATTATTATTATTATTATTATTATTATTATTATTATTATTATTATTATTATTAAAAGTAGTAGTAGTAGTATGATTTGCTCTCATTTTTTTAAAAAAAACATTTAGTACTTATTAAATGTCCCAATTTAAAACTTAATTTCTATGAAATTTTTACAAGAATAATCTGTTATTTGGCAACATACTATTTGATTTCGCAAGATAAGCCAAGCAAAACATGCATATGAGTATAGAGTAAACATTAAAGATGGTTGATTAAGGAATGAAGGATTTTTGTTTTAATTAAAGACAATCTATTCATATAAGCCTGGTGTTAGCAATTATCCATACATTGCGACCACCTGTTTATGGTGGCAACACACACACACACATACACACACACACATGTACATACTCTCACACACACACACACATATATATATAAATATACATATACATATATATATATATATATATATATATATATATATATATAGAGAGAGAGAGAGAGAGAGAGAGAGAGAGAGAGAGAGAGAGAGAGAGAGAGAGAGAGAGAGAGAGAACAAAACATACAAACTCTGTTTAGACAAATTGATACATTACGGCATTGAAATTTATCGCAAAAAGGTATGTATTTTAGTTGTATTGTCTTCTTTGAAAATTGAGACTGTCTTCACTCATTTACAAGTGACCATACTTTTCTCCTCTTTTCCATTGCGTCTTTTCACCATAGAGGTTTACCGCCTATGTTTTAATTTGTCGACTGTTTCCGTGACATTTTCTCAACAACGCTTCTCTTTAATTCTATGCGACAGAACAACTTTTCTTTCACACCCTGATTTAAATCGTATCGTCCAAATCTGCTTGACTTGGTCGCTCTCTAGAAACATATCCATTTTCGAGTACATACTCTCACAAACGGATAAGATATCGCAGAATTGAAATGGTGGAGCTCACGCGTCGTATTCTCTGGTACTAAAATTGCGTCCTCAACCAATCGATATAAACCATAAATTTCTTCATTAAAATTAAACAGGGCTAAAACGTTTTATGGCATGTTACATTTTGTGTTGGGTAATAGAGGGTGACCTAAACACCACCAAGCATATGCATTTATATATGGCATTTAGTGGCATATCAGCACAGTCACAACTATATAAGACGAAGGAAACATTAGGACAAAAAACCTGCCAACTAAAGGCACATATATATTGTGAAATAAAAGACCAAGATGTCATGAAGTTCTTGTAAGAAAAGGTATATCATGTAAATACAAAGGGACAAGTAATTAAAAAAATATTAATCTACAACGTTGTGTGTGTGTGTGTGTGTGTGTATATATATATATATATATATATATATATATATATATATATATATATATATATATATATATATATATATATATATATATATATATATATATATATGCCCTGACGTTTGGTCATCCTCGAAATTTATCGTTAGCCAGAACAATATATTGTTGATCAATCGAGCGATAAGTAATTGTCCAAACTACAATAATATGTATCAGTGAAAACTAATATTGTCTTATTTCATTTTTCGATGTATGAACATATATAATATATTAGCAGTTACAAGACACTGAAATCACCAGTTGTTTAATGTTTCATTTTAATTAAAATAGCACATGCCATCACTTATGGTCTACTTATGATGCTTCGGGCAGATGGGGCCCGTTAATCTTGGGTGGTAGCCCGTCTAGGAGAAGGTAAACTCTGATTTCAAGCCTTCGCTGCCTTGCGACTATACCCTTACATGGTAAGTAAACCCCAACAGAAAATCCAAAGACGGAGTCCCTAAGGCGACTTGTCACTGCATTTAGTGACATCTCGGCAACTCCTGCGACGCTGCTGGTGCCATGACGTATCGGCTTGTCCTTTCCCTTGGATCCATCAGCTGCGTGGAGAGGGGGAGTCAGTTGCATGGGAAACAGCTGATTCTTCATATAACCTTGCCCAGGCTTGCGCCCTGGAGAGGACACTCCAGCTTCGCTTCACAGCGTTGACACAACACGGGAAGCAACAGTTACCGGTTATAAGTCACCACTCGATTGGCGTAGAGTTAGACGCCAGGGGTTGCTTCCGACGGTGGGAGAGACCAACAGATCTCATTGGACAGCTATCGCCCGCCTCAAGCTGGGCAGCCCCCAGCCAATAAGGTGCCGTCCCGCCACAGCTCGCCTGCCTTGCTGGGTGCGCAGGGCTTCAGATACATGAGTACCTGACAAGCGGGCTCCATCTACAGCACCAAGAAAAAACAAACGAAAAACAAGGAAATCAACAATCCTCAAGCTAGGTACCTGGAACGTCCGGACTATGCTGACAGGGCTTTCGGATGATCTCCAGGCAATCAGTGATGTTCGAAAGACTAAAAAGTCATCAACGACGAACTCGCAAGACTCCATGTCGATATCGCCTCACTTCAAGAGACACGGCTACCAGATTCTGGGTCCCTCAGAGAAAAGAACTACACGTTCTTCTGGCAAGGTAAGAGCTCAGACGAAGTTAGGGAGTATAGTGTTGGTTTTGCTGTCAGAAACTCTCTGCTGGCTATGATTGAACCCTGCCAACAAGGAAACGAAAGACTGCTATCTCTTCGCCTCCACACCACAACCGGGCTAGTTAATCTCATCAGTGTTTATGCTCCCACACTCAGTGCCACCACAGATACCAAGGATGCGTTTTACAACGAGCTCGACTTGCTCATCGACAATATTCCGAAGGAAGAGAACTTGATATTACTGGGCGACTTCAACGCTAGGGTGGGTGCCGATCACGACTCCTGGCCTTTGTGTCTCGGCGAGTTTGGCATTGGGAAGATGAATGAAAACGGGCAACGTCTACTAGAAATGTGCTCGTTCCACAACCTCAGCATCACCAATTCAGTTTTTCAGACAAAACCACAGCACAAAGTGTCTTGGAGGCATCCCCGATCCAAACACTGGCATCAGCTGGACTTGATTATCACAAGACGTTCAGCCATGAAGGGTGTGCAGCTTACTCGTACATTCCACAGCGCTGACTGCGACACCGATCACTCTCTAGTCTGCTGTAACTTTAAGCTTCAACCAAAGAAGATCCACCACTCTAGGCAAATGAGTAAACCACACATCGATGTGAGCAAGATGTCATATCCAGACAAGGCTGAAGAATTCACTTACGCCCTCTCCAAGGCGTTCAGTTCAGAACCTCCCTACGGCAGTGCCAAAGAGAGATGGGACAACATCAGAGATACTGTGTACAGTTCAGTCACAAGAATCTTTGGTAAGAAGCAGACAAAGAACAATGACTGGTTTGACGCCAATTCCGCCACACTCATGCCAGCAATAGAAGAGCGTTTCAGTGCCCACCTGGAATTCAAGCGTTCTCCCTGCGTGAGGACACTACATGCATATAGGTCTACCAGAAGAAAAGTGCAGAGGTTAGCACGGCAATGCGCTAATGAATACTGGCTTCTACTCTGTCAGAGCATCCAGTCAGCAGTAGACAACGGAAACAGCAGAGGCATGTATAATGCCATAAAGAAAGCAATGGGTCCAAATAAGAAAGTGATAGCTCCACTGAAGTCTTCTGCAGGAGATATCATTCATGACAAGAACAAACAGATGGAGCGCTGGGTGGAGTACTATTCCGAACTGTATTCCAGAGAGAATAACGTAACCAACAATGCCCTCAACGCCATTGAAAACCTCCCTTGTTTGACCAAACTGGATGAAAAACCTACTGTGACAGAACTAAAGCTAGCATTAGAGGAACTGACCACAGGTAAAGCCCCAGGAAAGGATGGCATCCTATCAGAAGTCATCAAATGTGGCGGCAGTGTGCTGTTCACACACCTTTATGATCTTCTCTGCCAGTGCTGAAATGAAGGTGCAGTGCCTCAGGACATGAGAGACGCCAACATCATAACCCTGTATAAGAACAAGGGCGACAGAAGTGACTGCAACAACTACAGGGGCATATCACTTCTCAGCATCGTGGGTAAAGTCTTCGCTAGAATCATCCTGAACAGACTGCAGACGCTTGCCGACAGAGTGTATCCAGAGTCTCAGTGTGGGTTCCGCGCAGAGAGGTCCACAATCGACATGATCTTCTCCATCAGGCAACTGCAAGAGAAATGCAGGGAACAACACAGACCCCTCTTCCTGTCTTTTATAGACCTCACCAAAGCATTCGATCTGGTCAGCAGAGACGGACTCTTCAAAATCCTGACGAAGATTGGATGCCCTCCAAAGCTGTTAAGCATGATCCAGTCCTTCCATGTAGACATGAAAGGCACAGTGCAGTATGATGGCTCATCGTCCGAACCATTCAATATCCACAGCGGAGTGAAACAAGGCTGTGCCCTTGCCCCCACCCTCTTTTGCATCTTCTTCGCTGTCCTGCTTAAGTACGCCTTTGAGACGTCCACAGAAGGGATCTACCTGCACACGCGTTCAGACGGCAGACTGTTCAACCTGGCACGACTGAAGGCAATGAGCAAAGTAAGGAAAGCAACCATTAGGGACATGCTCTTTGCAGATGATGCTGCTATAGTCACTCACACAGAAGCTGAACTACAAAGCCTGATGGACTGCATGATAAAGCATGTGAAGAATTCGGGCTGAACATCAGCCTAAAGAAAACCAACGTGATGGCTCAGGACGCAGACCCTCCCAGCATAACCATTAACAACTACAAACTAGAAGTAGTCAGTGAGTTCACTTACCTTGGCTCTACCATCACCAACAACCTCTCACTCGATGCCGAGCTCAACAAGCGGATTGGAGAGGCGTTAACAACTCTCTCTAGATTGTCGAAGAGAGTGTGGAACAACAAGCTGACATTAAACACTAAGATCACCGTGTACCGTGCCTGCGTGCTTAGCACTCTTCTGTATGCCAGCGAAACTTGGACCCTGTACGCCTCTCAGGAGAAACGACTAAGCGCCTTTCACATGCGTTGTCTCCGTCGAATACTTGGGATCACCGGGAGCGATCGTGTGACAAACAACGAGATGCTTCAAAAGGCCAAAATTCTCAGCATGGTCACACTCCTCCGCCAACGTCGCATCAGATGACTGGGTCATGTGCATCGAATGGATGATGGACGGATCCCCAAAGACCTTCTCTACTCTAAGCTTTCCTCAGGCAGAAGATCAATAGGACGGCCACATCTTCGTTTCAAGGATGTCTGCAAGCAGGATATGAAAGCTCTTGGAATAGAGGTCAACACCTGGGAAGAGCTTGCCCTCGACAAGTCCAGCTGGCGACATGCTCTGTACACAGGTCTGAAAGCCAGCGAGGAAAAGTTACGACAGCTCGCTGATGAGAAAAGATCTCAGAGGAAGAGGATGCAGTTCCAACCAAGACCCGAGTCATACTTCAAGTGTAGCAACTGCAGCAAGGATTGCCACTCCCGTGTGGGACTTTATAGTCACAGAAGACGCTGCACAGCTACAAACTAGGACACCTTTCATGGGCGCATTTTCATCGTCTCTCGAGACTAACGGAAGCCAACCATGTTGAAAACCATATTGCCAGCCTATTATACATAAAATCTTAATGCTACGGACTTCATGTTCTTATTCGCTAATTAGTGTGGCTTTAATAAAACTGTGCCATTAATGTTGCCTAATGAAAATCTCTTACACAATAGTTATAAATGGAACCGTGCATTTTCTGGTTAAGTATTTGGAGGAAAGAACTTAATAAGTAAATTCGAAATATACAACTTATGGTCTTATGATTTTTATTCACTCATTAAAAGACAATTAATTTATGCAAAACATCTGTGAGACCAGTTTCGTTTATAAACCTTAAGCCATAATAAAATAATGGCCTTTATTTGTTCAAGAAAAGTTAAATATATGGTCACTAGGATACATATAATAGACTTGGTATGAATTTATAATAATTACCTCCATGAAAAGAGTCAAGGCTCGTATTAATATTTTTTTTAAAAAAAGAGCAGGTGTGTGGGTGCGTTTGCGTGTGCGTGTGTAACAGTCATAATCAATTCCATTTTAAAATATTACACCTTATGTTTTATTGCGACAAAATCTAATGTAATGTTCTAAATCGTTTTGGAAAATGTTATTGCAAAACTAAAAGCAACTCACCAAGAACTATACAACTTTTTTAGACCATGATAGTTATTTCATTTTGTTCCTACTAAGTAACATTTTATGTATAAATTGTCTGAAATAAAATGAAAATAGATTATTTCACATCTTGCAATTCTGACATATATCATTGCAGACACACAGAACACCCCCATACATTCATTCTCTCTCTCTCTCTCTCTCTCTCTCTCTCTCTCTCTCTCTCTCTCTCCATTTGATGGCTTAATATCAAAATAATCCCAATTTAAATAAGAAGTATCGTCATCTTAATAAAGATAATAATACTCTGTCTCTTTTAACCGAAAATTGGCTTTTTGGAGGAGATGAGCAGTAACGCAGCAATTTGTTTTCACTTATATGACTTGTCAAAATATTGGTTTAAGACAACATCTTTGAAAAAACTTACTGTCGTAGACAATCAAACTGAAAAAGATGAACATTTACTGTTGCATGTACTGCCGATATGATATTATCTTAATAATATATCAAATATGTGTTTATGGTAAAATATATATTCAACGAGAATCTTGTATATTTCACAAATAAACAGCTAAAATCGTTTTTAAGGAAATCAAATTTTTTTTACTACAATATCACCTATTATGCATAATATTTATTTATATATCGATTAGCTCCTCTTTTCGCCCAGAGAACTTATCTCCTCGTCTTTTTTAAATTCTCTCACCGACAATACCGTCCATAATCACTCCATTTAAACATTTTGCAAAGCAATATGAAGATGCTATATTTGTATTGCTTGTTGTTCATATTGAAATATATACCGTAAATAATTTTGGACAGCTTTGTTCCTTGCTACCACCTATCGGTTTAAAGGGAATATAACTGGCTACGGTCCCTTATTGGCTCACCTTGCTGAAGTTTGTTTTATTTTTATTTAGTTTTGTCATCATGCACCACCTTTTCTCTAGGAGTACTTTTACCTTTTTCAACTATATTGCACAGAGTCAATCAGACGAGAAAGAATATTTGTTATCAACTGATGAGGGGGCAATCTCACTGGAAGCAGACGACATTCTGCCCGTATGGAGAAAGATTTGTTTTGCGATAGGTGGCGCTCCCTATCAGATGACATCCACTGTCGTTGGATTCTTTATAAGCATATTTCTTTTAGAAGTAGCAGAGGTGAGTGTTTAAGCGTACTAAATCACTATGAGTTGAGTTTACAATTTTCGCAATATACTTTTTTCCTTTAGATTCAACACATTTTATGGGTCATGCAGTCCAGTGCACGAAAGTATCAGTGAAGAAAATAACAATAAGCATGATTTTGAAATAAAATTGTATCTACTATCTGTGCAATTTTTTTGCAACAAATCGAAAGTTTTATATTTTAGAAATTAGAAAGTAAGACAACCAAAATCCTTGTCAGAGCATTAGTTACTTCATGATTAATAATAACAATTAAATGAAAACCCTCGAGAAAAGGAGAACAATCAGCATCACAAATATGCACTGTCATAAAATTGTTGCGAGAATCAAAGAAAATCCATAACATGTACCTGCAGCTCTATCAGAGCCTTAGAAAAGTTGGGGTTATTTGCTGGGTTTTCTTTTAAAATTAGAAACCTCTTAATGCAAAGCCTTCCTTTGGCGAATATTGCAAGCAGTGCTCGAAAATCTGTAATAATCAATCAGTCAATTAACTATTTACTTATGTTTTAATTAAAAAATTAGTTTTAATTAGTGATGTTAACAATTAGATAAATTGGTTAATTATATTTGGTATGTATTACTAGATCCGTCCCTATTACGTGGCTATAATTCTGATCTGCGGCAAAATCTGGGATGCCATCACGGACCCACTCTGTGGCTATTTGGTCAGCAGGACGGACACAAGATTTGGCAAATTCAAGCCATGGTAAGACTGTTAATTATAAGCTTTGTCCAGATAAAGTTCAATCTCGCTGTAACATCAACCAGAGGAGATGCTATTATTTTGAGAAAATTTTCTGGTAATAGGACAGGGAGAAAAAGAAAGGATTGCTTTTAATTAATCAGAGAAGTTCTGAAAGCAGTTTGCCAAACTATTTATTATTATTATTATTATTATTATTATTATTATTATTATTATTATTATTATTATTATTATTATTATTATTATTATTATTATTATTATTATTATTATTATTATTATCATCATCATCATCATCATCATCATCATCATCATTATTATTATTATTATAATTATTATTATTATTATTATTATTATTATTATTATTATTATTATTATTATTATTATTATTATTATTATTATTATTATGTTGTTGTTGTTGTTGTTGTTGACATGTTAATATTCTCTCGATTTGGTTGTACATTTTTCTTAATTTTTGTTGTGCTAACAACGCATATTTTGTATGGACCCTTTTATCAAACGCTCATGACAAATCCAAATCGTATAAAGTGGTTAAATCATCTGAACCTGTTACTAACGACTTTAAAAAAAGCCCAAGTTATCGAATACAAACTGATGCAAAAGAATGCATGATTTAAGATTATGCGAAAATGAATCACCTCGAAAGTTACTCAAATCATGACAAATTAACCCTTACAAACTTGAATACATTAGTTTTTTATTATTATTTTGCCAAATTTTACTTTTTTGGTAAATTTAATAATTATCAGTGTGTTTGTTGTTTCAAATGGCAATTCACAAAGTGTAAGAGGACTCTTTATTAAAGACACAAGAATGATTTTTAGTGAACAGTTCTGCTTAATTTTGTCTTCATCGCATAATACCTTGGCAAATAAAGGTCGAGTACCATTCTACTGATGATATTAAGCGAATGCATATAGCTGATATTGAAATCTTAAAACTCTTAAGACTCAATGTAAGCTTCAGATATTGTTTCGACCAATCATAAATTATGTTGATTTTGAAGATTCTGATATACTGAAAGTAGAATTTCAATATAAACGCAAGCTCAGAAAATTTTAATCTCCAGTTCTAGTAATAATAAAACTATCTGAACACAAAAATTGAACGAGGACTACAACTCAGAAATCAGAAATCATGCTTAAAGTTGCTTAATGTAATTAAGATTCTCATTTATTTTGGGATTATGACCTCTCCTTACTTTTGATAAAAGCTCAACATTTGTGTGTCGTGTCCACTTCAAAGAAGTTTATTTTTTTTTACTATCGTCGCATAATCGAATCTTTCTCAGCACGATACTCCATTTATGTCTCAAAGTATTAAAACTCTGAAACTTGGTATCTATTATTCAAAGAAAGTGAGTATAGTAGATATTTTTTTAACTTGAAGGAACTTGATTGAAACTGATGCAGTTGCCTGGGTGTAGAGCAGACGAAGTCACTGTTGACAGAGAAATCTAGCTGATTTGCTAAGTTTAATTTTCTTTTCTCAGTCCGGTTGTCTCCGTCATGGTGTCCTAGCGCTAGGATATAAATTTTCTAGGGAAGTAACTCTTGCTGTTTTCTCCTGTGCGTGACGGAATAGTTGTAAAATCAAACAACAGCGACAACAACAGATACATAACAAAAAGAAAGAACTTCTTAAAGTCTCAGCAACTTTGATAATACATAATATAAAACATATTTTGAGAGAGAGAGAGAGAGAGAGAGAGAGAGAGAGAGAGAGAGAGAGAGAGAGAGAGAGAGAGAGAGAGAGAGAGAGAGAGAGAGAGAGAGAGAGAGAGAGAGAGAGAGAGAGAGAGAGACGCACGCGATGGTACAGGTCTTCATAAATGAAGCGTATCATATAACCCAGAACTGGAGAGACCATCATTGCTGATCAAGTTGAAAAACTTTGCATCCTTGCTGTCAGGCCCTAACATACCATCAACTTTATTAAACACTTTTTGGATTAAGAATTATTTGCACATTGAGGTATGGAAAGAGGTTGAAGAAACACAACTATCAAATGGGTTGATATCTTTCTAATGCTAGATTCTGAACTTAGTTTAGAATACTTTGAGTTTAGCGAGAGACTACTTATGTTCGAGACTATAAAAGCACCGTTCCAGACATACAGGCTATAAACATCCTTGGGTACAAAAATTAACCTCTACCAACAAGTACAGCACAGCCGGCAGCAACCATAAATATGTTAGGTGAAACGGACTCAAACACAAAAACCCTTATATGCCCCAGCTGAATAAAAGAATGCAATTGCAAACTCCAGAACTTAGCACTCAGAGTGGTTCATTGAACAGAAATATAACTTTCCAAGAAAATAATGAATTAGAAATTTCCTGACATCGTTCAGCAGGGTATTGTATTTGAGGGGTCTTTAATACATGGTGATAATTGTACAACCAATATCAATTAAGCACCCATTATGTCACATACAGTTTCACCTCTTCCAAAGAAAAAATGAGGTTATAGATGATTGTAATACAGATTTACAATTCTCAATGAAAAGTCCAACACATATACATGGTACAACAATAATTTCGCACTTCGTTAGAACTGCGTAACAGTAATGTATCGTACCACTGGCTAACAAATAACTTTTTCAAATTAGAATTGATGAAAGTTAAACGTCATCCTCATAAAACATATAACTTCTTTTTATTTTCATATGACGTCCTTCGAATAAATGTGCTAATAAAGTAATATTATCTAATATATTAATATTTCTAGTTTCTCATGCGTAGAACTTCTTAGGGTTGACAAGTCATTCCACTGCCCTCATTAACATACTGGTATTCGTATTATTTCGCGGTATTTAGAAATAGAACGTAGTTCCAGACGCTCATAGCAGAATACTTGCAACACGTAGCAATTATAAATTGTTTCTCTTTTTCTTTTTTGTTAAGAGCGCCATATAGATTCTAACTGGATAATTTTTCTGATTTTAATAAATAATAAAAGAACTGATTGCCTTTATAAAACCTCAGAGGCAATATTAGAACTAATTAATAATATACTTGTATTGCCTAACTATTTTACAAAAGACAGGGTTATTTTAGTTTGAATGAAAAACATTAGAGGAGAAAAATAATATATGTTGCTGCTTGCACAGAGACAAGGAAATACCTGTCTCGTGATTACATTATTTGTCTCCTAACCAGATAGAGCTGGCGGGGAAACAAATGTCACTGCGCGCCTAAGATTTACTTGTATAGATTTTATTAATCCCTATCTTTGCTTGCCTGAATGTATAATAGTGATAACATCCCACGTGTCCTGACGCTCTCTTTGGGACGACTCCTATACATTATTATGACCTTTGCCAAAAAAATATAAAAACATATTAAATGTTTTTAAAAAAAGGTTATTTGAAATAAATTTAAATATTAAGTGTTAATCACAGTTAATATTTTCACATAAAATATATATATATATATATATAGTTTAAAAGTTAATGTTGTAAGCTATTGCTTTAAAGTATTCTATGACGTCACGATTGTCGAAGTCGGCGACTATGTTTGCCATTCTCGAAGAACAGTCTTTGTACTTCTTCTTTGGTTATTACATCTTAATCCGCTTATGTCGACCTATGGCCTGAGTACTGTATGGAAACAACTACAATTAATTGAATGGTGGCTAATCCTTCCGTTGTTTATCTTAAATTTACCAAATATGCACCATACTTAAGGTTAGACTCAAGCCTCTTCAACATACTTCAAAGAAACCTCCTGTTCTACATTCAGTAAAAGCAATAGCAATTGATCGACAAATAGAGAATGCCCATTTTTGTTATAATTAACAATGCTTAAAAATGGTACGAATTTATGTTCACAGTTCAAATGTGATGTCAACTTATCCATAACATCCATGAGTGTGTGTGTGTGTCTGTGTATGTGTGTGTGTGTGTGTGTGAGAGAGAGAGAGAGAGAGAGAGAGAGAGAGAGAGAGAGAGAGAGAGAGAGAGTGAGCTCAAAGCTAAATGTTACCATATACAAAAAAGTAGTATAAAGATAAGGAAAAATGAATGCATGATTTAAGATTATGCATTAGTAGATATTTTACGTTTGATAATGCATTTCTTTCAGGTTGCAACAGTTATACCTGTGTACCAATGGTGATACGGGATACGAGAATACATCAAAGCTAAATGTTACTATCTACAAAAAAGTAGTATAAAGATAAGGAGGGATGAATGGGGAAAAGTCCTATTTGATGGGGAGGGGGACTCCAGGTGGGGAAATGTAATGGGAGGAAATGTTGGAGGGGGGAGGAGTCCGGAGAGGGAATGTCCAGGAGTGATTAGTTCAAAGTCGCTGTGAGCGAGTGCAGAAGCATGTTTTAAATGTCTTCCCACTGTCTGTTATAACCTTCACAGTTGTACCCGAATCATTCATAAAACTTGCACTAATTTTTAGTAATTTCATTGTGAAAACATCGTATTCTTTTCTGTGTTCCATTTTTGTTTTCTTTTAAAAAAAAAAGTCACGATATCAAAGTTGGTGGTAAAAAAAGCATGTTGTTCATCGCTGAATCTCAAAGGAAAATATAAAGTGCTTAAATTTAAAATATAGTAAACATAGCTAAACGCGCACAAACACATAAACACGCACGCACGCGAATACAAAAAGTGGCATTGTAAAAGTGCAGCAATAAACAGGCCTACAATGCTTTCTTCAAAAATTGAGAAAAAAAGTTGTTTTTTTTTGCCAAGTGTCACATATTTTGATCGGCATACTAAATGTTAAGGAAGAACTACATAAGAAAGGGTCATTGAACATGGAAACTGCAATACAGACTCCCGTGTGATTTCGAAAGGACACTTTCGATAGAAAGCTAATGCCAGATAGATATGTCGATACAAAAGGCTAAGATGAACTCGCCGATTTCGAAGATTAAGAGTAACAACGCTAAAGTCACTGGACTCTTTACGCAAAAATACGTCAAGCCACTGTGATTGCCATGATCAATAGGACACTGACAAACAAAAGGTTTGTCAGCCCACGTAAATTGTTGATCACCTACGGACTTGTAGGAAAACAAAGGCATTTGTTTCCGCGTCTTTCTTTTTGAATATGTGTGTGCATTTGTGCGTGTGAGTTTTGTTGTGTTTTTGTGCTTTATTACATCCTTTTGTATTTGTTATAATTGTACGTGCTTGATTGCGTGTACAGTTTATGTTTTTGTGAGCATGCGCATAGACGTGTTAAGCAAGTAAACACACCCATTAAACAAACAATTCAGACAAATTTAAAATTTAAGCTTTTATTTACCCCGCTAATATAGAATGACTAAGTACAATCTGGTACTAAGAAGGTTCCCAACCGTAATTTGCAATCTATTGTTTTGTTTCTTCAAACAACCGAACAGTTCCAGTTGAGTCAAAGTAACTACAACATGTCGCTGATGTGGTTTCGATGCCGGTGATGTTCAGTTGTAAAACGATGTTCAATCAGTACCGTCCTTTTTATGTAGTCTGCAACAAGAACTTGTTCTGGCTTTGTACCAAGTATTAAAGTCTTCGGTCAGAGATTCCATGGTAAAACGTCCCTCCTCTTGGTAAGAGGCCGAAATGTTGATGCCTGTTGTTTTTTGTTGGGGTGGGGGTGCTACTTTCTTTTTACATTACACTCGTTATCATTGACTATAAGTCAATTCATGATATCTTTGAAGATGTGTTTTGGTTTGTTTAAGACGTCTGGAGTATCATAAAAAATAGCGCGATTGACTGAAAGGTTAAAACAGATTTCATCTGGAGGGAAATCATAAGATGATTTAAACATGGTGGAATGTAAGTCAAGGATATATCTAACATTTAGGGATGGCATATGAGAATAAGTGGCTAGCAATAATGTCAATAACTCCAAATCTAATACACTTTATCAATTATGGGACATGAGAAACTCAACCTCAGACGTAATAACAGGTGTTTAAGGTAACTAGCAATCACATGTATGACCTATAACGCCATTCAAACCGCATTATATAAACACCCTTTCATCCAAGATTAAAAGATTTTTTAACGCTGTTTTCTCTATAATATATTAACTTTTAATTAATTTTATTTTTCCTAAGCACACTATCAGATTGTGGGGGGTTTATGTTTAATCCTTTGATTTTTGCTTGAATGTATTTCAACAATATGGGGCCAGATCTTGTAGCAGATTATGAGATGGCAGGCAAGGTCTGGGTTATTATCATTTGGACGTGAGTAATATTCTTTTAAATATGGAAAGATGCGAGATAAAAATAGAAAATCGTGTATTTGTGTGTTTATGTGTGTTTATGATTTTAATGTAGCTTTTTAACAATTTTTCAGTCATATCACTACAATGTCTGCAGTGTAGCAGTTTATAGTGATGTCTAGCACTGGGGCATCATGCCGCAGACATGTAGCATGATGTCCCACCCAGTCACATTATCCTGACACCAGGCCGACCAGTCCTAACACTAACCTCTTAATGCTGAGCGTCAAGCGAGGCAGCTGTTAGTACCATTTTTGTAAGTCTTTGGTATGACTCGACCGGGGATAGAACCCACGACCTCCCGCATCCGAGGCGGACGCTCTAACCACTAGGCCACCGGAGCGGTTAAATTCCTTTGATTTTTGCTTGAATGTATTTCAACAATATGGGGCCAGATCTTGTAGCAGATTATGAGATGGCAGGCAAGGTCTGGGTTATTATCATTTGGACGTGAGTAATATTCTTTTAAATATGGAAAGATGCGAGATAAAAATAAAAAAATCGTGTCTTTGTAAGCGCACCTTTAATCACGAAGCATTATCATTGATCGGATGCCAATATTCTGATACTCTAGCGTTTATATTCTCAGAAGGAATTGAGCGCTCCGGGTGACTAATGGCTAGAATGTTAGCCTCGGTTAGCGGAGGTCGAAGGTTCGAACCCTCGCCGAGTCATACAAAAGATTTATAATAATTGTACTAACAGCTGCCTCCCTATGTGCTCAGCATTAAGAGGTTAGTGTTAGGACTGGTTGGCCTGTTGTCAGGATAATATGACTGATGGGATATAATGCTACATGTTTACAGCATGATGCATCAGTTATAGACATGACTATAAGTTGTCACTGTAGACATCGTACCGATATGACTGAAAAGTTGTTAAAGTTACGTTAACAATCCAAATCCCACATGCACTCATATGGAAATGTGGAGCTAGGCTCTTTTAAAAAGTAATATTTGTTAGTAATTCGAATTTACTTGCTGATATTCACATAACATTTACATTTATGTATGTAAAATATATTACATCCTTGTAAGTAAAACATAACAGCTGTTGTTCTGGTCGAATTTTGTTACCTTCTTCAAAAAGTGATTAAAGCAATTATATGTAGTATGTTAATACTGCATAAGTTTGATGCTCTTTTTCAGCTTTAACTCTGAATGTTTCTTTGACATTTTAATTCCCTAGCATCCAAACGTAAAGCCTACTCAAAACACGTAAATAAACTCTGATAAACTTGCTCTTATAAACACTGTTTGATAGCGTTTACGATATTCTGTCAACAACGAGTCTTTTTTTTATTCGGGGCGATATGTGTCAAATATATTGGATCAGACCATACAATCAAGATTCTTCCTATCAGGATAAACTCTTTCTTTCAAGGATTTTGTTCTCTGCACCGTTGGCTTGCGGCGCCTACTTCGCATTATGGCATGTTCCCGACTTCAGTGAAGAAGAGAAGTTTGCCTGGTATTTTGTAGCGTATTGTCTTTTCCAGGGACTTTTGACGGTAAGTTACTAGTATTTTTTATTATTTTGTTAAAAAATGATTTTAAAAGAAAATTATTTGTCATCGCCTTTTCTTTGGGTTTTAAGTATATATTTAAAATGATTTATCAGCAGCGTCAGTGGTAAATCCGACTTTTAGGACCGTTATTTCGCGAAAATAATGCTTCCTTCGAAAATGAAAATACAGTCGTCACCGAGACTCTACAGGATTATTTACCAACCCGGTTGGTCGTCGGTGGTGTAATTAGATATTATTTATATAAAAAAAACCCACTGATTTTGGAATCTCGCACAGCTAAACTAGCTCGACGGCAGCTAGAGGCAATTAAGACACATCTCCCCGTCCGTTATTCAGCCAAGCAAAAATTACATGAGCGTCATGAGTCTCGGGTGGAATTTACAGAAAGTGCAGAACAGTTATTTAAACTAATTGTGGAACTGACCAAGAAAATTGTTACAGCAACCGAGGCAGCACACAAAGTTCTGGAGACATTACCTGTTGCTATTGTTGGCCGTCTTCAAGCAACTCGACAACGACCCTTGCAACCACCTCAACCACAACTTGAAGATGAGCCACGACCTGACGATGAGTCACAACCTCTGCCAAAAGTTTAAACAAAGATAAAAAATAAATTGCCGCTGTGAAGTCTCTAGACCAATTAATTAATATCGCTGCTGATACTCCGCAAATCAGATCTGAGGGAGATGTTAATCAGTTTACCATTTTTAACCAGGCAGTAGATGAGTAAGGAAACGAAAAAAAAAAGAATTAGTTTGCAAGTTAAAAAAGATAACCAAGAAAAGAAATAAGCAATAACAATAACTAAGAAAAAAGAAGGCAAAACAACTGGAAGTGTCTGTCCAACGGTGTCCTTGATAAACTTTGCCCCAATAACGTCCTTGCTAACTTTGATAGACTAGAAATTCTAATTGGCGGAAGACAA
Organism: Potamilus streckersoni; assembly: GCA_016746295.1. Classification (NCBI taxonomy): domain Eukaryota; kingdom Metazoa; phylum Mollusca; class Bivalvia; order Unionida; family Unionidae; genus Potamilus; species Potamilus streckersoni. The sequence goes on along the minus strand of JAEAOA010002353.1, from coordinate 4,871,802 downwards.
GATGGTAATAATTCCCCAGAAATCAATAATGAATCAGCTGCTATTAGTCATAGATTATTTACATGCGGTATCAAGGACATTAGTGTTTATCGGTCCCTAATCGATGAAATCGTTGATGATTACCGCAGTGATTGATGCAATTAGATCAGTAACAAAAAATAATATGGTCATACATAATGCCCAACGTAGACCAGTAATGGTCAGGGTGATAAATTCGAGATTACCTACTTATAAAGCAATTTACGGTGATGGACTCGGTGATGTTGTTCAGGGTCTATTCAGAAAGATAGCCTCAAAAGCAATACCGATTGTAAAGCATCTGGGAATGAAAGCTATTGACGTTGTTTGTGATAAAGGTATTGGTGCTGTTGGTGATATTGCTAATAAAGCAATCTCAGCAATCAGGGATTGACGCACGGTTAATACGCAGATTGGCAGCGGTCTGACCTCACCGAAGTGATGCTTGCAAATATTAGTAAAATAATAATTCAAGCTGCAAAAAAAAGCAGAGTTCGCTGGTGTAACTCTGACACTGACAGAATCAGAAAAAGAAAAATATGTAACTGCTAGTCTAATAGCTGGAAGTGGTCTGCGTGTTAGACGATAATAAAGTAATAATAAAGACGTTCTAGCGTGTATCTGATCCAGCATTCGACATGGATCCACCAGTTCTCAACGATAAATCGGTACGTGATTATCAATATTATTCATAGGATGCATGAGAGCCAAATCAGCATGGAAGAACTGAGCTGCAAGTTCAGAATACAAGCAGATATGTCTTACCTGCTGAAGCATTTGCTGAAGTAGAAGGTGAAATTTAAAAAAAAAAAAGATCATACTGAATATGGAGATGATGTTAGAGTTGGTTTTGCGTTGTTCATTAGTGCCACGTATAACATCGAAGGAAGAAACGTTGAATCATGTCTGGAAAACATCGACGTTGCCACGACGATGTTTGGTTTAGCAAGATATTCCGATGATTATTAACGATCAGCTGGTCCATCAATGATGTTTGTCAAGGACACCATTAATCATCCCAAAAATAGGCAGCATAATTTCGTACAATTAACACTCGATAGTGTGGTTAATGCACAAGCAGCTGGAATGATACCCACGATTGCATTTTCGACGTTACAGAGCACTAGCCAACAATTCAGCTTAGGATTCACAAAGTAGATGATCTTCATGTGTAATCCCAATATCACATATCTTTGAATTTTGCAGAAATGTCAGAAATGTTATATTTGGAGCCAAGCATACAGTTTTACTTGTAAGAAAGGCTACCTACGATAATGCAATCTGGCGACCTGTCGGTGATGCTGGTAAAGCAATACTGACAAAACTTTTATTGTAGATGCCAACAATGATACTATTGAGAACAGCGGCTACTCTCTTTTATGAATTGTCATGGTTGACGATGACCACAGACAGTGTTCAAAGTATCACTAATGGTTTATTCACATGGCAGAGAGAAATGTGCATGAAATATTTGTTTGAAGTCTATCTCCGTATTAAAATGTGGATAATAAATAACAAAAGTTTTAAACTTAAATAAAAAAATTAAAATGCAACATGCCCGAGTTTGTAAGTACCACTCAGCTCAAGTAAATTGAGATATTTTGTACTTGACATGAACATTATACACTCCGACAGTTTATAAGCAACGAAAATGCAGCAAAAGGACTGTATATATAAATCAGATCATGACACTTTCTTTTCTCTTGACGTAAGCTATTTCAACACGGAGTGCTAATTTATTGTTGAATCCTTATTGGATATATAATTCTGCTGTGAAACTTCCTTTGTATGCAAGAATATCATAAGAATGCATCGTTCGTATTTTATTGGAAATATCTATAATTCTGAAGACAAGTGTGAAATATTTTCAAAAAAAATTTAAATTGTAATTTTACACTAATTACACCATAAACTCTGTCGTGATTTATAATATTAGGCACTTTTGACTGTTCAAACATTTAAATAGGTAATTTTCAAGGGGAGAAAACCGTGCAACACAGAAAAATCATAGACTTTGGCGACCACGTTCCTCTGTACGTGTTGAAACGGAGATTGACCCAATAATGGTTGAAGTGAGAAGGTTGTATATTACCACTGCGTTGTAATTTTAATAATATATTTTGCAGGGTCTTCATGTGCCATTTACATCTTTAACTATGTACATTAGCCACAGTCAAAAAGAGAGAGACTCTGCGACAGCCTATAGTAAGTTTCAGTTTGTAACACATCTTCGCTAATCAAGGGTTATCCATCCAGTTTGTGCCACATCAGCACTTGATATTTGCAGCTAGTTAATACAAAGTCTAGCGCTCATATAACTGACAAAAACTGACTCATCTAGATTATTCGTTACATTTACTTGAAACATTAGTTTCAAATAATGATTGCGGCCTCTATAAACAATGTCACCATTCGTATGTAATTTTATTTCCAAATTAAATCGCACACACGCAGTTTTGTACGAGTAAAGAAAGGCAGATGGAATGGACGGACATTTCCATACTGAATACCCAACAGATGTAACGAGCTATCCCATTGGTTCTGTTTGCTACGGGTAGTAATTCTGTCACCTACCAAGGATCGCCTGTTGAAGACACTGTTTGGCGTGTTATACATGTTAAAAGTCAATGCGGAAGGAAACTGACTGGTGGCCCTTGGTTGGAGAAGATGGATATAAAAATATTTATCCATACTGTTTGTTCTGTTGACCGTTAAATTATAGACTCTGTAATGTTAGGAGCATATATGTCGAAGTACAGAGTAACATTCTTTGGGAAATTTCTATTTTATGTTACATAGTTTCATTTGATTGTGCCAGTACGTTTTATCTTCTGATGTATTGTACTCTCTGATAGATATGTGATAAATACCTCACGAGTTTTAAAAATGCATTTATTATAGACGTGACATATATGTTGCATTGACACGTAGCACATTCTTGTACACCAAGTACGAAATGCTGCAGAAATAATGCAACGTACATGTACGTCGAAACACAGATATCGTAATGAAAAGTATTGTACAAAATGTAGGAAAAGATCCGCGTTTGTCGTAAGCACCATAGTTCATAAAATATGCAAGAAACCAGCTGTGTAAAATGTATCTACCAACCATTTTGCTGACAAAGTTCATTTTATAACTCTCGATAGGGATGGTGTCTGAAGCTACCGGTGTCCTTCTGGCTGTGGTAATACAGGGGCAGCTGGTAAACAAATATAGGACCGCCGGGGAATGTTCTGAAGAGGCAACGGTTTCTCCTACAGATCTTCAGAATCAGGTCATTTATATGTCCATAGGAACGTTTGGTTCAGACAGAGCATATAATGGTCGAATCGTCAGAATGAAATTACTACGTCAACTCATTAACAATATATTATGCAAGGCCGAAGTTTTCTTTTACAAATTTTGTCACTGTATTTGAGATATATTTTCATTTTGATAGTGAACATTGCATACTTTGGGATGAAAATTGTTATGTCATTTCAAAGTGAATGTATCACATTTCTTATTATTCAGACAATGTGTTACCCTGGACAAGATTTGTTAACAGCCAATTGAAAGATAATGATAGATAGTTGGAATTTTCGGATTCATCATTTCCCTGCCTGACTGGTGACAAATCATCATACAGGCTTCTTAAATGAGTTTTCATAAAACAAAATATTATTAATACACCCGACAAGAATGTGTTCTACTGTCAGTGGACAAGGCAAGGTATGCAATCTGGTTGAGGTTCCACATTCAGCATAAGCCATATACTATATGTCATACACACGAGTGATGCGTCATAACGCGTGTTTGGTACACAGGTTGTGATTTAAAATAATTTGAACCCGATTTAAAAATGGATTATAAAGTCTTCCAAAGAAACATAAATATGTAGTTTTGATATATTGCATTGTCGGAGTATAATGAGCACTCATTGTACTTGTTAAAAAATTTCATAGTATCGTTTATTTTATTGTTGAGAAGGGTGAATGATATGATGTTGCATTCAGAAAAGGTGTTACTTACCTTAAATCTGAAATATATATATATATATATGTTTTTCAAACTTGGATATATATGATATAGGTAGGTCTCCCCTTTGACCAAAGTTAAATAGATGACTCTCATGGTACCGTACTTTCATATTGTGCCTTATGTTTTTCCCAGGTCATATAAGGTGATTAATGAATATTATTTATATGCAAAATCGTCTCTGATAATGTTTCAAGAATAATAAGATGACCAATTGTCTCTGGCACTTAAATCCACGCATAAAGTTTTGTTTCATGATAACAAAGGCGTTTGTCTTTATCGTTCGTTCCGTATATTGTTTTTCTTCCCCGGTAAATCAAGATAGTGCTACGGGACAATAGTTGAACTGGTGCTCTCCAGGTTTGGGAACAAGTTTTTTTTCTTAATTCTCGCTGTGAAGGCTTATAGTCATCATTTGGCTATATTTTTAATTGCACATCTTTACTAGTGTACTAATGCGTATATCCAGTTCCGGATTTAGGACAAATGAGGCCCTTTGCTAGTTAAATTAGGAGGCCCCGTTCTTGGGCCCTGAAGGAGATATTGCCAAAAAGATAGCCTTACCCCCTGGCCAACAGGGGCCCTGTGCTTAAGCACACATAAGCACAATGGTAATCCGGTTCTGCGTATATCAGGAAAGCATTTCAGGAGTTTTGGCTCTTGTGGCAGGAATTAGGTAGTTACATAGCTTGCATTATAAAGGCCAAAACTGTGTTTTGAAACAAAGTACTCTTCGACATCTTTACATCCCCAAAGTGTATGGAGTCTGCAATACAGAATATGCTCAGCAACTACTTAGGGCAAGTAGTCCAAACTGTGTTGGTAACTGTTCCATACGATGATCAAGGGGATATAGATTAATAAGTCTGACTGGGTAAGATACAGTGAACAGAGTGTAAACGTTTTATGGATGTACACACAAATGTTTATAGCTCGTAATGATATAATCATATATGCACGATGCTCAACGCAGACACGCACAAAGAGGTTTTGATATACAGGTGTTAACGTGAAGTGCGAAAGAAGAGAAAGGATAAAGAAATGGAAGCTGAATTTTTATTATAAATTTGGAACACAAGGAAAATGGAATGACTGCCTGTTATTAATTTTTTTTCTATATAAGGGATAACAGAAGAAAGAGATTCGTTAATATATGTTCGTGTCTAACATGTATATGCCTAAATCATATTTATGCGCATTATTTGCAGTATCACTGAGTACACTGAAGACATTTATACAGCAAATATTAATTGGATTGAGTGAATCTGACCGTATTCGCAAGTGGTCTTAATACTAAGGTTACTGATAATACAGTTTTGGCTTCATTAAGATTAATTTATGTGAAATGTTTTTTTATTTATGACGAGGGACATTCTTGCAGTGGCTTAATTATTATTTCGTGAAAAGTTGTATTTCGTGAAAATGTATTACATTCGGTTGATCGTTTTCTTTAAAGAAAAGGTCTTACGAATGCAGAGGCCCCGACTTTCCTCAAAAGGGTAGGCCTACACTGTTAGTCAGGCATATATATTCACGAAATTTAGAAGTAGTTAAAATAGCCACAGACTTTTGAAAAATTCATTGTAAATTTTTTTGCCAAGAAGCTGGGCCTCCTGGCCAACAGGGGCTCTGTGGTTAAGAACACCAAGGCACAATAGTAATCCGGTACTGTCAATAAATCATGATAAACATTAATCGCAACACATTTACATCTTATAACAAACAACTGTAGAATTTGAAGTGTCTTGTGTATAAGACGTTTTGTACTGCTCGACATAGCCACAGGTACAGAGACTGTTGTCCGGCCTCGATTCGAGAAAGCTGCTGTACTGGTTTGTTAATTGCTTTTAGTTATTTATTGACAAATATCTGTTCATTAATACTTATAAAGGAAAACGTAATTCAAGATCAAAGCACAATCAAGGACTAAATTATTAATTTTTTCTGTCTAGTTTGACTCTTATGGATGAAGTGAAATTTATAGTTTTACCTTTTTATATTCGCATCATTGCGCAAGCAATCTTTTTTACACTATTGGAACGATATGCATTGTAAGTATCGTGACAATATTTACCACTGTTCTTTGAACTATATTGTGTATTTAAGCTTCACTTGTATTTGACACTTATTTTTAAACACTATTTAGTGTAAATGGTTTTTAACGCTCTCTTAAAGTAAGGATATTTTCAATTGGTATTTAATTGTTTTGACTTCGATCCTCATTTTTTGCTGAGAGATGTGAGAAAACCTGATCATTTATTAGGCATCGGTACTTGAATGCAAAGTCTGCCCCTAAGAGTGTAGTGTTCCTTCCCTAAAGATGTACATGAATGATTCTATTTTCGTCATGAATTGGACGTTATATAATTAATTGTCTCTACTTCTGACATTCCCACGCGGTTGGGTGATGCATAATATATATATATATATATATATATATATATATATATATATATATATATATATATATATATATATATATATATATATATATATATATATATATATATATATATATGAACCGAACTTTATAAATCATACTTCCTTTTTATTCCAGTGTTATAGCAAGCTAAATATATTTCGTAAGTGTAAAAAGGTATATAGCAATAAATACAAAACCGCTTTTGTCGTCGGTATTGAGTCGCGGGCCGCCAATCAAACTCACTCTTTCCGCCTACTCAGAACAATACAGTAATTTGTTTTTGTTTTGGGTTTAAGGCCATTTTTCAGCGCATGACAGGCAATAAATATCGACCAGTATAACTGATGGACAAACAACCCGTGAAAACCCCAGTAAGAACGTAAGACTCACAGGAAGCTAATGGCAAGCTGTCACGTTTTGGTAATTTTATTGAAACGTTGTTAGATGTAGCAACTTTTGATAATTATTTTCATCCCCAACAAGCAAATATCTCAAACGTTGATGGTTAAACAATATCATCAAAAGTAAATGATGCATAAAGTTATCAAATATACTTTAATATATTTTTATGAATGATTTCAGAAAGACTCGTACATGTGGGGGTCCTTCGTGATGATTGGTATCTACTTAGCATGCGCAGTCACGGTGTTTATCGGCACAAGAGAAAAGAAAGGTCTGCAAGTCATTTATCATACACCATAATTACTGATTCTGTAAGAGAATAATCATGTATATAAATCTGATTTGCTTTTATGTCCAAGCTCACTATCACAAAAGCTAAATTAATATTTAATTAAATTAGCATTAGTTATATGTAAACTGCAGATAAATGTGTCTGTTGTAGAAGTAAGGCTAATTCTGCCGTATATGTAATAAAGGTTTTAGGAAAAATACGTACTAAGATTAGGAATAAAGATATAATAATTTGGAGAAATTTTTTCATAAGTTTTCTAAATATTCATCTAAATTAGAAAATGTACATTCTTTTTGTCAGTGATTAGTTTATTTTGCTTAAGTATCTCAGTAATTCGAAATTAAATTATTGTGGACATTTTTTACTCAAATTTAATTCTTCCTTAGACACGCCTATTGTCCGGAAAAAGATTTATTTCATAGTTTAATTTTTTAGTGTTTTATCATTATATTCTTATATGACACTGTGTAATAATGAAACATTGCAATTCAGCCTTCACACCTGAAGACCACGCAAATTTCTTTAGTGACTTGAAGACGGTCTTGACATTTGGCCCCTATCTGAAGCTTTCGCTGTCTTTTTTGTTCTTATCATTAGCAATACAGGTATGTAACATGTAACCTCCCACACGAATACATAAGTAACGTAAAAATATGAGAGATCAGCAAGTACATGATCAAACACACTATCGGGACTTGTACACTGGTCTGAAATGTGAAGGACCTTTGATCGCTTTTTTAAAAGAAAAATTAATTAAATGTAACATTATTTCTTTATGAAAGGAATGAAAAAAGTAGCACATACTAAATGGAAATAATACAAAACCACGCTCAAATCAAAGAATGTGTTGACAAATGTCTCGTTAGAAAAGATATATTTCTACACAAGTTTTTTTTAAATATATATTTCCCAGTGAGATATTTCTTACACTGAGATTGTTTTAGTTAGTTTTCTTCTTTTACGTGTGTTTATTATAAACTCCTTTATACTTCAACACTTATAAAGCACGATTAGTGCCTGTATGCATCAAAATAAAAATGCGGATGATAATCGTAGCTTTTTTTTGTACAATCAATAATTGTCCAAAATAGATTTTAAAGTATAAACCAATGTTAAACTTCACACATACACACACGCGTGCGCACGTGTACGCACACACTGAAACACCTTATTGAGGTGAAAGTGTGGAACAATGTTTACGTTGCTTAAATATAAACACTAAACTGATTAAAAATGCATAAAAGTGAAACAAGGGTCAGAAGAGTGGGATTCGTAGACAGCTCCTGTCTGCATCTGATTGAAATGTCCTAATTGTAAAAGGACATTAGGGCATTAGGAAATGTCCTGATTGTAAAAGACCGCTTATGTGGCTTAGTGGTTAGAGCGTCCGCCTCGGACGCGGGAAGTCGTGAATTCGATCCCCGGCCGAGACTTGTATAAATACTTATACAAATGGTACTAACAGCTGCCTCGATTGGCGCTCAGCATTAAGAGGTTAGTGTTAGGACTGGTCGGACTGGTGTCTGGATTATGTGACTAGGTGAGACATCATGCTACACGTCACTGTAAACCGCCACACTGCAGACATCTTAGCGACATGACTGAAAAATTGTTAAAGATACGTTAAAAATCCAAAATCATACACACGCTGATTGTAAAAGTCCTTTGTGAGCGTTTTTAACATTTTCTTATTGCGTGTGTGCGTGTGTGTGTGTGTCTTCACGTTTAATGTTTCTTTAAAGGTATTTATCTTTAGAAAAAGGAAAATTAATCAAAATGCACAATTGTAATTATCCAATTATCCCAGCGGCAATAATAATAATAATAATAATAATAATAATAATAATAATAATAATAATAATAATAATAATAATAATAATAAGAATAAGAATAATAATAATAATAATAATAATAATAATAAGATGATGATGATGATGATGATGATGATGATGATGATGATGATGATGATGATAATAAGTATGGTGGTCGTGATGATGACGATAATGATGGTGGTGGTGATGGCAGTGCTCTTAGTTCTTATTGTTATCAATATTTCGTCGAGTTCATCTCTCCGTATCTAATTTGTGAGTCATTTTAATTTTCAGATAGTTCAGGGAAACTTGGCTTTGTACTGTACGCATACTTTACACCTTGGAAATCAGTTTGCCAATTTTATTTTGGCATTATTGGTAGGTGCCATTGTTTGCATTTACTCGTCTTTTCTGTTGTCTTCCTATTTTCTTGCATAATTTTTTTTTGTCCATGTCATTTATGTATTTTTAAGGTTTTTAAATTTTCTTCAAAGATACGAAAGTCCAGGCAAAAACAAGAAAGAAGATACTTACTTCTGCCTATTGGTTGTTTTTCAAAGCATTCTTTAGATGTCCATAAAGTTTACTTATGTCCATATCTAAAACTTTTTAAACAGAATGCCATATTCTCAGTCAGCATTTTAGTTGTATGATTTGTTGTTATTGTTCTTATTTGTTTTTGTGGAAAGTGTTTCTAGCTTAATCACTTGAAAACATATTAGGGAATGAAGCTAGACCCTTTTTTAAATAGTTTCACTACATACGTCTAACATTGTCTTTCTCAAATAAAACAAATGTTTAAAAATTTAAATCGTTCTTATTTCTTTATCTGTAAGTATTAAATTACACCAAACATGATTTCCTTTCAACTTTTATTTTTTTCTGATGTATTTTATTTTCTGAAAAAGTCAGAAAATTCCTCATATTTATGATCTTTCTTTCTAAACATTGTCGGAAAATAAGAAAACTCATTCATGTACAGTCTTTAATTTTAGTGCTCCTCCTTCGTTTTGTACCACTTACACAATTCTCAAACGTTTGTTGTGTATGATGTTTGATCAGCTATTATCTTGATTTAGGGAAGAGAACTTTAGTAAAACCGTGGATAGGTGCCAATGTACCTTAATTTTACCATGTTTTGGGCTTTATTCTTACCGTGTTATGTTCCTTATTCTTGCCGTATTTTGTACCTAATCCTCATTTTGTTTTGTACCTTATTCTTACCATGATTTGTACCTTATTCTTACCATGTTTTGTACCTTATTCTTACAGTGTTTGGTACCTTATTCTTACAGTGTTTTGTACCTTATCCTTACTATGTTATGTATCATTATCGTACATTGTTTTATACCATATTCTTATTATGTTTTGTGCCTTATTCTTACCATGTTTTGTGCCCTGTCCTTATTATGCTTCGACATTTATGTTTCATACTCTAGAATCCAAAGTAAATCTCACATATAAACACATAATCTCAAAGAGACAGACATATCTCTCTTGTTTCCAGATTGGAAGAAAGAGATATGTCTGTCTCTTTGAGATTTATGTGGATAAATATGTACTATATTAAAAATCCAAGGGAGTGAACAGATATGTATTTAAATTATTGCATGGATGGATGCATGTATGCATGCTTAAGTGGATACATTAACCGATGGATGATGCAAGAGACAATTGATAACACCCTATTGTTGAATGGTCAGGTGTCCGCCATTTTGTCGATGCCATTGTGGCAGAAGTGCCTGCTGAAATTTGGAAAGAAATCTGTTTACGCCGCCGGCATGATGGTCAGTACAAGTTTCTCAAATTTATTCTCTTCTGCACCGGTTTCTTACATATGTGTGTCATTGAAGTACGAGTTAATTGGGCTGAAACATTTGAATCAAGATGACGAAATGTAAATGTCATTGGTAAATGAAACAATATAATTAGCTACGTTTTGCGATGCATGAGCAGTAGGTTCCATATTCAATATTTGCTATTCGAATATCAGACCCATAAGATATTGATATGTTTGATGTCAATACATGCCTGTCTCTTTTGCTTAAGAAAAGCGTATAATTTAATTCTTTTACTTGCAGATCTTCTTACCGATTCTTATATCTCAGCTGTATCTAGAAGAAAGTATATATGTCTACTTTGTTGTTGTGATACTGGCTGGTCTGAGCATATCCGTCTCTCTTCTGTTACCATGGTAAGTACTTGGTTTTATGAAAGTTTTCTTGTAGTATCGCGTTTCGTCATGTTTTCTAAATTTCACACTTATAAAGAAAGATAATGTTTCAAGAATACCTGTTTTAAAAAATTGTATATATTTCTATAGGCTACATGTTGATAGGTTATAATATTTGTCGATTTGCTGAGGACATGCATGTGTTATGGGATGTAACAATCGCTCAGCGTAGGTTTAATATAATCCGGTTCAAAAAATGGCTGTAATCAGTTGTCGGGTTATAAACGCATTTGTTCTAATATATGTTTGCTTAATGTTGGGGAGTAATCTGCCAGTGTTGTAATACTTTAGTTGCATCAGCCATTGCTTGTTCACAGCATATGTTCTTTCGCTATATGCATGTTAAGGATAACTCAATCTTTCTGAATTGTCGCATGTGTTGATATTGCTCTTGATCGAATTTGTGATGATAAAGTCGAAATATCCCTGTAACAAACAGTGGATTTCAAAATGAAGAACAGTTATTAGGTCGTTGGATTCTTGCCAAAGTATAGTGATATGTAAATCAGATGCTTATTAGTTCCCAAGAAAACAATACAAACATTTAATCCATTAAATTGCTTTGAAAGAGAAAGGTCGGCAACACTATTTGGAAGATTGTAAAACTGGTTTAATTATTTGAACACCAGAATTTGCCGTGTAAGAGTTTTCTAACTTTCAGGTCTATGCTGCCAGACGTTCTAGATATGTTTATGCTTGAAAAGGGAGTTCGGAAAGATGCCATTTTCTACTCCTTCTATGTTTTCTTCAACAAACTTTCCACTGGATTTGCCTTAGGTATATCACAGGCAGTTCTAGAGTGAGTTGATGTCTATAACTTTTACTACTACAAGCGCCCACCTCCACCACCATTATCACCACAAAAGACAGCACAATGACTTTCACTAAAGACATATCCATTTTGAAATGTATTTCTCATTTTATTATAAAACTGCATTATAAAGTGGCTTGTAACTTTATAATTGTAGATAAAAATAAAACTACAAATAACACTGTAGAACTTAAAACGAATCTTGAGATATACAGAGAAGAGGTTTGTCTTTTTCTAAATTTGGCTCCATACTCTCAACGGGCATAGTAAAGTTTACAGAGCGGTGAGGAATCACGCAGATAAAAGCAAGCGTACACAAGAGGAAAGGAACATTCTATTTTAGTACATTTTTTAACTGAAGTTTTCGCTGAAATTTACGAAATCTCTAAAAATATTGCTCTTTTGACTATTCGTGCATGATAATATAATTAAGTGCATATCTGTTAACACTGATTAATATGCATTGTCATCAAGGTTCGTACCGTAATATCTTTTTAACGTTTCGTGCGATAATTTTTAAATGTTCCGGGCGGAGGTCACATGATATGATCGTGAAAATAGCCATTTATAGCTTAGTTTTATGCCAGAGTTGGTACGCGTTACCTATAATATGTAGTTTCATATTTTCTTATCCCGCCATCCGGAACGTTTTATTTCTACTATTACTACAAACATTTTTGGTTCGAATTTTCGAATCGTTAGTTGAAAAAGAATTAGAAAAAATTAGAAAAAATGGCAGTCTGACTAAATATGGCAAATTATTCCACCAGGAGCTCGTTGCGCCATGTATAGTCAATCATGTACTGAAAAGTGTCGTTGAGCTCCCAAAAAACAACAAAAACAAATAAAACTAAGGAAATTGGTCAGTTGATAGTGGACATGGGAGCAGGCCCGGCCCTAGGATGTGCGGGGTCCAAGGCAGCAAGAAATGAACGCGGTGCTCCAACCATAACAGATGCATAGCAGAGAAGCGCGTGGCCCATGGCGGTTGCCTCATTCGTCTTGCCATAAGGCTTGGCCTGCATGGGAGACGGGTGGGCGGTATAATTGTAACATGGAATCCACCCTACATACAAGAGTGATCTAAATCTTAGCTTATAGGAGTAAATAAACTCAATTATATTCACGGAAGAATATGGACATAAACATATATTCCAAATGAGAGAATGTTATCCTAGCTAATTAATATTATCCAAGTTAGTTAATGCTGAATTTATGAAATTCGTTGAATAATGTACAGCGTTTGCTCGTCAAGGCTCGCAAAAGCTGTACATTATTCAACTCCTTTCATAATTTCAATATTGAATCATTGCCCAATTGAGATTATATATATATATATATATATATATATATATATATATATATATATATATATACCTGTAACACGGATAATAATACTTCGTAAATAACGTCACAACGTTATACAAAGGCAAGGCGTAAAGACCGAAGCATTTAAAATTATTTCATAGTCATTTAATTCACCACGCTGTTCTGCTGTTTGGTCAAATAAGATCAGTAGTTTTTGTCATGCGATAATTAGACTTTTACATTTTTACGTATGTGAAATACAATGGATGAAACTCATCGAATAATTTGAATAAGTTTCTTACCAAGGCATGCAAAAATAGAAATTATTGGTCGCCAAGGCATGCAGAAGATAAAATTATCCCTCTCAGAGACGCAAAAGATTCAAATTATTCATTTGCAAACACGTAAAAAAAGAAATTTGTTTAATGACTTTGTTTTTACAATGAACACTCATGCAAAACCCCAACTATCATAGACAAGATATATTTTTGTAGTATGCTTTGATTGTTTTGTTACGAATCTGATTGCTCGATGGCACGAACCATAATCCCTTACATATTTAAGGACTTGTAGCCGCCAGAAATATGAACCATAATCCCTTACATATTTAAGGACTTGTAGCCGCCAGAAATATGAACCTTAATCCCTTACATATTTAAGGATTTGTAGCCGCCAGAAAAATGAACCATAATCCCTTACATATTTAAGGATTTGTAGCCGCCAGAAATATGAACCCTAATCTCTTACATATTTAAGGATTTGTAGCCGCCAGAAATATGAACCTTAATCCCTTACATATTTATGGATTTGTAGCCGCCAGAAATATGAACCATAATCCCTTACATATTTAAGGATTTGTAGCCGCCAGAAATATGAACCATAATTCCTTACATATTTAAGGATTTGTAGCCGCCAGAAATATGAACCATAATCCCTTACATATTTAAGGATTTGTAGCCGCCAGAAATATGAACCATAATCCCTTACATATTTAAGGACTTGTAGCCGCCAGAAATATGAACCATAATCCCTTACATATTTAAGGACTTGTAGCCGCCAGAAATATGAACCATAATCCCTCACATATTTAAGGACTTGTAGCCGCCAGAAATCTGAACCTTAATCCCTTACATATTTAAGGATTTGTAGCCGCCAGAAATATGAACCATAATCCCTTACATATTTAATATTTGTAGCCGCCAGAAATATGAACCATAATCCCTTACATATTTAAGGACTTGTAGCCGCCAGAAATATGAACCATAATCCCTTACAAATTTAAGGATTTGTAGCCGCCAGAAATATGAACCATAATCCCTTACATATTTAAGGACTTGTAGCCGCCAGAAATATGAACCATAATCCCTTACATATTTAAGGACTTGTAGCCGCCAGAAATATGAACCATAATCCCTTACATATTTAAGGACTTGTAGCCGCAAGAAATTATTTGTGTGCCTATGAGTATGGGTGAACAAGAACTGAAATGTAAAAACGAGCAAAATTCAAATACTAAAATATATTTTAAGTTGATGTATATTGCGGATGGTTTATTATATTTTCTGTCCAAGTTTTAATTTCTATTTTATCAATGAACTTTGTGTACTAAGTAGATCTTGTTTGGAGGAAAGCTCAAAGGAAGAGGGCGATAAAGACCCCCGCCCTTCCCCCAAGAAAGCAAAAGAACGAAGAAAAAACGAAGACAATATCATTGTCTTCAATATGATTATTAAAATTAAGCTTTGTTTAGTTTATGAGAGTTCACAAAATCATACACTGTCCGTCCACTGAAGAAGAAATACATGTCTTTAATTGTAAAACTGATATTGACATGGTTATTGTGTTAGTTAAGAGTTGTTGTTATTGTTATTGTTGTTGTTGTTGTTGTTGTTTTGAGGCTTAACGCCATTTTTCAGCACACGAAGGGCTATATATGGCGGCCAGTATTAATGGTGGAGGAAGAAATCAGGAAATCCGCGGAAAGAATCACCGACCCACTAGAAGCTACTGGCAAGCTTTCTCACATATCCACATTCGCCGAATCGTAGACTCGAACTCACGCAGAGGTGAGATGACAGTGATCCGTAACGTAGACCATTCGGCCACTCGGTGCCCCTAAGAGTGATTTTTTTATTACTGTTATTCGACACAACAGGCTGTTTTTATCATCAGCATAACTTTATCGAATGAGAAAGTCATCAATACAGTTGGAAGAAAACTCCAAGGTTAGGGTTATGTAGAGATTTTGTAGCTATACATGGATACCATTTGTAAAAACAAAATTATATTTCTTGAAGTCGCTGAGAGTCAAATTTGGATAAATAATGGTATTCCCAATGGCATTACTTGGAATTATGCACTGAAAGCAGGCTGATCACAAAAAAAAAACTTTAACGAAAAATGCCGCCAACAAACTCTCTGATCTTCATGGAAATCTACAATCGAAAAGCTAAGAAACTTGGCGTCGCGAGATTCGTTATTTTTGAAAAATAGTAGCACGAGAAAAGTTCATCTCTAAAATCATTGCTCTTTACAGACATTCTAATATTGTCTACATGTACTATAATATAACAGCTGGCATATAAGTGTTATACCACAAAGATATAGAATCCTCGTATTTATTGTCCAAAAGCACTCAAAAATGTGAAAAGTGTAAAGAAATTCCACACATTTTGAAAGGACCAAACAAATCCGCGAAACTGCAAATCCGCGTCCAATCAGCAAACTCTCTGAAAATCGTCAATTTCTTGAAAACTAGCAGGTCTTATCACCCTTTGAATGCCATTCTATGCAGAATTGTAGTGACAGAATACAAAATAGTTCAAAGTGACAAATTTATTATATCTTTACAACGATTTTAGAGTAAATAATGAGTTGTTCAATTTTTCTTTTAAATTATTATTATAGTGGTGAAAATTTGAATTTCAGCCATAGGTTACAAATAGAAAAGATACAATACAGAAGCCTCATATAATGCAAGCCGTGTGCTTTAAATGAAGTTGGAAATGGATTTCATTATCTGTTTGAAATGTGCTTCAGTGAACGTCATGTATAGCTTTAAAAAAAATCTGTTTTAAACCTCAATGAAAGAAACGGTTGTGTTAATGCAACAAGTATGTCTAACCTTAGACATTTATGTCTGTTTATTCGCTACGTCATGAAAAAGGTATAGAACATGCAACCATGAAACTGTTAATTTCTAATGCTTTCTTTGATGTCTGTATGATCATGTTAAATTGAAAATTCTTGATAATCTGATCTGAACCTTGAAAGGTTTATTATTGTACCAGACGATTAAACAGCATCTGTGTTTTTTAAACAACAGATAATACTTTAACGTTTTGCCGAATCAGGCAACATTTTATCTCAGCACTCAGTACACCATAAATTTTCTTTTGTGACTATCACAATATGGGACTCAATTTCGGAAGTTAGAAAATGTTGTTTTTAATACACACTTTTCGAAAAAAAATTTTTGGATGCATTTCTGTCATCTCAAAAATGTCCAGGCCGAATCTCTTGCATCATTGCAGTTAATTGCAATGAACATTTTTCTCGGATTTGGGATTCTAATTTTAGTAGTGAGATATATTTTTAAAACAAAGTTTGTTTATTCAAGACGAAGATGTGATACGTGAGGGTTGGCATTTAGTTCGTCTTACCTTAGTAACCAATCAACAGGAAGTTAAAATCATTGGTCAGCATCACGTACATACTTTCTTCACATGATCACTGTTTGTAAACAACCTATTTAATGATTGGTTTTTAAGGTGGCGCTCACCAGATATTATGTACTTTTGAGAGAGTGATGTATGTAAGGTGAAGTTGTTTGCATTTTAAACATGCATAGTGGAGAGAATGTTGGCATACCTATATGCTACTTTTATGTAATGGGGCTGAAATTTCTTTGGATATTGTACTTTTGGAAATTTTAAATGAGCTTAGGACACTGCTAACTAAAATGACTGCTCCCTTGTGCTCCAAAAATCAACCTGAATTTGTCTAAAGTACACTATTCTTAGCAGCTATTAAGATATAGAAAATGAATTTTGCAAAACTAGACAATACCAGCTTCTAAACGTGCAATTAATGAATTACCAAATACATAAAATGTAAAAAAAGTTATCTACTCTTTTTTTTTTACAATTTGCCTCTGAAGTTCGAGAAGTGAAAATGAGCAAGTAGAGCTAGCACTTTTTTGAAAGGTGCACATCTGGATTTAGGCCAAGCTGTATACTCTCTAACCCATATTACACCCATCAATCATACATCAAAATAAAGGGAATTAAAGGTTCTTTGAACAATACCTAAGATATACAAAGTCTCTTTTAAATAGCCAGTATAACTAATGAGGAAACCCGGGGAAACTCTTTTTCTTTAAAATTCTAACCCTATGCTAAATACGCAACTGTAGAGCGCCACCTAAGTTGGTAAGTACTGGCGGACGTGACATAACTAGTGTAGTAAGAGACCACATGACCAATCTCGAGAGATTTGAGGGATGCTTTTAGTGTAAATACGCATTATTAATATTGGTTTGGCCAGAGTCATTCAAAACCTTGAAGGAACAAAGCGTATGAATGTAGTTATTTTAAATTTGTTGCCAGATTATTTTATTTTCCGTCTGATTTTTTGGATTCAATAATTTGTTTTCCTGTACAGTCAACAAGTTGACTTTCTTTTAAAAAAATTCTGAAAGATATTCAAGGAAATTAATTCTGGAATTATTCGAAGGCAAAGACTGTTATTAAAGTGAGGAATTATTGGTATTCATACATTGGACTACATCTGACGTCATCTCCCTCCATATTTATACGTCGTCAGGACTCAAACTTGGATTTTTATAGGACTATTTAGTAATAGGACTTGTGTTTTTTTCTTAGAATAATAGTTGGATTATATTCACAGATTGTAAGTCCTATTTACAAATTTTTACATTGTTTTCTAGAGAAATAAATCGTTTTGTTAAAATGTACAAATCTTGGCTTTCACTCTTTTCTTTGTTAGTGAGTACGAGCCCTGTTCACGTAACAAGTGATTTATATGCAGTTCTCGAGTGCAAAGATTTTGTTTTCAGTTCTTTGCTTAGAGAATATGTTTTAATTGCACATGTGATGTATCATATTCATGTGATGTATCATATCAGCGAAGGAATCATCTTCCAGGCCACACAGGTAGCAGATGCAATCCATTTCTTAATGCTGTAGCAATGGTTACGTCCAGATATTTTTTTTAAATCTGTCAAAGTCAACATTACAAAATAATATCATCAACCGTTAAAATGATCGCCACCGTTGTGTGGAAGCGTTAATAAACCATAGCGCCTACGTTAAAAAAAACTATACATGAAAATTTCATTGATATGCAATTTTAAATTCTAGCAGGTATTAAAGCGTCAGAGCTTGTTATCTGACAATTAGTATGATCATTAGCACAGAAACAATCGAAGTTATTTTTATTAAATTATACTGGAAACTGAAATATATCTCTTAGAAAGATTCATTATTATTTTGTGGAAAAATTGCTATTTTGAGGTCAAATATGATACATTTAAATGGTTCAATCTATTTTTTCTTTCTGTTGCCTTATTGACACTGTGCTCTCTGATTATTTTGCCGTCATGCTCCACCTTATGGTAAAAACGTTTGTTAAATAAAAACTCGCGTTAAACGTCATGAAAAAACTTTAGATACATTGCTGACAGTAAGATATGACTTGGATGTATTCAAATTAGATAAGTAGCCATGGTCAGAGGTTGTGTATCCCCCTCTCCATTCATGAGATATGTGGTTGGGGTGAAATGGAGATGAAGGCTGAAAAATAACGGTTCTTGTAAAATATTTATTCTTTCCAATAGTC
Source organism: Potamilus streckersoni (assembly GCA_016746295.1). Taxonomy (NCBI): domain Eukaryota; kingdom Metazoa; phylum Mollusca; class Bivalvia; order Unionida; family Unionidae; genus Potamilus; species Potamilus streckersoni. The sequence continues at coordinate 4,852,626 of JAEAOA010002353.1, read as the reverse complement.
AAGCATAATTTCTCAGCTCCTATTGAGGAACGGTCGCATCAAAATAATACGTGTTTTTTTAATATTGACATTTAAAATGTAGACATCATTGTCGATAAAGAAATAATCTTTTTTCTAATTCTGATTTAATCTTTGCAAGACAAAATCTAATGTTTTGTCTCTGTAATAGGTTGGGAGGGTACAAGAAGGGTGAGTGTAGACAGGCCGAAAGTGTTGGTCTGACATTAAGGTTGCTGGTGGTCCCAGGTCCTGTGATATTCGTGCTAATCGCACTTCTCTTTCTCTGGAGCTATCCAATAGACGAAAAAAGACGGCAGCAAATTAAGAAGGAAGTATTGGCTAGAAGGTACTTTTAATACAATTTTCATATATTCTCATCATGAATTGTCCTTATCTTGTAAATGAGATTACATTTATCTAACAAAGCAAGGAAAATTGCAATGCTTTAATTGAACAAATCATCTCTCTGTTTTTCTCTCTCTCACACGCACACACACACACAAACACACACACACACGCACGCATGCACGAACACACACATCATTGCTATTATTACATTTGAATTTCATATAATCTTTGTGCCCATTTTGGTTTGCAATGTTGTTGCTCAGCTCTTCTCTCGTATGCTCGTTTACAATTTTCCAGACTCAGGCGATCTTGTCGACACATATAATAACGATTTCCATGACAACTTTTACTTCAGAGTCAAGGCAGACAAGGATCGGTCAGGGTCAGGACACGACAGTCACAGCAGCCAGGCTCGAGACGCAGGGTTTAAGTCGGATATTAGTTACGAAAGTATAGACGTCAGCAGCACGGGCGTCTGACGATTTTGCACGTATATGGTTTCTATTATGCCACGGGCTGTATAATCAGTCTTTCCAATACGTTATTCGGTAATTTGCCATCGGTGTATAATACAGTACAAACAGATGGCATAGGGTAACTTAAATGGTTAGTAATATTGAATTTTGAGTGAAATTGTATAAATTCATGTTCTTTGCCACTTAAATTGCTTAATTATCCAGATAGCAATTAAAGTGAAATATGTAGATGGACATTGTTTCATGACACTATATGTAACACGAGGGAATTTTGATCACACGAGAATTATAGCCGTTGATCAGAATTTGCTTCCTAATGTTTGTAATCTCGTCATTAATTTCACGCACTTGACAAATTGTAGATTACCCTACAGCCTGCTGACCAGTGTGTATAACACTTGTATTGAAAGTATGCTTGTGGTCAAGACCGCTTATCACTGAGTTTTGAATATTAGAATATTTTAATGTAAATTGTTATAGATACATGTTTTTCTGCTGTTTTTGTTTTTTTGCTAAGTATAATGAAATTTGTTTCATTGAAGCATTTTCATTTTAAATTGGCGTATCAATTGAACATATTAATCCGACAGCTGTCATTTCCCTTTAAAATGAAATCTGTAAACTTTAATAGTACAAAAAGTTCCAAGGAAAACACACAAACACATGCACGTACACGAACACACGTACTTTGTATAGGAAAGCCCTTAGCAGAATGCATGATAATGTTATGCATTTGTACTTGATGAGACTAGGGAACAAAGAAATGGATGTCGGACAACTATGGACATGGTAAAAGTTGACATTAAGATTGAGAGAGATGGTTTACATTGGTTGAAGATACCATCAATTTATTTGGAAAATGCTGTCCTTTTTGATATACCACAAGATGTATAAATTTTTACAGTTAAGGAATCGAGTTACCTTTTTCCATTTTTCATTAAAAATTTATACGACTGACATATCAAAGATGCAAAGTACATTCTATACATATATTTCATTCATGTCACTTACAAATATACATACATGCCTTTCGAACGGAGTTATGATTGACAAATTCACATCCATGCCCAGTGTGTCCGCCAAAAAAAATGTAGTTCTGCACCTATTGCAGCGATTCACAATTCTCTTTGCAAATTATTAAGTATCTTCTTCTCTTTAACTTTTAATTTCATTCATAATGATTAAATAAATAAAATCTACATATTATTTAAAATTGAAAGATAGTTTAAATGAAAAAATAGAGCACTTCAAACACAGCATGGTTATCTTCTTGAGCACTGTACGCACAGCTACGAAGCCATCGGCGAGTATATTAAAACTGGCGTGTAACATTAAAAAAGAAAAATGACGAACTAAAAAAAGAGATAATAAAAACATCTAAATTGATTTATACTTGATCTAAATCATTTTTATGCTTATTTATTTATTTATACTTGATCTAAATCATTATTATGCTTATTTATTTATTTATACTTGATCTAAATCATTATTATGCTTTAATTAACATTGCTACCGACCATAAGATTATTTATCCCTCATCTTACTCCTTTCCGTTGGTTGGTTTGTCTGTAAATTTCAATAGTCCAGAGTTATCGTCCCTGAACACATGCGAAACCCTGCTATAGGGATCTGGACACATGCGTAAATAGAGAGAGAGAGAGAGAGAGAGAGAGAGAGAGAGAGAGAGAGAGAGAGAGAGAGAGAGAGAGAGAGAGAGAGAGAGAGAGAGAGAGAGAGAGAGAGAGAGAGAGAGAGAGAGAGAGAGAGGAAACTTACCATTACATTTTTTTTTCATCAATTTATTTTTCTGTTGGTTGATCAGTCTCCTGTCTTACCAAACAACACAGTGAGAGAGAAAGAGATAAATGGGGAGCTGCCTTCGGACGTTTCTATATTGAAAATAATGTTCTGTCAACCTTATAGACCAAAGTAACCACGACCAATCTGAATTATATTTAACAAAAGCTTGTTTACAAGCAGATTCCAAACTTATATATTAGGGACAAAATTAATTTTCAAGGATAGCGTTCTTTTCCCAGAAACCCAATCCTTTGAGTTTGACTGGACATACCAGTGATTTTCAAACTTTGTTTTTTTTTTCGATTACTGATTGATTTTATGGACTACTTATCTTTCATATTGATTGTACAGTGAGGTAACTATTGTATCCTTACCTCGTACCACATGAACAGAGCAAGATGACCATAACCTGTCCGCGTACCACAGTTTGAAAACTTCAGTAATAGACGATATCACCACTACAAAAATGATCACATATTCTACTAACTGTACTAACCGCCCCGGTGGCCTAGTTGTTAGAGCGTCCGCCTCGGATGCGGGAGGTCGTGGGTTCGATACCCGGTCGAGTCATACCAAAGACTTACAAAAATGGTACTAACAGCTGCCTCGCTTGACGCTCAGCATTAAGAGGTTAGTGTTAGGACTGGTCGGCCTGGTGTCAGGATAATGTGACTGGGTGGGGCATCATGCTACATGTCTGGGGCATGATGCCCCAGTACTAGACATTACTATAAACTGCCACACTGCAGACATCGTGATATGACTGAAAAATTGTTAAAAGCTACGTTAAAATCATAAAGACACAAACACACATACTGACTGTACTAATTTTATATAAATTAGTTTGTTGTTCTTATCTTAAGATATATGGGGTAAATTGTAATCAAGCTTAAATCCATCATAATTATGTTGTAGTAATCAACACCTGCTGACCAAGTTGTATGCTGGGATGGAGTCGGGGGTGGGGTTTAATTTCTACCATTGCCTTATAACAGGGTGCCACCCATTGGCGTTAATTTTACAGACCTGACAATATATCTAATTAGGTGTGTTCTTCTTCTTTCATTCTATGTGTACGATGGAATACATAGATTATCGGTGCGTAAATACTGGTAGATCTATCATTGATATCTTCCACTTTACTACCTCTAAGTAATGATTTGAATGCTTATAACTCCAATCACTATTATGGAATTGCACATTTGCCCTGCAAATTTATATGCCAACATATGAATTTACATGGTAGGGTAAACATAATTCATTTATTATTACCTTCATAGGGTAGCAAATAATGTACCTGACCAATACATTAATCTAGTATGTCCATTTAGCAAATTGGGAAATACCTGGGTTTTCGTTTTGGAACTTAAAACATGTCATATGTATTGGTATATGAAAGGAAAAATCACACACAGTGATTCATAATTTATGTACGGAACGAGGGGTTGCCAAGTTACAAGCCTATTTTTTTGGGGAGGAGAGCGTTTATTTTCAACACTAATTCACTATTTTCTTTTCCTTCATTTTTGGGATTCTAAAATAGCTGGCTTTTTTTAACACAAAATGATGTTTAGCACAGATAAAGCATTAAGAGGATGAATTATTGATTACAAATGTTAGTAGTGTTTTGTATATTGAATTTGTATTATTTAATGGTCTTTTAATGAATATATGTTGTGTATATCTGTATTTTGTTCTTGACCAGTGACATTTATTTTGTAATGAACATAGTGCATATCTAATATTTTTTTTCTATCATTGTGGATAGAATATTCAGATCATTATTATTAGTAAACATGTTTACTTCAACTTCAGTATACGATACAGTTTTGTTTACGACCTCATAAGCTTCTAAAATGGAAGTTTCCATTAAGTTGACAGAGTATTTTGAAAAAAATGGTAATGGTACCTAGGTCAAGTACTGGGGTAATAATCTTCTGTACCTAAGAATTATTCATTCTTACATTAACGTCTGAAGCAGAATCATTCTTATTGTTGTGTCCAGTTTTTAATTTGGTTAGTTTTAATTATTCAAATTATTATCCAATTATTATACAAAGTACTTCATAGTATTCTTGGACCAAAACATTAATTTGGAATTATAGTAAATTTAGACAAAAAAGTTTTGTATTATATTATTCTGATACATCAAAAGACTGTTAACAGATCGGCACAATCCAAGCCATGGGTACTTTAGCATTTTCGAGACTAGAAGCACATCAAGTCAGTATCAGATATAATTTGGAAAACCAGTGGAATATAAAGGAACTTCACACCTTTGGACTGATAAAACTGATAAAACTTTTACGACTATTTTGGATTTAATCCACTATAGTGATTAGTTTTTTTTGTATTTTCAATTTTATATTTTTGGGGAAAATTGCTGAATTTTACAAAACTTGTTAATTCCAGCTCTTTTCTGTTACTTACTTTAAGATCACAGAGTAGTAAAAGTATTTTAATAAGGATTGAATAAGATTTGAAATATGATTAAGAGAGAGAGAGAGAGAGAGAGAGAGAGAGAGAGAGAGAGAGAGAGAGAGAGAGAGAGAGAGAGAGAGAGAGAGAGAGAGAGAGAGAGAGAGAGAGAGAGAGAGAGAGAGAGATAGCCTGAGTTCTGATAATAAACGGTCTGAAAACTACAACTGATGTGATGTTATGTATGTAGTGACAATATAACAATTAAATAACTACAGAATAACTAATATTAATGCGCCAATCAGGGTGGAATTTGTTACACATTTTGATCAGGATTATAGTTATATGTAAGGTACAGTCGCATTGAGATTTTCTGAATGACCATTCCATTAGGAATATCTTTAATGATATTGATTACGAATTTGACATGTTCCTATTTAAGAGTATATGTGCTTCCTCTCACCCCCCACTCCCATTCCACGGTGTAAACACAACCTTATCCTAACTGGTTCTGCATCCAGCCATGTTTGATGTTTACGGTGCGAGTAACACAAGCTTGTTTGGAGATGTAAACTGCGATGGAATCAATAAAAGAAATAGATACAAAATTTACACTTATTATGCGTTAGAAGAAGAATTAAACATTTTTATTTTCAGTAGGAGATATTATATTTGCATTTAAAGAAGTTATTGTGGTGTTACTTTAGTATATCAATAGCAATACATGGCAATACATTAATGACAATATGTGACAGTACATTGCAGTATATTAATGTAAATACATCAGTGGCAATACACGGCAATACATCAGTGGCAATACATGACAGTATATCAAACGTAATGCATGGTAATACATCTATGGCAATACATCAATGGCAATACATCAATGACAAAACATACATCATTCGTAACACGTGGCAATACATTAATGGAAATTCATTGCAATACATCAATGGCAATACATGAATGAAAGCACATGGCAATACATGAATGATAATAGTACATGGCAATACATCACTATCAATACATTTATGGCAAATCACGGCAAAACATTAATGGCAATACACGGCAAATACATCAGTAGCAATACATGGCAGTAAATCAATGACAATACATGATATTACGTCTATGGTAATGGATGGCAAGACATCAATGGCAACACATGGCAATATATCAATGGCAACTCATTAATGAGTGTGTCAGGGACGCACCCTGGAGAAAATTGACGCACAGAATTGTTTGCTGTGCCTTTTTTTGACGCACAGGATTTGCAAAATAGAATCATGATTTATTTAATATCCAACGCGTTGCAGTAGAGATGGTATCGTGTATACTTCGATTATACATCATTAGGGATGGCATCGTGAATACTTCTTCTGGTTTCAGTTTCGTATGCTCTCTGTGGTGGCACTTTACAGTTTCGTATTTAGCATAGGGTTAAAATTTTAAAGAAACAAATTTCCCCGGTTTTCCTCACTAGTTATACTGGCTATTTAAAAGAGACTTTGTATATCTTAGGTATTGGTCAAAGAACCTTTAATTCCCTATATTTTGATGTATGATTGATGGGTGTAATATGGGATAGAGAGTATACAGCTTGGCCTTACTCCAGATGTGCATCTTTCAAAAAAATGCTAGCTCTACTTGCTCATTTTCACTTCTCGAACTTCAGAGGCAAATTGTAAAAAAAGAGCCGATAACTTTTTTTCTATTTTATGTATTTGGTAATTCATTCATTGCACTTTTAGAAGCTGGTATTGTCTAGTTTTGCAAAATTCATTTTCCATATTTTAATAACTGTCAAGAATAGTGTACTTTAGACAAATTCATGTTGATTTTTGGAGCACAAGGGAGCAGTCATTTTAGTTAGCAGTATCCTAAGGTCATTTAAAATTTCCAAAAGTACAATATCCAAAGAAATTTCGGCCACATTAAATGAAAGTAGCATATAGGTATGCCTATATTTTCTCCTCTGTACATGTTTAAAATGCAAACAACTTCACCTTTTCATATATCACTCTCTCAAAAGTACATAATAACTGGTGAGCGCCACCTGTGTTGCACACTGCCATTAGGCAATATTATTACAGAGTAGCTTCCCCTGATCTCGCGAGCTCACTCAATTCTATCGAGTTGAGCAGATGTTTAACATCAATTCTTGTTGCTCTAAAATGTGATCTCGAGATGAAAACAGCGTGCACTAAGAATCATTAGCGAAGAAAGTGAAAAAAGCAAAACAAGAAAGAGTAAATGTGGATCTGACTCTAATAAAAAAAACGGATAAAATATTTTCTTGACTAGAATACGGCACATCCAAGGCATTGTTATTACCGGTGTGACTTCGTGATTGCGTGAATAATCCTTACGTGACATCGTTTGAGAATTTTTAAAATCTGCCCTTGATCAACACAAAATATCTTTTGAACACATTATTATCTAAAACATTCTTTGAGAACAAAGAAATAAGTAAAATTGCAGAGACAAATCCATTATTTGGATTTCAAATTCAGGGGGGTCGTTGCAGATGTTTCTAACTGCTGCAACGAAAGAAAGATCTAAAAGTTCAAGTGTAACTTGTTAAAGAGAAGATGAATCATTAGCCTCTGATTTTTGTATAAATTTGTTTTAAGACGAAGTACAATGAAACCGATGATAGTACACATTTTATAAAAGGCAGTAAATTAACTGTCGTTTTATTAAAAAGATTTATATGGAGTTTTGTATTGGCTTATATGTGATGTGTTGGTCTATAATATTGCTACAAAAATTATAAAGAGACTTTAAAGAGACTTTAAACTAAAAGGAAAACTAACTAATAAAAGTATCCATTGAATGGATAATGCATTTGTGTTAATTGTGCCTTTTGGTTTATTTGTATTTGAGAGAGAGAGAGAGAGAGAGAGAGAGAGAGAGAGAGAGAGAGAGAGAGAGAGAGAGAGAGAGAGAGAGAGAGAGAGAGAGAGAGAGAGAGAGAGAGAGAGAGAGAGAGAGAGAGAGAGAGAGAGAGAGAGAGAGAGAGAGAGAGAGAGAGAGAGAGAGAGAGAGAGAGAGAGAGAGAGAGAGAGAGAGAGAGAGAGAGAGAGAGAGAGAGAGAGAGAGAGAGAGAGAGAGAGAGAGAGAGAGAGAGAGAGAGAGAGAGAGTATTGTTCAAATTGCAATATCCTATTCCAGCTGAAAAAGTATGGATTATATGAAAATTTGTCGGTACATGTTTGACCCCCACATTTTTATTTGACCCCAGTTCTGACACCAAAGGGTTTTTTTTGACCCTCAGTTCTACACTCCTGGGAGATACACTGTTAATGACAATACATCAATGGCAATATATGAATGACAATACATGACAATACATCCATGACAATATATCAGCTGACATGCAAATGAATATCGGCAACAGTACAACCATGATGCCTCATGAATGCTATCCCCAGTCTAACATATTTATTCTTTCTTAATCTAATAATCTTGTTAAGAATAAGCCATTGACGATAAGAAGTGATTTATATTCATTTTGTATGTCTAATAATACAATATTGTATTACATAATTATTCAACATTTTTGCATCAGTCATTCCAGATGCGTATCAAATATAGAATTAAAAGTCATCAACATTACGAATTCATTTTAATAACTGATATCTAGATAATCAATACTTATAGGTTACTGCATTTGTATGGGAAAATATGAACGAGTTTTTCGGATGGATATACTGCACGACCTTGGGAGTGTAGTATATCCTTCCGACAAAACGAGTTCATATTTCCCCATACAAATACAGTAACCTTTTTATTATATGCTCATTTCTTATTCTTCCCAAGGCTTAAATATATAAACAAAAATACACTGAAAGAAACAAAGTAACTAAATGTACGCCCTATTCCGAACTAAATATATAAGCGTTGATGATCATTACACAACAATATTAATGAGCGCATAACTCCGCCCAGATAAATATGAAGTTGATCGCGCGCTAGACGTGTTTCGAAAGAAAATGGCGCTTGCTCTACTTAAAATTGAAATTTGGAGTAATATTGTTGATGAATACGCATTGCAACAACTTTTCCATTTGATCTGGAATGAATACCTTTTGATATATTTGTCGATTCAACGCATTCTTTTGATTATGGTCTGGATTTATCTACATGAGGTGATTTGCATCGGTTTCCAGCAGCATCTGCCAATTTATTGTTTTGAATTTTGTTGACATCGGCATGCGTGTTTCTTTTCTGTCATTGAATAATTCAGATCACAATGTGGGAAAATTATGAAGCCTTTCAATTGCAATTATCGACAACACGCTGTGGAATTTAATGTTTATTTCATTTTGAGTGCAGTAAGGAGGATGTAACTACACTTGGAATATTCTCGAAATTACAGTACAATTTCAAAATGTGTAATCAATCATGAGAACCCATGACATGGCTCATCTAGTTCAGATTTACAGACCTACGAAAATATATTTTTTGAGGAAATTCAGGATGTAAAATTGTAAGTATATTTTTAGCCATTTTTATTTACAGCTAAAGAAGACAGTTTGTGTATAACTTGCATTTTAATGTGAGGAACCTGTATAACGTCAATATATAGTTGAATTTGAAACATTGTGTCAAAAAAGTAAACGCGGAATGTGCCAAAGCAGTTTGTATGTGTCACTCTATAAAACATTTGCTGGTATGTGGCCGTCTATGAAATATATGCTTTAGTTCATTCATAAAAAAATTGTTTACGTTAGAAAATAGTTCCTTTGCACGTGGGATACAATATGAAGGCGTTCAATATCGGTGAATATTGCACGATTCTGACAATGTAAAAATAACGGAGAAAAAAGATAAGCATATAATAATTGCTTAATATTCACAACCTAACTCGAAAGGCTATACAAACTCAGACCATACAATGGTTCCTTTTAAAATTATATTTCTTTCCATAATACTGTAATTATCTGATGATAAACCCGAGATTTATGATAAGACACTTTTATCAAGCACGCGCACACACGAAAACTTTGGAAGTTGAAAACTCACGATGCAAGTTTGAATGGCCGCTTTTTCCCTCATCCCTTCCCCTCCACGGGTTTATCATGAGAGAAATAATGTACTAACTTACATTACATGCAAATGTAGGGGCAGATTATCTCGAGCACATCTAAGAATGGAAAGAATTTAATGCAGAAATTAAACTTGGGCTTGAAAGTATGGATCTGTTGATTTTTTGGGGTGAAACATTTGTCTACATTTACTCGAATCATGCATTTCCGCGCCTTATAACTGGAGGCAGAACATGGGTGGGTGGTCGATCATAGTTGGCAAGCAGATAAGATGACCCTAGGCTTGCCACTTAAATTTGGAATGAATGATGTGTATTATCCCGAATGATATTTATATATCATGGAATGAAAGGAACACTTGTCTTTGATTCGTATGAACTCAATGAAAACGGGGACTTCAAACACATGCGTCGGAAAATTCTTACAAAGAGTCCGAATAACAAAGGTTACATTTTTATAGCGGTCCGTAGCATATCCAGATGCTAGAAGATACTGAGTGCGCATCGATTTATTTGTTGGTGCTGGCATAGTATCATACCGAAAGACTATTATTCATCATATCACGGGCAACACGTCGAATCATCGCATCGAAAGTCGTCTCCAGATAGGCGAATACTGTAATTTACGAGTCAAATTTGGAAAACACAAAAGTACAGCTCATTCAGTACACGCAACTAACATCAATATCGATTTGAAAGAAGTTTAAAGCTTGTGCAGAAAAAATCTTTTGGTATTATCTGACGTTTTATACTATATTGTTGCTCATGGACAATAATTAAGTCTTATTCTCCTATTCGCGGTTTGCTGGAATTATTTTTCTTTCATTGAAGCTGCATAACGTTTTGGGCTTTGCCTCCTGTATAAAATGTTTTGGTTGTCTTGTGTTATATAAGGCTAAATTCCTCAAAAAACATCAGGCACTATAATATCTGCTTCATTTTTTCTGAAATGCCCATGAGCTCGCGTACTCACGCCATCATCCAGGCTGAATCATTGGTCGTCATAGGTAGATAAACCAATGTTGTATAATGCAGGGCCGAATAGTGGGCCAAATAGCTATTGGGTATTCGGCCGAATAGTAGCGGTCGAACCGAATACGAATAGTGTTCACGTGACATCGGTTTATGCATATGCATAAGCTACAGCGAGTGGACTGAAGTAACTCTTTCATTAACATAAAATATGATGTGGTTGCAGCCAGGCGTTGCCTACTGCCTGGACCATGGTATCGCAGTGTCACTTGTCTTAACGTTCAGCGTTTGAGGCTTAAGTAGATCAAGTGTTAGTTAAACTTATTAGTTAATTTTACATTAAATTCAACTTACAGTTGGTAAGTTAAGTGATGGATAAGCGAATTCTAATTTGGATTTTTTTTTCGAGATTTGCAACGTTGAAACAAACGCAATGTGCCTATTGTGCAACGCAGTCATTTCTCGTTGCGAAACTTCAGCGAATTCATTCACAACAACTCCATTGAATAACCATTTGTCGTCAAAAACCCTAACGAGTACAAACAGGTCATTGTGACAATTGTGCAGCAAGTACAAGCCAAGACAGACATTATGACTGCTACAGTAGTATACCAGCCACAGTCATCTACAGTTACAGCCCAGCCGTCTGAAGTTCTTCCTGCAGTTGACGAAAAACTGCCAACAAAAGAACAGAAAAAAGGACGAATTATTGGACCTCATGGGTTCAGTTGCAGCCTGTTGAGCCACAGAACAGCGACATGTCTATCACCATGAAAACAGAAGTGGACAACTACCTGGCAGAGTTGTGTATTCCAAGAGACACTGGTTCATTGGATTGGTGGACAATAAACATGTCAAGATCTCCCACTTTGTATCACAATGCAAAGCGCTAACGTTCTGCACCACCTACGAGCGTGCCAAGCAAACGTCACATTGGTAGAGATGGAGATAACTTCAGATCGAGAAGCTGTCTTAATGCTGACAACATGAAACAATTTGTGTATTTGAAAGCCAACGCAGCATTCATGCGTTAACTGAACTGTAAGTGACAATTTCTAAGTTTAGTTAAATTAGTTCCATTCCTAGTTTACACAGACTGGCAGAAAGATGCAAAAATTACATGCAGTTGACTGTTTACTTTTAGTTTATATATTAAATTTACTGAACTGAAATTTTTGCTTACATATAAAATTTTGAATGTTGTCGGTAGACCTGTTTTGTTCACTATTCGTGCTCGTATTCAACCAAATTGCTTTTCGAATTATTCGGTTTTGGCCAAATAGCGATAATCACCTTTTTGGTACAGTCCTAGTATTATATTATAGTATTCGATACATGATGGTTCAGCGAAAGGATTTATGCTGACGAACTGTTTTTCGTCAGATTGCGTGGCCCTGATGTCATTAGAGGTTCGTGGTATTACCTAGATTCAGCGTGGTGTTTTACGGTGGTACATTAAAACACTACCTTTACAGTGTACCCCTATTTCGATAGTAAATATGAAAGGTACTGAAATATTCGCGTAATCATGTTATGAATTTAATGATATTAACAACATATCTTCATTTTTTCATGACAAAATAATTTAATTTTTTTTAAATAGTATTTTTCATAAATTAATTTAAACACTACAAATATAATTATATTTATGAACATTTAATCACATGTTTCACACATCACTTATAGCAGTCTTGTGTCCATATGGGAAGTTTTGCTAGATATTTGGAAAAAAAATCCAAATTTTTGAAGTAATATTCGTTATTTTAAAAAGTAACTTTTAGTTAAGGTGTCAAGTACATGCATGCATCAAGTACATGCATTTCTTTGTACGAATTATAATCATCCTAATATTTTAGGAGAGCAGGGGTTTGCTGTTTGAATTTCAAGTAATTTCTCAACTTTGCTAAGTAGTTTTTCGCTTGTTGAGGAAGTGTTTTTTGTTTCGTGCTCGGTTGGTGTCATCTCACTCAAAGTTTCCCTGCCTGTTAATTCAATAGTGTAGTGAGTGAACTAGATTTTAGTGTGCAATCTTCCTATTGCGTACAAATGCTTACTAATATTAGTACAGCTTTCAAAGAGTGTGAGTTACAGTGTAGCTCAATCATCTTATTTAGTTACAGTTTCAGATTACAACTTATACAGCAATTAACATTAGCATAGCAAATTCATCTACTATATTGTACTGACCATTTCACATACGAGCCGGGTCCTACGATTTTCTTTTGGGTTGAGATATTTTATTTTCACTTGTCTTAAGATATTATTTCTTTCTTAAAATTTTATAATCGATATAATGAAGTGAGATTTTCTTATTAATCAGAGCAAGATATTTTTTTCACATAAGGACAAAAGAAAATTTTTAAAAAACCGTCCCTTTTCACAGAATATTAATTTGTTGGTCCCTAGCATTTCTCCAGTATACCGTGGTAAGTTCAGCAGTACTTTCAGTAAACCGCAGTACAATTTTTTTTTGTGGTACTCAGTTCTAGTAGTCATCATATATGGTAGTATTCGTTGCAACTTTTTCCTTATACAACTAGGCTCGTTTCTCTGGCTCATCCAGCAGTTTTAACAGGTACATTCTACAGCGTGATGGCTTCTACAATTACTGCCATGTTCTTCTATGAACTTTTTATTTTTATTGTGTTTGTGTGTTATAATAGTTATCCAAGGTGTTATCATCATCGCGTGGACAATCAGAGAAATGACATGTGCTTCTCATAGAGAACATAGTAGTTTGGGTCTACTTGACTGTTGTCTTTGTTTTTTGTAAGCAACATATTACATGGTTAATGTTTGTCTATAATTGTAAATTATTCTTAAAGATTGTTATTATTTGTAGGTAAACAAATTTATTTTTATTTGCTTCCAGTATATTGGTTTCCCCTCGGGAATTCGTGATCTGTCTTATATTTGCCACGTTCTGTACTAAAATTCTAGCAATAGACCTGATCTTCTGGACAACTTAGAATGTTCTAGAATGAACGTTTGACCATATCCTGTTCCTTTTGTTGTGTCTCCGGGGTTTTTTTTATATCACGGCTGTATATATTAGAACTACTCATTCTTTATCTTTACATCGGAAGAGGAAACAGTGTTTTAGTTATGTTCAGTTTTGATTTTGAGGTGATTGATAGTAATTAATCATTGGACTTACAATGTGCTCATTAATGTTTTCGGACTAAATCACTATGTTGGGATAACTAAAATCATTTAGAAACATTTATTATTATATGAGTGTGAACGTTAAGACTGACTAAATACACAATACTCCAGGTTATTGGGATATCAACACATTCAAGATTGCAATTCATTCGGAAAACCAATTGATTTCATTCGGAATACTTCAAACGTTTGGACTTGTGGTAGAACTTTTAGAACAATTTGGGATTCGATTCACCATTTTGTAAGTTCGAATTTGTATTCTAGGGAGGTAAAGCACTTGTTGAATTTCATTAAACTTGTTGGTTTTCGCTCTTTTCTGTTACTTAGTTTAAGACCACCGAGTCTCAGCAATCTTCTTAAACATTTTCTGTCCTAATTTCACAGCAAAATGATTCCATGTCTGTGTGCAACAGCTTGGCTCGGTCGTCATATTTAGCTTTGATACTGTTATAGTGAAAGTGGTAAATGGGTCTCTTCGACAACTCAATGTCGGTGAATCCAACTTAATTTGGCGTACTTAATTTGTTTTCTTTCTGTGGGTTTTGATCACTGAGGCGAAGCTAGGATAGGCCACTGATTTGTCACGTCGCACGACTTCATCTATTATTTCTGTATTAACTACTTTTCTGATGTTCTCCGTGGTTTAAATCCAACTCAGATTCGTTTTATGCAGATGTTCTATTGGTTGTGTTGAAATCCATATATGCCTTCAGCTAAGCAGCCTGCGTGAATTTAAAGACGGTGATAATTCTAGCTTGCCGCAATCCTAAGTCTAGACATAGTCTCAAATTTGGGAAGCAGATTGGAACTAGCTTTGTAACTTTTAAGTTGCCGATGCCTAATTTTTCTTAAGCGCCGTCGTCATCAACTAACATACCTTTTGGCTCAAGGGAGTAGTCGCTATGTGCGTCATGTAGCTCTGCATTGTATTCTAAATCAGCTTAACAAAATATCAGCAGGGATGGTGAACAGACCACTTTTTTTAGGAGAGTCCGTTCACGAAAATAAAGGTTCCTACGAAGGCTGAAAATACAGGGTCAATAATGACAAACTGAAGCCTCTAACCGACCCAGATTTTTGTAGTTGGGTTAACTTATTTTGTTACTTTATTTCTGATACAAGTGCATTCATTTTCTTATGCATGTTTGTTTAGTCGTCGGACACTCACTGTTGGTCGTCACCCTCCCTTCTAATGTATGGATGTAGTGTAATTAAATCATTATTATATTAATAATGAAATCTCATTTAGCTAAACTAGCTCGACAGCGACTAGAGGCAATTAAAAAATTTCTATCCGTCCGTGATTCTGTCAAACAAGCCTAATAAGAGCTTCATGAGTCTCAAGAGGAATTTACAGAAAGTGCAGAACAATTATTCAATTATTACGAAGGATACCGAAGGTCTTCTTCCCACGGTGCAGCAAATCGCTAAATCAACTGAAAAAATAGCAGAAAGAACTAAGAAAACAAATAAGATTTTAAGAGAACGTCCAGGTGAAATAGCTGCTGCTCAACCAATGCAAGAAATACTTGAAGGTATTGGCTAAGCTCGTGCTAAAATAGGAGTTATGAAAGATCGCAGACCAGTGCCAGAATTAGAACCAGAGGTAGAACCAAAACAAACAAGATAAATTTACCGAAGACAGTATTTACCAGATCAAAAAAGTCGACAGCATTAGAGAATTAACTCTGTTTGCCACCGTACCTTTTGATCAAAGAAAACAGCTTTGAAACCAAAGTACGCTGATGATGTTGTAGGTCGTAAGGTTTGGTTCAGCTGGATATTTCGTATACATTACGGAGTTAATAAGGCTAGAAGTAGTGATCGAAGATATATTGCATTAATTTATGTAATAGGTAAGTATTTTTCAGTATTACAACAACGATAACAACCAAAGCAACAAAAACAATTACCACAACAAATAAAACAACAAACATAATAATTACGTCAACAGAAATAACAACACTAACAACAACAAAAACTAACTAGTCCAAAAACAAGTGACGAAGAATACAAAGATACCCCCAGTGCAACTGGAAGTGGTATTGCCACTCAAGGAAACAGCCTTATCACTCCATGTCCCGAAAACTTCCTTGCCGATACGGACAGATTAAAAATCGTAATTGGAGGAAAACAAGCCGGTAATAATTTCCTAGAAAATATAAATGAAGCGGCTGCTATTTGTCAGCAAGTTTTTACATGTGGTATCAAGGACATTAATGTTTATCGGTCTCTCATCGATGAGATCGTTGATTATTACCGCAGTGATTAAAGGTATGCAATTAGATACAATGACTAAAAATGATGATCATAAATAATGCTCAACATGGACCTGTAATGGCCAGGGTGATAAATTCGAGATTACCTACGTATAAAGCGATCTGCGATGATGGACACGGTGATGTTGTTCAGGGTCTATTCAGAAGGATAGCCTCGAAAGCAATACCGATTGTAAAGCAACTGGGAATGAAAGCTATTGACGTTTTTCGTGATAAAGATATTGGTGATGTTGGTTATGTTGCTAGTAAAGCATTCTCAGCAATCAAGAAATAGACTCGCACAATTGATAGGAAGAAAACTGCAATCATTAAAATTTCCCAGCACTGAAATTATCCTACAAATGTTAGTAAAATAATAAATCAAGCTACAAATAAAAAATAAAAGAGCTGGCTGGTGTACCACCATCAGAAAAAAAGAAAAATATAGCTGCTAGTCTGATAGCAAGAGTTGTATTAGACGATAACAAATATAACAAAACAAATGTTCAAACGTGTATCTGATCTAGCATTCGACATGGACGCACAAGTACTCAAGGATGAGTCCGTGCGCGACTATCAGTAACGCACGAGGAAGAATCGAATTACAAGATCAGGATACAAGTATACATTTCTTGCCCGCATTCAATGAGATCGAAGGTATACTTTTACAAGCAGAATATACAGCATACGGAATTGGTGATCTAGTTGGTTTTGTTAATAATGGCGTCATGTCGTTATTTAACAGTGTCACATACATCACTGACGGAAAGAATATTGAATCATGTCTGCGAAAAGTTGACGTTGCCACGACGATACTTGGCCTTATAAGATAAAACGATGATTAATAATAATAATAATAATAATAATAATAATAATAATAATAATAATAATAATAATAAAAACGAGGACTTTATATAGCGCCTAATCTTTAGAAGCTCTAAGCGCTTTACAACATATGTCAACGCATAGAAAGAATAAAAAGTTTATATAATGAAATGATTACAAAAATAAAAAACAAACACCACAAAAATTAGAAGCAGAAAAACATGCTGCAAATTTTGAAGGTAAGGATACGGTCTAAGGATACATTATTAGGTCATTATGACTGTTGAAGTTGAAAAATATGGGTTTTAAGGGCGTTCTTGAATGAGATCACTGTGTCTTTGTGTCTAATTGCAGTGGGCCCTGGTATGCAAAAGAGCGTTGTCCATATGATTTCAACTTCATAGTGGGAATAATGAGAATGCTAGTGTCTGAAGAAGAGCGTAAGCATCTTGCAGGTGTATACACATGGGTGAGGTCAGATAGGTATGTTGGACTGGAGCCCGTCAGTGAAACGTAGCACAGAGAATAAATTTTGTGTTTAATTCTGGATCGTATGGATACTCTAAGGATGATCCGAGCAGCAGTGTTTTGAAGTTTCTGAAGTAGATATTAAGATGAACCAGACATAATTGAATTACAATAGTCCAGTCTTGAAAGTACTAAAGAACACACAAGTGTTTTTACTCGAGCTCAGCTGGTCCATCAATGA
Source organism: Potamilus streckersoni (assembly GCA_016746295.1). Taxonomy (NCBI): domain Eukaryota; kingdom Metazoa; phylum Mollusca; class Bivalvia; order Unionida; family Unionidae; genus Potamilus; species Potamilus streckersoni. The sequence goes on along the minus strand of JAEAOA010002353.1, from coordinate 4,834,608 downwards.
TGTTTGCAAAAGATACAACTGATCATCCAGAAAACAGAAACGTAACACTAAATGCAGCTGGAAATGAAGTTGCATCAATGAATGAAAACTTCAATTTGGGATTCTCAACACGTCGAACAATATTAAACGGTGATGAAGAATTCATGTGTGATTCCACTGTCACATATCTTTGGATTCTGCAGAAATGTTACAAAAGTTATATTTGGCACTAAAGACACACTGATACTTGTTAGAAAAGCTACCGACAATGACGCAATATGGCGTGACGCTGCCGTTAATGCAGGTACTAACAAAACTTTCGTTGTGGATGTCAATAATGACTTCATCACTTGCCGAAGAACCACAGTTACTCTCTTTTATGGATCAATGTGGTAAATCAACATTGTCATGGTTATTGATTACCACAGACAGTATTCAAGGTAATTTTGCTTTACAATATATAAACTGGTTAGACAGTAATCCTGATTTTCTATTTAAATCCTACTCAAAATATTCCGCATCTACATGTTTGACCTCGCTAATTGCCTCAACTTCAAAACGATATGGTTGAAGTGTTAGCGCCCAACGCATTAACCGAGCGTTAGCAACCTTAGCTTTGTTTAAATACAACAATGTTTTATCGTTCATTTCGTTAATAAATCTATCCAAAAACGATATGCATGAAACGTACCAATCCCCCACACTACAGCTAAGCATTCTTTCGTAATCACTGAGTACTTTTGTTTCCTAGACAGTAACGTCCTACTGGCATAGGCTATCGGCAGTTTTATCATGTCTTTTCCTGCAACAAAACTGCCCCCAACCCAATATTGGAAGCATTGGTTATTATAATAAAAGGTTTGCTTATACCAGGTAGCTTTAAAATAGGTGCACTAGTCAATTTTTTCCTTCAATGCATTAAATGATTTTTCCTGAGATGGTCCCCATAACACTTTGTTTGGCTGCCCCTTTTTTGTTAGATCAGATAATGGGCTAGCAATGGCAGCGAAATTAAGTATAAAGTTCCTGTAGAAACCTACCAAACGTAGAAACGATCAAAATTGTGATTTGGTTGAGATGATTTAATAACAGCTTCTACTTGCATGGAGTGAGGTTTTAAATGCCTGGCTGAGCAGACCATATGACCCAGGCACTCTAAATCAGCATAGTCAACACTGAATTTAGTGAGGTTGGCTTCACGGAACCCTCTAAAAAGTTCAGTTAGAACGGATAGATGTTCCTCCCAAGTATCCGTGTACACAAAAATGGCGTCCACAAAGCTGCCAACGCATACCAAGCCCTTTAGTAATCTGCGCATCAAATGACAACATGTGCTGGCTTCCACCAATCCGAATGACATCACCTTGAATTGGTACAGCCCTTTCTGTGTAGCAAATGCCGTCATATGGCAGGACTCTTTGACAATAGGTACCTGCAAATACCTTTTTTACAAATCAAATTTCGAAATATATCAGTGACCTGATATCCATGTCCAGCGTCCGTTAGGCATCAAACACCATTACTTTGTTTAATTGACGAGGGTCACTACAGAAGCGATTAGTACCGTCTTTTTTCCTGACTAGGACAACGGGAGATGAATATGGCGAGTTGGACGGTTCAACAACACCCTTGTCTAGCATTTTTCCACTCTCTATCGCGCATTAAATTGAACTGGGTAACCCTTAATCCTATTTGGATCAGATGTACATAGCTTTATTTTTTAGCCCTACTAGGGTTGTGCATCCTGGTCTATCGGTGAAAATATCAGTAAGAATACTTTCCTAGGAGCTCTTTGATCTGTTAATACGTCACAAGACCGACAAAACCTATTAATATCACTATCTACACCAGGCCAGTAGAACTCAGTCAGTACTCCGCTAGTAGTCTTTCCAGTACCCAGATGAATTGCCATACAGGATTCATCGGCTACCCTCAATACACGAGACCAGCATTTTTTAGGTACTACTAATTGCCAATATTTCTTTACCCCTTGTGTGGTAAACTCCATATGAATTAACCCATACATTTTGACAAACTTCGAACTACCCACTCCCTTACAGCGTTTAATGGAGTCAGACGCGATTTTCTCGTTAATCGATCTTAAGTATGTGTCGCACTCTTGCTTCTGGAGGAATTCGTCACGAAAGATTCCTTCGATTGACGAGTAACTTTCGAAACGCACTTTTCTCCCGCTGAATTTGCACTCGCGTTTCGACGGTTAGAGCTAGGGGAGTTTTAAAATCTTCCATAGTCGGAAGTTGAGACCCTTCAACGTTACCGATTGTTAAATCGTAAATTGGATAATCCGTACATCAACTGTTCTGGTCAAGAAATGAGCTTTAATCCTGACAGGTACGCGATCGATTAGCATGCAGGGAGTCTCTATCCCCAGCATTTGGTTATCTTCACTAGACTACCTTTGATAACCACACGTGCAACCGATATCACGTAAAACTGTGATCACCTGACCGTTAATAGTACAGTTCGCTGTTGGTTTCCGCGCTTCAAGGAACATAAACGTACCGAATAAAAGAATATCGTCAAGAATAGATCTACCAAAACCGTTTTTGTTCGGTATTGGTACGTTTGCCTTATGTATGTGACCTTTAATTTAAGGACAATTTGCTTTTACATGACCCCATTTGATACATGTATAGTATTGTACACCTGGACGTCATGTTGTTCTGTCAAATTTACCTATCTCAGCGGGTTTCGCTGACTCTCTCTGGGAGTCAAACCCTTAGACTGATTCCCAGACTTATCTTTCGAAACCACGTTTTGAGTACACCATGTACTTCATTAAAACGATCAGCTTGCATAGTCATGTATTGAACATCTGTGAACGCTTTTTCCTTAAGAAATTGGTTTAAATCCCGCCCTACTATACTTAATAACCGATCTATTAGAAAGAAATCTACTAAACCCTCACACGTTTTGTTCACCTTAGCATGTTCATTCCAGCGAGGGAAGTAATTATCTATTCTAGCGATAAATTATCCAATGGTTCACCCTTCTTAGGTTTACTATACCTAAACTTTTTCGGGAAACCTTCCTCTGTTAATTCATACCTTTTTAGTAGTGCTTCCTTCAGAACGCCGTGGTTAAACACCTCGCTACTATGATGTCGAGAGTATACATCGAGAACCTTACCTCTTAACAAAGCACTGAGATGAAGAGCCCAATCATCTCTCCCCTATTTCTGGTTATCGGCATTCCGCTCAAATCGATGAAGATAACTATCCATGTTATCTTTTTTCATTATCAAAGAAAGGTAGTTTAGAACCTTTTAATGTGATAGAGCTAGAATCTTGTTCTCCATTGCTAGCTCTAGTTGTCTTTTGGACTCTCATTTTTTATTTATTTCTTCTAACTCTAAAATCTATAATCTTGCTTGTCTTTCTAATTCCAGTCTTTCATTTTCTAATTCCCTTTTTCTCCCTTTCGAGTTGTTATTCCCTTTCTAATCTTTCCCTTTCCAATTCCCTTTCATTTTTCCCGTTCATCCCTTTCTTTTGCTTGTTCTTCAATTATGAATTTTCTAAAACTGTTCCCTTTATAATCCAGTTGTTTTCCCAATTCAGCTAGAACCTTTATTGATGTCGTGACTATTTGGTGATAAGATCTAAGTAACGTTGTTAAGAGTTTGTCAAGCTACAACTAACAATCTTAGTTATCAAGGTAACAGAAACTAACTAAACAAATGTGTACCTGTAGAGAACTCCACAACTACTAAAAATTCACTTGGCATAAAGTCCACACCACAATTCTGTAAGTGCATCTTGACTTTTTTGATTGTTGATTTTATTTAAATTACTGGTTTCACTTTCTTTCTGTTACGTGATTAAGACCTAAAGTCGTAAAAGTGTCCGAGTGTGTCCTAACGAACAATCCTGCGATAATAGCGTCTTTGACATACTGGTTTACATACTGAATTAAAGACTATATTTTTTCAGGAAGTTGCTATTTTGATTTGTAAATTCCCTGAGTAAATTATACCATGCTGAAAACATGGACATTTTGTAGAATCTCAGTTTCTTGGTGAGTTATTCCTGTATAATCACAGTTTCCATGGTGATCAAATAATATAGCCAAGTACGGTCATTTGAAGGATACTGCGGGGAAATTGCGATTTACTTTAGATCCGCACTAGTAAACAGAGTTCCTAAAATATAATAAGTAGCGTCATTACCCTGTGTCTATGAATGACGTTTCTGCCCTGTGTCTATACGTAGCGTTATTATCCTGTGTCTATAAATAGCGTTATTACCCTGTGTCTATGGAGAAATTGTTAACCACGATAATGTTAAAGTGTCAACTGATACTTTTTCGTCCGAGAGGAAAGCAAGGTCTTTGTTCAATTACTAGCAGCAAGAACCTAGAGGGAATAATCAATCATGTTTAAATCGAAACACACTGCCAAACAAAATCCAATATAATTTTAAGACATGAACAAAGAGTTAGGACGAGCTTTGGCAAATCCAGAAAAAAATCCATTAATGGACATAGAAGCAGCACATCGCAAGCGACAATTCTATTATTAACAATTATTAGGCATTCGAAGAAACTGCATTGAAAGCTAGACGAAACAAATGAAAAGAATGGTTATTTTTAAAATTAAATTCAGTTAAAACGGGGAAGCATTGGAAATTGTAACCTGATCCACCAAATATTTGTTGAATCGTCATATTATCTTACACTGTTAAGACTCTGTAGTCTTAAAGTTTAGTAACAGAAAAGAAAACCAAAAAGTTTTGTAAAATTCAACAAATAATGTATTTCTCTATAATACAAAGTATTTTTTTAAAAAAAATACAGTAAATTAGATTCCAAATATTTCTAGACATTTTATCCCACGTCCAAATGTAGGAAGCTACGACCGAACTGAAGTAGTTTTCTAAATAAAGACCCATATTGAATATGTTGATGTGAATGTACTAATGTGAATGTGTTGATGTGAATGCACTAATTTGAATGTGTTGATGTGTATTTAGTAATGTGCATGTGTTGATGTGCATGTAGTAATGTGAATGTGTTGATGTGCATGTACTAATGTGAATGTGTTGATGTGCATGTAGTAATGTGAATGTGTTGATGTGAATGTACTAATGTGAATGTGTTGATGTGCAAGCAGTAATGTGAATGTGTTGATGTGAATGTACTAATGTGAATGTGTTGATGTGCATGTATTAATGTGAATGAGTTGATGTTAATGTACTAATGTGAATGTGTTGATGTGAATGTAGTAATGTGAATGTGTTGATGTGAATGTACTAATGTGAATGTGTTGATGTGCATGTATTAATGTGAATGTGTTGATGTGCATGTAGTAATATGAATGTGTTGATGTGCATGTAGTAATATGAATGTGTTGATGTGCATGTACTAATGTGAATGTGTTGATGTGCATGTAGTAATGTGAATGTGTTGATGTGAATGTACTAATGTGAATGTGTTGATGTGAATGTAGTAATGTGAATGTGTTGATGTGCATGTACTAATGTGAATGTGTTGATGTGCATGTATTAATGTGAATGAGTTGATGTTAATGTACTAATGTGAATGTGTTGATGTGAATGTAGTAATGTGAATGCGTTGATGTGCATGTACTAATGTGAATGTGTTGATGTGAATGTACTAATGTGAATGTGTTGATGTGCATGCAGCAATGTGAATGTGTTGATGTGAATGTACTAATGTGAATGTGTTGATATGCATGTATTAATGTGAATGTGTTGATGTGAATGTAGTAATGTGAATGTGTTGATGTTAATGTAGTAATGTGAATGTGTTGATGAGAATGTACTAATGTGAATGTGTTGATGTGCATGTATTAATGTGAATGTGTTGATGTGAATGTAGTAATGTGAATGTGTTAATGTGAATGTACTAATGTGAATGTGTTGATGTTAATGTAGTAATGTGAATGTGTTGATGTGAATGTACTAATGTGAATGTGTTGATGTGCATGTACTAATGTGAATGTGTTGATGTGTATGTAGTAATGTGAATGTGTTGATGTGAATGTAGTAATGTGAATGTGTTGATGTGAATGTAGTAATGTGAATGTGTTGATGTGAATGTACTAATGTGAATGTGTTGATGTGCATGTACTAATGTGAATGTGTTGATGTGAATGTAGTAATGTGAATGTGTTGATGTGAATGTAGTAATGTGAATGTGTTGATCTGAATGTACTAATGTGAATGTGTTGATGTGAATGTACTAATGTGAATGTGTTGATGTGAATGTAGTAATGTGAATGTGTTAATGTACATGTAGTAATGTGAATGCGTTGATGTGCATGTACTAATGTGAATGTGTTGATGTGAATGTAGTAATGTGAATGTGTTGATGTGAATGTAGTAATGTGAATGTGTTGATGTGAATGTAGTAATGTGAATGTGTTGATGTGAATGTAGTAATGTGAATGTGTTGATGTGAATGTAGTAATGTGAATGTGTTGATGTGCATGTACTAATGTGAATGTGTTGATGTGAATGTAGTAATGTGAATGTGTTGATGTGTATGTACTAATGTGAATGTGCTGATGTGAATGTACGAATGTGAAAGTGTTGATGTGAAGGTACTAATGTGAATGTGTTGATGTGTATGTAGCAATGTGAATTTACTAATGTGAATGTGTTGATGTGAATGTACTAATGTGAATGTCTTGAAGTGAATGTTGTAATGTGAATGTGTTGATGTGAATGTAGTAATGTGCCAACGACAAGGATTGTGATAATGTATTAACAGTCTTTTTGCTGTCCTTGTCCAAACTCACTATTATTCCAAATTAATATTTTAGTTCAAGAATATTATTGAACACTTTGAAATTCCAGTGAGTACTAATTTGAATAAATAAATCCACCAGACAAAAACTGAACTGAACAATAAGAGTGAGCCCATTACGGATGTTAAGGCAAGAATGGGTAATTTTTCAAGTATGTGTGTGCATATGATTTGGATTTTTAACGCAGCTGTTTTAAAAATTTTCAGTCATATCTCGACGATGTCTACAGTGTGGCGGTTTATAGTGATGTATAACACTGGGGTATTGTGTTACAGACACGTAGTATTATGTCCCACCCAATCACATTATTCTGACACCATGACGACCAGACTTAACACTAACCTCTTAATGCTGAGCGCCAAGTGATACAGCTGGTAGTACTATTTTTCATAATTCTTTGATATGACTCGGCCGGGGTTCGGACTCACGACCTCTCTCATCCGAAGCGACACTCTAACCACTTAGGCCACCGAAGCGGTCATTTTCAAGTAAACAACATTGATATAAATAGCTAAGATACAATAATACAGCCAGAACGTAGGTCAGTCTAATCTCTACAACATTAAATGTTGTCAACAAGTTAAGAGCTTCCGAATTCAAAATTATTATCCTACCTGAAAGGTATTATTTTATCCTGACAGAAGTAAACATGTTTACCTCTATTAATAATGATCCGAATATTTAATATATAATGATAGAAAAATAGTAGCTGTGTATTATCTTGTTTACAAATAAATGTCACTCTATTAACTTGATTTTGGACAAAAGATCAATTACAAAGTTTGGAATAAATGTCATATTTAGATTTTGCAAGTGACATGGAATAATGTTTGTATGACTCAGCTAGCATTCATCCAGTTAGTCTGGCTGTTAGAGTCCCTATTAACTTTCCATCTCCTTCTTGTTTTTAAGATTTAAAGAAGGAAAAAAAGATAAAGCGATAATTTGACAATACTTAAGACTTAAAAATTGTATACACACAATATAAATCCCAGATAAGAACTCCTGAACAGTCTTTAAGAAAGACAACTCTGCTATGTTTTCTACCCCATATATTAATTAATTATTTCCCCTGATAAAATAAATTCTTGAAGGAATCACGATACTAATTCAGTTCTCATAGTAAATCTATGCGAACACCATGATATTAAAAATTCAATGACTTAAAATTTTGGAGTGCTCATAACCAAACTTATATTTATCAGTATAGATGTAACGCGGCATTTTTGGGAGCTGCATATGTTTGAAACAAGTGCTTTCAATTCCGCTCTAAAGTCGGGTGCTCATTTTAGTAATGAGTGTTCCAATCTCAAGACTATTAAAAAACTGAAATTCCATCAATAAAACAATGTCTCTATTTTTATTCACTTTCAACTAGGATAAGGTCTCAAAAAATTCATTTTCCTAGAACATAACTTACATTATTAACCATTCTTGGTCAGCCAAACCCATATATACTATATTTAAAGTTCACACTTTTCTAGGCTGGTTCCCATTTTTCAATACAATTAATACGGTGTGTCCTAAAATAAGCAAGAGATATAATCATTGTGCACGGTCATTAATTGGATGAGTGGCTTTCTAAAAGGACACGGCTCGCAAAACGTTCCAGAGTAATTCATATTATTATCCTGAACTATTTTATGCATTAGGGCATGGTTGCTTATAAAATCGCACTTATTATTTCATATTTTTAGTGGGTGTAAAGGTATCGACGGACCAATATGATTCATTGAAATAAAATGTAGAAAGCACACGAATGCCTTCACAGTCGGATTTTAATTGTGAGATTGATAGAAGACTTCATTGTCCCATTTGCGCATGCGTTTGATCATAACAGAAAAGTATAGCCTGTATGTGCTTCGCGGTTCAAAGCAACATAAATATTCCGTATTTAGCCTGGGTGTTGTCTTAATGGGATTACCTTCTAATTGGAGAAGAAGAGTAGTGTGTATTCTGAACAAAGTCGCGTTGTGGATTGCAGTCATGATGTTTGTGTGCCTAGTAATAAACTTGGTATCTTTCAAACAAAGACATGCTTTAAAAATGTGGATTAGATTCTTTCACATAATTCATAGAAATCTTAAACAACGCCATGTTTTCTGGGAATGAATGTATCAATTACAAAAGGGTTCTAATCTAACTTGACAAAAAGCAGCTTGAAAACGCTACAAAGAGAAAAAATTCAAAGAACAAAAAAGAAGAAATTTAGGAAACAATCATTTGGCATCTGTTGCCAAGATAACCATAAAAGCATTCCTAAAAATGTTGTATTAAGAATCCGTTTCTTACACAGTTGGACATAATTTGACCCAAAGCATACATTATACAATTTATTTCGTTTTGAATTAAAGTATAAAAAGATAATGTTAGAAGCCTGCATCATAATATTAACTGTGACTCAGTAATGTTAAAAATAAACTCAGATTCAGCCAAAGGCATGTAGAGAAGCAATTACAAGTACTTCAAAATGTTTGTGTAATTTTGATCTTTCTGATATTCCTAAAATTGGCGTAAACTGAGATAGAAACAATTTTTATAAATCTATATTTTATCGGTGACTGTTAAAACATGTATTAGACTCTTAGGCGTGCAAACTCCATCCCTGACTCCTTTTCAAGCCAGTTTGTAAATATGTAGTACCTGTCCGTCAATTCAAATCCATCATATGGATTCTAGGCATCCGTGTTTTTTTAAAATCACCTATACAGAGAGAGAGAGAGAGAGAGAGAGAGAGAGAGAGAGAGAGAGAGAGAGAGGGGGGGGTACCAGGTGATCGAGTAGTCAGAATAAAATTAAGCATGATTACCTATCCGAAAGGAAGTCAAATTTGACAAATTTCTCTACTGTAATGAAAGACAAAATAAAAATTACAAAAATATTTAACAAAAGTTCATATCATTAAGGACTGAAGATTAATGAAAAATCATCGCAACAAACAAGTTTGATTATTGTCTTGCTACACACAGGTAATGCTGAGACAACAGTATTTTATTTTGTTCTTTATGAATTGGCATGGCAGTTATGCGATAAGGTTTCTTAGTTTAAATCAGCATTTGGACCCATCCCCTTATGTAATCCCATCGCCCCCAGAGGGCTATACCGCCCGCTTTGGGAACCACTGGTTTACAGTTTGATCTCTCTCTCTCTCTCTCTCTCTCTCTCTCTCTCTGTATATATATATATATATATATATATATATATATATATATATATATATATATATATATATATATATATATATATATATATATATATATATATATATATATATATATATATATATATATATAAGCAATAACTGGGCTAAAAGCAAACCATATTCAAGTTATACAAAAATTTTAATTTATTAGCGTAAGCAGAACACCCATGTTCAATGCAAAATCCATATGCTGATCGCTTTTGGAGATACCTATACTGCATTTCTTTTCTCTATATTTACTGGTATTCGCATGCTGACACCTGCGATCTTTTCTTCGCTATAGTTCTTGGTATTCATATGTAGACAACTATAATGCCTTGCTTTTCATTATAGTTTTATTATTCGCATGTAGACACCTACACTGTCGTGCTTTTCAGTATAGTTCCTTGTATTTGTATAGCTTTTTCCTTTATGTTAGAGTATTTTATTGTGATCGTTAGAATTAATTTATTTCTACTATTGGGAAAGATCTTGCTATCTTTGAAACAACGTGTATTCAGTGTAATCCTTGACACAATTCTAGAAAAGGTTCTACTATTTCTCATTAGCTAAGATGTTCGTAAGAAAATGAAGATTAGACGAATAAAACATATACCACACAAAAAAAGTATTTCTTGGTACGAGCCTACATTTGTCCCATGTATACGCGTTACTCAAACTCTCTTCTGAGGAGCACGACGCAAGGTCTATATGTTGACACCAAACGTTTGGTTTGTTTGGTGCATGATTTTTCAAGGACAACATTTGATCATTCTGACACGTACACGTGTCCTCTGCGTGATTTTGGAATTTGTGATGACAAAATGAAGCTACAAAACTGCAAGTGAAGGAATAACGATTGCCCTGTTTTGCAAGTTGCAAGTTGCTAGGCAACCAAAATAAAATATTTCCAATAGTACATGAGCAACTGTTAAATGCTTCACTAACAAATGAGAGTTAACATTTCCGTGAGGTGAATTCTGACAATAAAAAAAACCTCATTCTCTTCGGCGTGCGAGAGACTTCAGGCATGATGCATAAATTGTAATAAAATGTTAAACACTTTATTGTCTTTTAAATTATGAAGAACTCAGATGGCATTAACAGAGCGTAACGGCCTTCCGCCTCAACTCCCGCCTACTAAAATCCCCAATGTCTAAGTTCACCTAACTTTATCTCAGGTGGATTATTGTCAAATTTAACCAGTTTTTCCTACGGGTGTCCCTATACCAATGCTGTGTTAGCCATCTATTCAATTATCCAAATGTTCCTGAGTTGTGAATTTGGAATATATTTTGATGAGGTTGAATTTTGCGTACTTAGCGTACTTATATGGTTCTAAAAAAATAACTCAATCTCTAGGTGTATGTCGCCTAATTTTGACATTTATCACCGCTTTGACGATGTTTGGTTTTTAATTTTGACTGCCTTTCCAAAGGATCTAGTTTTAATCTTGGGTCTTCCAAGCCAAAGTGAAGACATAGGTTGTAGACTTATTTTCGAACAGTTGGCCGCGTGGCCCGGACTGTCCATCGCTAATTGTTTGTACGTTCCGTTCACTTTTGTGAATGTAGCCTTTACCAGGTTACTTTTCGGTCTTTGTGTGCGTCCGGCTAATCGGTCTACTCCGCTCCTGGGAGTTAGGGCTATCAGGTGGGAGGTTCCATGATTTTCCCTTATCGGCCTTGACCTTTTTGTCCTTGTCATGGTGGGAAATTTTATCCTATATATATAGTGCTTATAGGAGTCAGGATCCACCCAGGCTTGTGCTAGTATGAGTCTTAGTGCCTGTTTTATGGTATGGACTAGGTATGGTGCTTGCAGTTATGTATATTTTTTTATGCAGGGATGGGTTATTAGGGCTCCGATACAGGCTTATTGAATCCCTTTATTTGATACTGATGGTTTGTTCTTGTTGATGGTTTGTTGTAGGCATCTCTTTTGATGTTGGTTCCCCTCCTCCCTCCTATGAGGTTCTGAATCCTTTCTTCTTTATTCTAGCATTTTTGATTTAGTAATATTGGATGATTCAAAATTATAAGGTTGTTGTCTCGTCGGTTTTGATTGGATGATAAAAGCCGAATTTTCAATCCTATTCTAGTTCAATTTTGTTTTCTATTTAGGTTTTATAATAAAATTATGTTTTATGGTATTGCTTAGTTGTACTATTATAGATGGTTATCAATACTAATTAGAGTATATATAGTTATTATAAGGAAAATTAAAATACACATTCAGTATATGTATATTATAAATAGTTATGATTATTGTTATGATTTAATTATTTATGCTTATAACTAAGGCTAAATTGACTAAAGGTAAGGAGTAATAATTGCTAGGGTTCTTATTACAATGGATCTAAATTATTCGTTTTAGTTTTATATTTTATAATAAGTTTGATAAGTGGGCATAATTCCCAGAATTGTTGAATTTATGACAAAGTGGGGAGCGCTGGGCTAATGCTGAATTTCCTGCTTACGTCATTAGAATGCCATATTTGATTGGCTGTTGTAGATTTAATTTTCAATCTAACTCTGGCCCGATATTAATTTTTCTGTATGGGAAAAGCGCGCCTAAATTTTGTCCAATCAAATGCAATCTTAGATTGAAGGCTTATTTATATTGTATTACCTAATTTGTAAGCTGGTTCAATATTTTACCCGGCACGGGAAAGGGAGAATTTTGTCTGACGGGCGAAAATTAGTGTTTTTTCTATTAATTTTTCTTTTCTATTAAAAGTTTTAGGGATCTTTTTTGTGGAGAGTTTATATTATTGAGTAGTATTAAGATAATGATTAGGGTATTGATATTGGTGTGGTTTTATAATATTGCCCAAGATAAATGTAGCGCACGTATTTATTTACTTATAGACAAAGGAATTGTTGTAACTGATAGGTTTTTTTTGGTTTAGTTACTTTGCTTTATAATTATTAAGAGAGGGTATATTTTATATTGTTAGTCATAGTAGAGAGTTATTTAAGGTAATAGAAATCAGTTTTAGTTAGATTCATTATATATTTACATTGTGTCTAAGAAAACGACAGTAAAATTTTAATGATACTGATAGTAATATTTATATTCGTGATGTCAGTAAATTTTACTTTACCTTAGCCTTTTCTAAGTCTAGTATCCATTATATGAAGTGAATCATCCAATATTATCCATAGAGTCCGGGAGCTCAGGTAAACACGTCCGCTCTGTTCAACAGCCCAACTAAAACTCCTCTGTTTTGTACGTGCCTTTCACAAAGATATCCGAAGGAACTTTTCGGACGTCGAAGAATCACTTAGATCAAGCTGCTCTGTTGTATGGTAAATAGATAATAATTGGGTATAATAAAATAAGGCACACATAAAGACCCTTACAAAGAACCGCTACGAGGATGATAAGAACAACAAAATGACTCAAAATATATCGGGCACATGTTGTCCTGACCTGGTAGTCATATTAAATAAAATATAGGTATTATTTATGATTAAAGAATATAAGGTGCCTGTGTGTGTGTGTTTGTGTGTGTGTGTGTGTGTGTGTGTGTGTGTGTGTGTGTGTGTGTGAAGTGACGGATTTATGATTCTGTTGCAACTTGGCACCGCAAAGTTTCCGCATCCCCTTCCCCATACCGAAACAGTCTTTAAACCAAAACCTTAAAATAATATAAAAATTTAACAAGAGCTTTCTTATGCAAAATGAATACTTTTGAACAAGTCCAAAATTGTAATCCTTAAAATTTTCATCACCTTGATATTTCTATCTTAGGCCTTGTCTGCCAAATGGGAAAACCGTTTGTGTGTGTGTGTGTGTGTGTGTGTGTGTGTGTGTGTGTGTGTGAGAGCAAGTCAACTGAACTTCACTTGCCTACATCAATGAATGAGGGTATATTGATTTGGCCCAGTCCATATCTATATCCGTACGTCTGTAAGTCTGTCTGTTGAAAATATTTTTAGCAAGTGGGCAAGAACCATTCAAAGCATACAATGAATTTTTGCTAGTAATTTTGTAAGCATGAGAATATGGCCTGATTAGAGTTTCAGGTCATTGCAGCAAACTTTTATTTGTATTGTTTTTACACACTCTAAAACTGTTCTGCACTTGCCATTTTTAACACAATTTAAAGTATTTTTATAGATTACTCATGCACCACTTGAGTAAGAAAAGTTACATTTAATAAATATATTTCTATTCGAATAAAGAATTGTTCTAAAAATATCCATCCAATTATTTATTTATTAGTTATTTTTTTATTACACATTTCTTTTTGTTCGACACTTTTTAAATGTAAACTTTGCTAGAACTATTAAGCAAAACCACTTGAGGTCGACAAAGGAAAATAAATTTTTTCTGTGTTTTTTTTTTTACATATTTATTGTAATAATGCAGAGGCAATGAATACATAAATAAGTGAAAGTAATTTATGTACTCATCATCGATTTCGAGGCATAGAAGTTCCGTAGAAAATAATATCATTTCAATTTTCTTGTTTTAACAGCACTTAAACAGACCAAAGTTTCGCATATTCTTTTAGTTGACGGATTATTAGTATGTTACCTTGGATGTCGTGAAAGATGTATTGTTCACTTTTCTACGTTTGTGCTTTTCATTAAATGTCACATGCCTGCTTCCTACGGTATTATTTTTACTACCAGATAAAGGTTTACAATTAAAATTTAAAATGCTCAGAGCCCCGAGTCAACAATGCCGACGGTCTAGATATATCAATAACTCAAGGTGAAAGATATAACAATTTAATGTAGCAAATGTATTCAATAACTTCATAGACAAATTTATCGATCGCAACTTCTTTCGAAAACAAATACAATCAATGACCTATTGCAGTTGCCAATTATTATTCCATCATAGGAAATTAAGTTTTAAGTGAGCATGTTTCCTTTCAGTGTTGTCTGTTATTCATCTGTCAATCAATGTTTGCTTCTTCTTTCTCTTTGGAACTTCCGGTACCTGAAACCGTTCCTCCTTCACTTCTTGTGCTTTCTATTACTTCTTGCACCTCACAGAAACTGCTGACGTCACTATAAATACCTCTTACAACGTATTCTCCACATCTCTTCCTTCGTCTCCGATCCATGGATGTCGACTCTAACACCCACCCAGAAAAATGTCTGTAAAATTAGAAGGGATGTATATTATTGTCTCCTTACTCTAATCTCAGAAGATTATTATTATTATTATTTTTATTATTATTATATTATTATTATTATTATTATTATTATTATTATTATTATTATTATTATTATTATTATTATTATTATTATTATTATTATTATTATTATTATTATTATTATTATTATTAACGCGTTCTTATACATGTATACACATCTCTAATTGTTAACCTCTCGATATAGTAAACTGTCATGATCAATACTAATCATACGCCTACGAATTATAAAAGATACATACAAATGCACAAATACTTAACTATGTGTCCATAAGTCTAACAATGACTGCATAATTTAAAATCTATATATTTAATATAACTAATGAATCGAATACAAGTTTTAACACAATTCTCTAATAAAGTCAGTTGTGCATTACGATGCAACATAGTAGTACATTACACAGTCCACTTTACTTCCAGTCCAATTAGCTAATATACCTTAATTTTACATGTTAATAGTTCGCTATACGCTACGTTACGATATGTTGATAATTGATAAAGATGGAAAATTCTATTTCGGTTAAACTAACTGTTCGTAAAAACATATCAGTCTTACAAGACCTATATATTAAAGTAAGACAAATTCTGGCGAAGATATTTTACCTCAAGAAGCCATTATTCGCAAATCTAAATATAAAATTCCAACTAGAATTTTCTTCCTGCCTTTTTAACGAGCGCACAACTTATACTACATGGAGTAGAGTATAATGGCTCTCAACTTATCTATGATCTGTCCCTGGCAAGGTTCCCACATGTACTGATTGAAAAATGCATTTGGTTCGAACATAAGCGGTTGCTTGTTTAGGTTCCGCCCCAGAACTGAATCATTCAGTTACATTTGGATACGGTCTGGTCTCTTTGAAAACTGCCTTGATTAATTTAACACTTACATGTCACTCTCTAGTTTCCATTTATCTAAAGCCCGAAATTCATTTCTTGTCGGTCGTGACATCACTGACAGATTGCAAAACAAACTTCACAGTCTCTACCTCGTCGTCACGATAACATAATTCCTTTTGAAGGTACTCCAAACGGGTTGTTGCCTCATTGTTAAACGAGACCTGCAGTTGTTTAGTGTCCAGAATCTTACATAATACGTATTGACCTTATCCAAAGTGTTCTTAAATATAAAAAGATATGTATACATAAAGCATCAGCACATTTTCCCACAACGTGAAATTAACATTATGGTTGTAAACCCGCGCTCTTCAACACAAAATAAATATTAAGATCAACTACCTTGCTAAAGAAAGCGTCAACATCTACTGTTCTGAGATGTGAGAATGCCTTGACTGAAGAAAAATAAATTTTAATATAAAAGAGATAGTATCAACACTTGTACCAAAGCATTCAAATTTATTTAGTAAATACGCCAATAATAATTATTTAGGAAAAGAGAAAAACAAAATTCCTCTGTAGACAGCTGCGAACTCGAAAAAAAAGCATGAAGAAAATGCAATTTAAGTTATCAATATAATCATAGCTTTGATTTTTTTAAAATGTTGTTTTCTTTTGATTTGCTGCAAATTTTAATCATTGTGACTTTCCCGCTGTTTATCAATATGACCAGATTATTTTGTACTCGGCTGAACAGCCGTCTGCGTAAATTTATGCAAAGATAAGCAAATAATTTGCTACAATAAAATTTAGCACAGGTTTACAAAGATGCAATAATGTTTTATTAATCACAATATTTGTAGCAGTGTACAAATATGTAATTTCAATGGAAATAGGAACATTAAAAAGTGGAAATAGTTCATTAATCTCTCAATGGATTCAAAATAAACCGTTAGGAAATGTATATTAGTCTATCTATTGATTCATTTTTGAAAACATAAGTTGTATAATATCCTATTTGAAGTTAGAAAACTACTCTACAGATGTCGCGGATAATATCAGACAAGATTATTTTAATTTTCCATTTTTAATATTTTTCAATAACATCGATGCCTCTATAATTGCTTGCTTTAGCTGACGCGAATTTTATGTCTAAAGACCACAGAATTCTTTTTTATGGGCCATTATAAAAATGCATTTATTGATTATAGTTTTTGATGATTAGACCATTTGTTAGTCATGGTGATTATGAAAATGATGATGTATATTTACAGTATGGATGGTTTTCTCATTTCTTTTTCTCGTTTGATTTGTTAAAGATAGCTGTTGTTACCATAAGGTGTGGAAATGTTCATATCGTCACAGGTAAACAGGCAAAATGGTTTAAATTTTTGAGCATCTTCACTTAACTCCTTATTAACATCAAAATTGTCTACATCACTTTGGATGGACTACCTTTCTGATATCAGTGCTTCTTGACCCTAAAACACCGTATATAAAGAGGGTAATTATTTTTAGTTTGGTTTTTGAAAAAATTATCATTAACATTAGTGATTTAAACTCAATTATATTGGGGGTGGACATAATCAATAAAGTAAAAATATATAATACGCATGTTAATGGTTACTTATTATATTTTTATAGAGAATGTTTATAAATGTAAGGACGCACCTAAAAATAACCCTCTTACCGTGACTCTCCCTCTCCTTACGAACATAACTTACACATAAGCATGTCTGACATTCGCCGTACAACTATGAAAAAATGTAAGGGAAAGTACGTAATTCTCCTTAGTCAATCGCCGATATTCGCGTATTAGTTTCGTGTGGAAAAAGAATTAAGAAAATCTGTAGTATGCGTTGTTGTGTGAAAATGTGCTCCATTAGCGGTAAATAAACATGTTTTAGTGCGTAACAAGAGAACATCATTTATATTGGAAGTGATGTACATGAAGATACAGTCATTGATGCATTTTTAATTAGATGAGATAAAAGTATATATTACACAGAAATGAGATCTGGAATCTTTGATCAAACGGTTTATCTAATCTTGAAGGCTGTATAGTAAAATTGCTAAATTAGCGATCAGGATTTTACTAATAGCATTTTGCTTCGAATGTTGGATTTTTATATACAGTGGTGGGTTGATATTTTCATCATATATCCACATATTGCGGACAAGCAGTAATGCAATGCATTCATTTTCGATGTTACGGTTAAAAATTTGAAAACATCTTTCATCATAGCAAATACTTTCTTATTTTCCCTCCCAATAACCTACATAAACGCAGTCTTTTCATAGACTTAATGTCATCCTGCAGCTTTTGCCTAAAAAAATATATTCACATCTCTGGATAAACAATTTAAGAAATTTATTTTAATCATTTACGCTCTGACTACACTAAACATTGCCAAATCCAAATGTAAACGAAACTTTTTAACATTGTTAGCACAACAATAAGAATCCCCCACCATCTTAATTGTAACTTGTAGCATTACTTAGGATATCCGTCGTCCGGCATTTTTAGTATTCTTATTTCAAAATATATTTATATCTTATGCACTGCGTACTAATTCTTCCTAATTCAATATATGTGAATGCATTTGGAGTAGAATAGGAGTACCAAGAAAATATTTATAAAACACAAATGAGCATTTTCAATATTATTGGCAAATTAAATTCCCAGACATCAGCCCCCATTTAGGTGGGAGCTATCTTGGCGTCAATCCAGTTACGAGCAACCTGTCAAACTTTGAAAGACTTTGCTTCAAAATATGCATAGCTTTCAGCGCATGCAAGGACAGAGTTTTCTGACACACACACACACACACACACACACACACACACACACACACACACACACACACACACATATATATATATATATATATATATATATATATATATATATATATATATATATATATATATATATATATATATCAGAAGTTGTTTGAAGAAAATATGGATCCTAAATACTTAAAATACGTTTAAATTTATAACTATAACATATTAACACTTTTCGTAACTTCTGAGACAGCTACCTCTGCAAAATACAACTATATTCAGTTTTAATTTCCAACTTTAGGCTATATGTATGCAGCCTATCGAGCATATTTTGCTATTGATGAGTAGTGTCAGCAATGACAATTGTAGCGTCGCTTACAATAGTCAAATAGTTCTAACGTTTCTATCGACAATCCCCTGTTTCCATCAGCTAAAGGGACCCCGAATGGCCGAGTGGTCTAAAGCACTGTCCGTTACGGATAACTGCCATCTCACCTCTGTCTACGTGAGTTCGAGGCCAGACTCGGCTAACGTGGGTAAGTGAGAAAGCCTGCCAGTAGCTTTTCGTGGGTCGATGGTTCTTCCCGCGGTTTACCAGGGTTGTTCCTCCGCCATCAATATTGGCCGCCATGTATAGTCTATCTTGTGCTGAAAATGGCGTTAAGCCCTATAACAACCATCAGCTAAAAATGGTTTCAAATAGTTCCAAAAAAAAATGAAAAAAGTAAAAGTGATAAAACCCAACCTTTGCGTACGCCCAAAGGCAATTAAACACATCGGTAATAAGATCATTGAACTTAACACATGGATTTACATCATTATAAATTGCCCTAATGATTCTTAAAATGTTGCCACTAATATTTTCAATAACTATCTTTTGGTGCAGTAAATATCTCTCTATCATATCAAAGACTTTTTCATAGTCAATTAATAACGCATTTAATCTACCCCTAGGTTTTCTTAAATATGTACCTACTCTTCAGTATTTGCTGTTTCTAAAGTCTCGTGAATTAGTTGAATGTTATTATTTTCCATTTCAGTATGTTAGCCTTAGATGAAACAACTAGCTTAATATTTATCTCTAGATATATTGAAATGTTTGAAGAGGGGTTCTTGAACAAACACCCCCTGAATTTCTGATTGTGATTTAATTCGTACGATATCAAAGATTTTATAACCGTTTGTATGGAACTGATCGATAGTTTCTATCCGTGTTTCAACAAAGACTAGTATATCACATTTTTCAACACAGTTAATGAAATCAGACCTCTTGTCTCTAAAAAGTTTCTCACTTAAACAAGATATATTGCAAACCAAACAATCTAACACAGCAGTAGGACCACTATCCTCCCACACATTTTGTAGGCCTGAGTCACATCTTCTGTATATAAAAAACAGCATCGTTTCTAACCTCATCAAATACATACGTGTAACAGTTATTTATTATTAGTTTGCTATATTTGTAGTAAGATTTTCTCCTTGCTCCATGGCTTTTTTCAACGTCGGATAGAGGTTGGTACGGGCATTTCTTGCTCTGGACGGAATATCTTCAGCTACACGTACGTTAACTGGTCTGCTAGCTGCCGCTGTATGTTCATTCTCAAACATGATCCTCTTGACTATATCACCTACTTCTTTCACTGTTTTTTTTTTATAGCGTCTCAACACCTTTTCTTTGTCTTCATAATTTAGAAATTTGACAATCACAGGTCTTGGGTTTTCTTTTGATCTCAACCCATGGGTTGTTTCAACTTCTTTCGTCTCTGAATCTCTAAATCTAAACCATGTTCATCAAAACATTTACTTACAATCGTGAAAAAGAAATGACTGCGATGTGTGTACCAGTGCTAAAACTGTATTACAAGTATTACATGAAAGAAACTGAAACCACTATTAACAATAACTATGACCATTCTAAATTCGGCCGCAAGTTCTAATATTAAAGAAACTGTAATTTACTGAACATTTTACCGCTAGGTGATAAAATAACATATCCATATTAACGTTATTCAAAATGAAGAAACGAGGTACAAGTTGAACTTTTCATAATGAGTATGATGATGATTTCAGATGGTATGAAATATTATTGTACCTATCCTCTCTAGTTTGATTTTAATCGTAAATGATTTAAGATGGTATGAAATACAATTGTACCTATCCTCTCTAGCTTGATCTTAATCGTAAATGATTTACGATGGTATGAAATACAATTGAACATTTTCTCTCTAGTTTGATCTTAATCGTAAATGATTTAAGATGGCATGAAATACAATTATTTGAAATACAATTGTACCTATTCTCTCTAGTTTGATCTTAATCGTAAATGATTCGACATATATTTCCATTACGATTTCTTAAAAGCCCTCCAAAACTAAATTTGATCGGTGCAAGAAGTTATTTGTAAAAATCAAACTTATTTTCAAATTTATGCTTTTAGTCGGGGTTTTGATAATGTCGAATATTATCCGTTGCATGTAAAAAGAAAGCATTTACTCTTTCAAGTTTACCTGTCAATTGCATTCCATGTGATTGTTTGTAATATTCAGAATACAAAACGTTTTGTTGTAAGACGTGCCATTTGCAAATCTGTAATAAACATCAAATGACAACCACTTAATAAACTTAAATATTACACTCTTTGCATATAATTTTATAAAGTTGTGTACAATTGGATTAGAAATTAATATTCGTTATTACAAAAATGATATTGAATCGAAAAGGCATTTTCATAAGGAAAAAATATTGAAATTATTTCTTAGTAAATTGGAGTAACGAAGACTTTGTTTATCCCTTCACGTGTCAAGCATATTTATTGCTGATGACTAAGCTGTTTTCCACTGATTGAGGCTTTGCAATTAGGGTCCATTACAATAACTTTCTCGCGAAAATAGTACACCACACCAGTAGGCTGAACTCTTTCCACGTTTTTGTATCTCAGAAAAGAAAGACAGAAAGAAAGAAAGAAAGAAAGAAAGAAAGAAAGAAAGAAAGAAAGAAAGAAAGAAAGAAAGAAAGAAAGAAAGAAAGAAGTTAAAATGTTAAAGAAAATTATCGATAGATAACCAAATAAATAGTTGTACAGAGGAGAAGGTAGACATAGACACCGAAGTAAACAAAGAGAAGTGTGTGGCTAAAAACAGACGAAAAAAACGAGAATGAGTGAAATCATGTTTGCTCAAAGTTTATGTCTTTTTATATTTTGGCTCGTTGGACTTGATACATATTTTTTTTTCAGTAAATGTTTCATGTTAATACATTAAAACTTAAACATATTGCCAAAATGTGCCTTCTATCACAGACATCGTGCAACGGAAATCTTTAGTATTTTTGTATTTTATGTTTATTTTATTTATATTTGTCTGCATCCAACTCAGTATTGTTTGCAATGAAAACCTTTAGACTAAATGGACAAAGGATGTTTTGCACATAGCGATCACTAATTTCACGTGCTTCTATTTCTGAGAAAAATCGGACACTATCTTTCGAAAATACCCTTTTAAAGCAGACGAAACATTATACATGATTCAAATGGCACATCGGATTACTAAATAAAATTCATAAAGAAAATACGTAGGTCTTTCAGAAAATATAGAAAGATGCAGAATGGCTATAAAAGACAAACTTGCTTCCTTGTGTTAATGATGATAAGACAGTCACGACAATATTTTTGAAAGTTTAACTTAACACTAAGTAAGGCGTACAGTGTGTGCTATGAAACAGATAACAAAGTACAAAGTACAATTCCACAGATGTAATGTTATATTTTTAAAAGAAAAAGGAATAACTGTGATATATATATATATATATATATATATATATATATATATATATATATATATATATATATATATATATATATATATATATATATATATATATATATATATATTGGTCAAAGTGAGCCTTTTGCTGTTCTGAAAGCATGCGTAAGGGATATGAAGCCTTCATGAGTGGGAGAACTGAATCTTTCAACAATTTTGTTTTTTGTTATATTTACCATAGATGAAATGTACCATCATGTTGGTAACTTTTGGATGGAAGAATGCATTTCAGAAAGGTAGAGTAGTAAGCTATGATGTCTCTTCAGTGTAACTTTCCTAGGTTCAAGGTAAAAAGCATATATCACTAAACCAGAGAGAGAGAGAGAGAGAGAGAGAGAGAGAGAGAGAGAGAGAGAGAGAGAGAGAGAGAGAGAGAGAGAGAGGGTTTTAGATGTTTCCACGGAATTCTCCTAAATAACTGATGGATTGAAATGTGTGTGTGTATATATATATATATATATATATATATATATATATATATATATATATATATATATATATATATATATATATATATATATATTTATATATATGTATATGTATATATATATGTACATAATATATATATATATATATATAAAATATATGTGTATATATATATATATATATATATATATATATATATATATATATATATATATATATGTACACATATATACATATATATACACATATATACATATATACATATGTATGTATGTATGTATGTATGTATGTATGTATGTATGTATGTATGTATGTATGTATGTATGTATGTATGTATGTATGTATGTATGTATGTATGTATGTATGTATGTATGTATGTGTGACAAATTGGCGGCGTGCAAACCACACCAACCTCTTTCACTACGGTTCGTTGCTAGGGAATGACCTCCGCGGTGTACTTTACCCAGTGTGGATAGATAGAAAGAAAAATGCAGATCACTGAACAAGTATATTGAAGAAATAAACACTATGAGCCCCCTTTCAATGAACAAATATAAAATTTAAGCAGTTTATCAACAGAATTTAAAATGAAAAGAAATCAATGACTTGGTTACAAAAGAAGGAAAATGGTACTAACATGTACTCAAATAAAAAGACAATACAAATTTCTTTAAATGCTAATTACTTTCCACGTTAATATACTATCTTCATTGCCAATGAGATGTGAATTTGAGTGCAACGATGAGAGACTTCATCACCTATTTTATGCGGACATCAAGACTTCCGTTCGTCCCTGCTCTGCCGATCTTTGTCTAGCTGTTTCGTCTTAGACTCTTGTCCGTCGAACTCTGACTTAACAATCGTCTCTGGACTTAGATTTCTGCGTAGAACTTGTTCTGGTCCTGTGATTGTTCAGGGATTTCTCATGTGAATGCAGGAAAGCTGTTTCCTTCAATAAATAAAATGTCTCGCAATAGACAATAGGTCACATTCCAAGGTATATTTATATTTTTATACTAATTCGGCTCAGAAAACAAAAGGCATAAATTCTGCCGCAGTAACTCATTGCTCCCTAACTGTTATGTTTACATAAACGGTCAATGCTTGTCATGACCTTAATTCGGGTCACGCTAGGGAAGGTCAATTAAATTTAACTCAGTCGTATGAACCCGTATGTAAACCCCCCTTGACTTCTTACTCTGTTAAGTTACATATGGCTTAGACCTCCAGATCTAACTATTCTAAAATAGTTTACTCGACCAATTAAATATTACAAACTAGCATATAGATATACACTTAAGTGATTAATTAAATATTACAAACTAGTATATGGATATACATGTAATGTTAGGTCATGCTCATTTTAGACAGAGTTAATCCATAAAACTATGAAATATTACCCATCATTCCTTAAATCATTCATGAAAATTCCTAATCACTCCTATGTATTAAAGATTCAATTACATGAAATCTTGTCAAATAATCTAATGAAATTTTAATTACATTCAATCTTGCCACTTCTCCAAATGAATTGATAATTAGAAAATCAAAGAATAAAATGTCATGACTAGCATTTCACTAAAATCCTGCAAAATGATATCATATATACATATATCATATCAAGAATACATTTGAAATAGATCAACAAATGAAAAAACATATTAAAATCGGGAAACTAAGATTGCGTACCTTTTGCCGTTTCTTTATTCGTTTCCACGAACCTCACAATTAGTCCGTCTCCTAACTGAGACAACTATCTGGCCCCTTACTCTATAACAAAACGTATTTGTTACGAATTCAAATGTAGAGTTTGTCTACTTGCTGAGACAAAACTCTCGCTTTACTGCCAAATCACGAGATAACGTCTTACACGCTCTCCCGGAATCGTTTAACTTTCCTCGCGAAAGATTAAAGACTAAAGAATTTTCCTAAAGTAAAACCTTTAATTTCTTACAGAGTAACGCCAATAAATCCATATTAACCAATCGGAATAGACTGTTTCCTAAACATGTTCCGTAGAATGTTTGGATTGACAAGAAAACTAAACAACTAATCATGCCGTAATTAACATTACTTTGAACAATCATCTATAGCCATCTCCTGACCTTTTCCCGGTCGATTTTGGGAAAGGGTCTTATGTCATTCTCTTGTACCATAGCATCTGACTCGGTCATGTTACATCGGCTAGAACGAATTCCCTTTTGACGTTCAGAGATGAAATGAAAAATAATCATCTAACTATCTCTAGCCCTTTCTACTTTAATTAAGTTGACTTTGATACAATTCCTTTAACCAAAGCTTCTAAGAGTTTTCAAAATTCGACACATCACAGTATGTATGTATGTATGTATGTATGTATGTATGTATGTATGTATGTATTGTATGTATGTAGTATGTAAGTAGTCTGTATGTATGTATTATGTATGTATGTATGTATGTATGTGTATGTATGTATGTATGTATAGTATGTATGTATGTATGTATGTATGTATGTAGTTTTGACAGTAATCTGTTTCGAGCTAAGCCCTTGTGAAAGATGTCTGAATGAATCTTTGTAATTCGAAAGCAATTTGTCTTGTGGATATATCACACATTTCTCGAACATCAGCATTCATTAGTTCAGATGTAGGAAATGACCTCGCGTGTTTAACATTTAACCCAGTTGTGGACAGACTAGGTACAGAAGGTGCAGTGATGAACAAGTTCTATTTGAGAATTAAACACATGAGCCCTTTCAAATGTTAAAAACATAAATTTAAGCAGTTTATCAACAGAATTTAAAATGAAAAGAAATCAATGACTTGGTTACAAAAGAAGGAAAATGGTACTAACATGTACTCAAATAAAAAGACAATACAAATTTCTTTAAACGCTAAAATTACTTTCCACGTTAATATACTATCTTCATTGCCAATGAGATGTGACCTTTGAGTGCAACGATGAGAGACTTCATCACCTATTTTATGCGGACATCAAGACTTCCGTTCGTCCCTGCTCTGCCGATCTTTGTCTAGCTGTTTCGTCTTGGTCTCTTGTCTGTCGAACTCTGACTCTGACTTAACAATCGTCTCTGGACTTAGATTTCTGCGTAGAACTTGTTCTGGTCCTGTGATTGTTCAGGGATTTCTCATGTGAATCCAGGAAATCTGTTTCCTTCAATAAATAAAATGTCTCGCAATAGACAATAGGTCACATTCCAAGGTATATTTATATTTTTACACTAATTCGGCTCAGAAAACAAAAGGCATAAATTCTGCCGCAGTAACTCATTGCTCCCTAACTGTTATGTTTACATAAACGGTCAATGCTTGTCATGACCTTAATTCGGGTCACGCTAGGGAAGGTCAATTAAATTTAACTCAGTCGTATGAACCCGTATGTAAACCCCCCTTGACTTCTTACTCTGTTAAGTTACATATGGCTTAGACCTCCAGATCTAACTATTCTAAAATAGTTTACTCGACCAATTAAATATTACAAACTAGTATATGGATATACATGTAATGTTAGGTCATGCTCATTTTAGACAGAGTTAATCCATAAAACTATGAAATATTACCCATCATTCCTTAAATCATTAATGAAAATTCCTAATCACTCCTATGAATTCAAGATTATATTATATGCAATCTTGTCAACTAATCTTCTCCAAATGAATTGATAACTAGAAAATCAAAGAATAAAATGTCATGACTAGCATTTCACTAAAATCCTGCAAAATGAAATCATACATACATGTATCATATCAAGAATACATTTGAAATAGATCAACAAATGAAATAACATATTAAAATCGGGAAACTAAGATTGCGTACCTTTTGCCGTTTCTTTATTCGTTTCCACGAACCTCATGTATATTCCGTCTCCTAACTGAGACAACTATCTGGCCTATTACTCAGTAACAAAACGTATTTGTTAGGAATTCAAAATGTAGAGTTTGCCTACTCGCTGAGACAAAACTTCCGGTTTACTGCCAAATCACGAGATAACGTCTTACACGCTCTCCCGGAATCGTTTAACTTTCCTCGCGAAAGATTAAAGACTACAGAATTTTCCTAAAGTAAAACCTTTAATTTCCTACAGAGTAACGCCAATAAATCCATATTAACCAATCGGAATAGACTGTTTCCTAAACCTGTTCCGTAGAATTTTTGGATTAACAAGACAACTAAACAACTAATCATGCCGTAATTAACATTACTTTGAACAATCATCTATAGCCATCTCCTGCCCTTTTCCCGGTCGATTTTGGGAAAGGGTCTTACGTCCTTCTCTTGTACCATAGCATCTGACTCGGTCATGTTACGTCGGCTAGAACGAATTCCTTTTGACGTTCAGAGATGAAATGAAAAATAATCATCTAACTATCTCTAGCCCTTTCCACTTTAATTAAGTTGACTTTGATACAATTCCTTTAACCAAAGCTTCTAAGAGTTTTCAAAATTCGACACAACACAGTATGTATGTATGTATGTATGTATGTATGTATGTATGTATGTATGTATGTATGTATGTATGTATGTATGTATGTATGTATGTATGTATGTATGTATGTATGTATGTATGTATGTATGTATGTATGTATGTATGTATGTATGTATGTATGTATGTATGTATGTATGTATGTATGTATGTTAGTTTTGACAGGTAATCTGTTTCTGAAGGCCTAAGCTCCTTGTGATAGAGATGCTCTTGAATGAATCTTTGTAATTCGAAAGCAATTTGTTTCTTGTTGGATATATCATCATCATTATCATCAGAATCATCAGCATCATCATTTATTATTATCTAGAATGGTGGAAAATATCTGCGTGTGTAATTTCAGACAACTCTTCCAACACCGCTTTAACTCGGGACTCCCTACATTAGGTTCTGGTTGAGGTGTCTGCTGATGTACACATCGCTTTCTTCTTGTGGAGATTGATTTGTTTAGGGAGTTACGAATGAGTCACTCCTATACATACATGGTTGTAAATTTATGTCAAGCATTTATAGTACACATTTCAATTGCATCATGTAACACCAAAAAACTAGAAGCTTTTGGTTCATAACACCAGAAAAGACTTATGTGTGTATTCATTGGCACTTCATGTGTGTTATAACAATATTTTTCCACAATAGATAAAATATAGCGCTGTGTTTCGATTGTTTTGACTCGTTATTTTTATAACTAAGTATAATTATAAGACCTGAACTTCGTATTTTATTGAAAATCGATTTTATACAATACGCTAGAGGACGTTCATGCATAGTGTGCAATCAATGTTCAAGCTTCATGGTTTCATGTATCCTGTAAAATTGGAATTTCAGTGTGTGTGTGTGTGTGTGTGTGTGTGTGTGTGTGTGTGTGGATGTGTGTGTGTGTGTGTGTGATAGCAGAGACAAATGAGGTGAGATAGTACTGCTCTTTTGAAACACATCTGTATTGCTATACCATTTTTTTCGATGGATGTAGTCAACATACATATACTTCTTTCTACGAGTAAATCTAATCTGGTACCAGGATTAATGTTTGAAAAAAGATCTGTAAAACAATGAAACATAACATAGCAATATTAGCACTGCTACTACTACTATTACTACTTTTTATTATTATTATTATTATTATTATTATTATTATTATTATTATTATTATTATTATTGTTGTTGTTGTTGTTGTTGTTGTTATTATTATTATTATTATTATTATTATTATTATTATTATTATTATTATTATTATTATTATTATTATTATTAACTGCGTTTCAATTTAACTGGTTCTTTAGATTATTGGTAAAACACTGCGTAGGTTACGGTCTGGCAAACTCAAAGAGAGATCAATATGTTGTCATCAAAATGTGTTTTATACAGTTTACAGCAGCAAAGATTCGTCATACTTGCAGACTACTTTGTTTCTACATCAGCATGCTTTAAGCAATGGCAAAAAAACTGCACCTATCCTAGAGAAACATTCAAATAACACTTTTGAAACGTTTATTTGTATGCTACCAGGTAACAAAGATCAATAATTACAATGTATATAACCGTTACAAATTCGAATGTTGCCAAGGACATCTTTAAAGGATGATTTTGATTGATTTGGTCATCGCTTCGCATATACATTGTGATAAAATATCTGCTTTACTGTCTTTTATATTGTGACTCATCAATTTAACAAGTGTTTCTGCCAATTTAATTTCACTTAATAGGTGTCCCTAACCAGATTTCAGAAATAACGAACTAAACTGATTGACTTTCTCGCCAACATTTAATCGCTTGTAAAATTTATATTTAGTGACCGAGCACAAGAACGACTCAGAAATTGAAAATACGAAAGATCTACAATATGTTTAATGCAGCTGTTGACATCTTTTCAATGAATTATGACAGAGAAAGTTTCCTTTAAAGCAAGCTAGATTTAAAAACAGGCTCGATTACATCATGAACCTTTAGTTAATTATACATTTGTACAGTGTATCGTGACTGAACTCGGGCATTTTGAAAATGAACATATCTGCTAGTTTGGAAGTAAATCTTGCATCGACTGGTTTTCTTGCATGAATATCAATTCCAGAAACACTTAGCAAGAATTGAACAGGACCGATGTGTAGCAAATAGAACAATCGAGTTGTTTTTTTTTTAAAAAAAATTATTGTACACGCAATTCATCGAAATCACTTTTTTCCACGCAATACCGTCTGTTTATGTAAGCTACCGATGATTAAGTTGTGGTCGTCACAAGGAGAAACTTGTAAACAAGATAAAGATGACGTCTTTTATCACAGCAAAGCGTATTACTTATGACCACATATTGGCAAAATATTGAAATATGTAGACAAGTTTATATATTTGTGTTGTCTTACTGACATATTGCTATAATATGACAACATAAGTGTATGAATTTTTAATGAATTTATATATATCGAGTAATAATGGTGCCAGCTTAATGCAATTGTAAACTCCCTTTGCTACCGTTAATAATGTCGTTTTAATCGTTTTAATCTTTACCGCAATAATTGAGGGTAGATTAACACATCTAAAATACGCTTCTGATAAAAATAAAATAAAACATTTTAGTATCATTCGTTTGTAAAAATAAAGATGCTGGTATGTTGATCTGTCTCCAGCTGCCCATGGTAACCATCTATGTACTATATGGTTTCCATTCGGCAAAAGTCGGGACAAAGATAGGTCACATTATTCGTATCGTCTAAGCATTAAAGGAGTCGCGGTACTAATTCAACTACCATAGTAAAAACATATGGTTAAGATTCAATAACCTAAACATATTAAACATATGGTTAAGATTCAATAACCTAAAATTTCTGGGTACTGATAATCAGATCTATATTTCACCATGCACAACTATCCTTGGTGCATGCTTCTGTGTGGAGAACACCATATGAGTCGCGGCATTTTCTTTTTACCTACATGTGCATGAAGCACATGTTATTGATTCTGCACCAAGCGAATCAAGAGTTACTTTCATTATTGAGTAATCCTAAGTCAAGTCTTTAAAAAATACTAAAATTGCACCAATAGAAATTTGTCTATATTTTTTTTAAAAATTACACATAGGATAAGCTTTCAAAAGATATTTTTACTAAAATTGTACTTTTCATTATTTACCAATTATGGATAACCAAACCCGTATATACTCTATTATTTCTTCACCCATTTCTAAACTGGTACGCATTTCTTCCATATAATTAGTACCGTGTGTCCTAAAGGGATGATAGAACGAACTTTACACGTGTATAAATTACAGTGTCCATCACTTTAGAAAAGTAGAATTAGAAATCTGTATGGTGGTGGTATTTATAATTTTTTTTAACGTACCTTTAACAATTTTTCAGTCATATCGCCACGATATCTGCAGTGTGACAGTTTATAGTTATGTCTTGCACTGGGGCATCATGCCGCAGACATGTAGCATCATGTCCCACCCAGTCACATTAACCTGACACCAGGCCGACCAGTCCTAACACTAATCTCTTAATGATGAGTGTCAAGCGAGGCAGCTGTTAGTACCATTTTAGTTAGTCTTTGGTATGACTCGAAATGGGACCGAACCCACGACCTCCCGCATTCGAGGCGGACGCTCTAACCACTAGGCCACCAGAGCGGTTGAAATCTTTATGTAATGTAAGTCCCATTTTCCAGTTACAAATGATCATATACAAAACAACAATAGTAGCGAGTGAAAATATAATGGCATTGACATATATATATATATATATATATATATATATATATATATATATATATATATATATATATATATATATATATATATATATATATATATATATATAATTCCACACATGAAAATGTACGAGACTTTATGTATGATTCAATGCATATAAAATGAAATTGAAATGGAGTTTGATACGAGTTTATTTTGTGCAGCAAACTTAAAAATTGTCTTTGTTAGATGCATATAAATAAATCTAGGTTGATAACCAGTTAACGCTGAAGCGCAAAAGATTTATAGACACAAAATAAGATTCAGTCTCAAAGTCATTTGTATATTTTCTTTCATAGTAAGAATTATGATCATACCTCCTATTGCTAACTCTTAGATTCTTACAGGTTCCTCTAAATTTTAAATGTCAATTTAGGTACAATCGTTTTTTCAAATAATGTCTGAGTATGATTTTTTTTTACAAAAATGATGCTTAATTATTTGTGAACTCTCACTCTATTCAGTACATATACTTTACTACGTCATGTTTGCACATCAGTATCAACACATATTTGTTTAAATAAATTCATAAAACCGTCTATGTCGGTAACACCTGGATTAATCACATTTCCTACTAACAATAAACATAAATTACATCCCTGATTTAGTGAACCGTAAACTCTCAAAAATGGGAGTCTTCCACTTCAACTGAATCTTGCAATAAAGTATAGAAAGTTGACTGCAAGTATCTTTAACCAGTATTTAATTGCTACTATCATATACAAGTATTTAAGGCTAATTATTCCTGTCTCTCCCATCAAAAAGTGGTTAACAGTACATCCTCAACGTGACATGGTTTATTTAATGTAATTTGTATATAATCAAATCGTAAAATAATAATAATACTGAAAATCTGAAAAAGCATGAATGCTAATATTTTTCAGAAGTTCAACAATGTGCGTTTAACTGAAAATAATATCTTTAAGCTTGTTCAAAGTCAAGGTCAAAATCTTACACTACGGAAAGACGTTTAGTTGACGATTTCCCAAAGAACATTTGTTAACCGCATATTACAAATTTTACGGAAAACTACATTTTTTAGTTCTAATTTATCATAGCAACGTTTCAACATTTAAGTTTGCTTGTCAATAATTGCATGTTTGTTAGAATTTGGGTAACGCACAGAGAGAGAGAGAGAGAGAGAGAGAGAGAGAGAGAGAGAGAGAGAGAGAGAGAGAGAGAGAGAGAGAATATATATATATATATATATATATATATATATATATATATATGTGTGTGTGTGTGTGTGTGTGTGTGTGTGTGTGTGATGAGTCTCCATGTAAACTGTATACAAATAAGGAAAAAAAACATAAGGCGAAAGAATACATCTTTGACGTACACCGACAGTACTGGTCAAAGATGCACAGTTTTTGCTCAGGCTATACTATCGTTACCTGTAGAATATTTAGCATTCTACTTTTCGTTTAAATTCTCAGATTTATTCCATAAAACAACCCAATTTTTATGAAAAGGAGAGACCCTACAATCACACAGCAGAGACAATTATTTTAATTAAATTTTTCCTATTATGATTAACCGGTACTGATAAAATGATCCGAATATTCAATAGTAACAACCGAAAGAAAGATAACCCAGACAAGTTCTCTTCATTACGACATATTTCATATGTGTGTTCGCATGCTAGTCTTGTTCAGTCAAACCTTTTGTGTGTACTGGTGAGATCTGGTTTCAGGTCACTATTACTTCCCGTTCAATACCCATCAATGTAGTCCCAGTCTATTTTACTAACATTTTCCCTCAAATTTATCGGTGTTTATTTCTGCTACGTAGTCAGACTTTCCATGGTTAACTTGCAAAGTATACTTTTCCAGTCAACTGCCTCCACCATTTTCGGCCCATGTACAATGCACCGCTGTTATATGCTTTTCTATTGGTTAGTTGGCATAACATATTAGTGGAGGCAACTCGTGAAATCCGATAGAAGCCACTATTACAAATCACTGAAAAAAATGATCGATCCTCCAAGTTATAGAAGGGCTAACATTCTGAGACTTAGTACGCGAAGTTGCAGCGGCTGCAAGAAGGTGATCATACTGGCAATGACTGACTTTGCCAAAGAGGTGGATCTGCCTTTAGATCAGGCGGCCCATCACCGTGCAGCCCTCCTTTTTTCATATTAATTAAAATCACACAGATTATATTCCCTAGATGCTAACGAAGTGTTTCGATCCTCGATGATTCCTTCATGGAGAAAGGGGAGGGTGCTAAGTACACTTCATCAGCATTACGTCTGAACACCTTCCAAACTGAACTCAGATTGAGGGGTGTAGGTGTGGGATTATATATGGTATGACGTCTCATGACAATGAGTATATTAGAGATTTAACTCATTTAACTCA
Organism: Potamilus streckersoni; assembly: GCA_016746295.1. Lineage (NCBI taxonomy): Eukaryota > Metazoa > Mollusca > Bivalvia > Unionida > Unionidae > Potamilus > Potamilus streckersoni. Next base: position 4,801,030 of record JAEAOA010002353.1, on the reverse strand, counting down.
TTTAACTCATAAACTCTAGCGTCATTTCTGTCTGAGTATTACATATTTCAGAAAATAGCTAGCATCAATAAACTACTTTATGAGTTTTTTTCCTTACTGCAAGAAAAGCCTGTATACTTTGGAATTCATTTCAATGAAAACAGCACTTCATACATTTTTGAAATTTCTTTAATGAATTAAATGCTCACATTTCATTTTATTTCCACTCAACCGTTGAGGAATAGTTGAAGTATGTGTTTTTCTAAAAATAATTATAAATTTCTTCTCCGAAAAATATATTTAGTCTCGAATTCATTTCTTTGAAGATGACGGATTTGAATTGAAATGGAATCTCTAATCTACTTCTAAAATTCATGCAGTATCATTCTCCTTCACGTTTTTAAGCTTCAGGCATTTGCCCATGGCCAACAGATGAAGACCTAAGACATCAAGGTACAGACCGCCCCGGTGGCCTAGTGGTTAGAGCGTCCGCCTCTGATACGGGAGGTCGTGTGTTCGAACTCTGGCTGAGTCATACCAAAGACTTTTAAAAAATGGCACTAACAGCTACCTCGCTTGGCGCTCAGCATTAAGAGGGTAGTGTTAGGACTGGTCGGCCTGGTGTCAGGATAATATGACTTGGTGGGAGATCATGTTACATGTCTGCGGCATGATGCCCCAGTGCTAGACATCACTATAAACTGCCACACTGCAGACTTGACTGAAAAAATTGTTAAAGCTACGTTAAAAATCTAAATCACACACACACACACACACACACACACACATATATATATATATATATATATATATATATATATATATATATATATATATATATATATATATATATATATATATATATATATATATATACATATGTATGTATATATATATATATATATATTATATATATATATATATATATATATATATATATATATATATATATATATATATATATATATATATATATATATATATATATATATATATATATATATATATATATATATATATATATAAAGAATACAAATCATTTGGCGAAAACCAATACTTTTAAGCGCACTGGATCCAACAGCGATCTCGTGTGTCAGGGATTCATTAACATAGAGGCAATAAACTGACGACGAACAGTGTGAAACTAGTAATTATTTTTTCACTGTTCGTCGTCAGTTTATCTATCTATCTATCTATCTATCTATCTATCTATCTATCTATCTATCTATCTATCTATCTATCTATCTATCTATCTATCTATCTATCTATCTATCTATCTATCTATCTATCTATCTATCTATCTATCTATCTATCTATCTATCTATCTATCTATCTATCTATCTATCTATCTATTAGATTCTGTCCAAAATCTGTGATCAGAGTTATAATTTTGTTCAAACTCGCATACTGTAAATTGAAAATATCTGCTATTAAAAGCCAGTTGTGTTAGTTGCTATCTTTTCTACATTTTCATCAATTCCACTATCGTCAAAAGTGAAACACAGATTTTTTTGATGGTACAGCCACTTATCTAGTTTCTCCTCAGGGTCCACCTAGTTGCATGTTCATATATCATTAACCATTCTCCATAGCCTGTTTTGCTGAACAGAAACGTTGTACAGATGATAACGATGTAGTTGAAAACGTTTGTGTCCAGTCGTTTCATTTTTTCACTCCACGCAATATTTCATAATGAGATTCATTTAGGTACATTTACCAATATTTAAATGCCGATTTAGTTGATTATGCAGAATATTTATCTAACAACAAACACAATAATAAAACATTTTTGTGAGCGTTCACATTTTCTTATATGTTCAAGTGCAGGTGGATGCATTAATGAACTATCAGTGTCAAAATTGTATTTGAATACGTTAGTAATTTATGTATACTTTTTCTTCTTCATCAAAGAAATATTTTGTGGCTTCTGTAAACTTTTATATCAGTTGGAAACCATGAGAATAAATATATCTGACTATCTTATAACCACTGAGATTGTTTGCTGTTGAGGAATCGCTAACCCATTTTTAATCTTTTCCGGTTTCTTTTGAACAATTTAAAACACCGTTTAAGCTCTTTCTTGGAGAATCAAGCTTAATATATGTCCAAACTACATGGCTTCCGTGTCGATGGTACTCTTCTTAGTGACCCAGCCATTAAAGAATGTGTAACGGGGGATTTAAAACACTATATTAAACCCTCCTTAATTGATTCAGATAGGGAATGATCTCCAGGGTTTAAATCCCAATGTGTACAGACACATGAAACCTAACCGATAGATGAGCAAATTAACGAAAGAAATAAATAACAACGAACCCTCTTCAACAAATAAAAATACAAATATTAATAAAAAAATCAATTAACATATAATGAAAAGAAAATCACTTTTATTCAACAGATTTCCTAAATCAAATGTGCTCAATACATAAACAAATTTGCTTTCCAATAATTAATGCATAGCCAAATTTCACTTTACGAGCCAAATGATTTACAGTGACAGAATTTAGTCACGGTCCACTTTTCATCATATAAGTGTGATGTGTTTGAGTGCAATCCCCACTCATTGACACCATCACATGGTCTATCTCCTTTTCGTCTTGTCTCCATGTCTAGTATGTCTACTTTGGTCCTCTTCGACCCTTGACTATTCCGACCTATCGTAGATGTGTTCTTCACCTTTATTCATCGGGTTCTTTGACTCTGTCTGTCTGTCTGTCTGTCTCTGTCTGAGTTTTAAGCTGCTTCCTTATACATACATACATACATACATACATACATACATACATACATACATACATACATACATACATACATACATACATACATACATACATACATACATACATACATACATACATACATACATACATACATGCATACATACACACACACACACATATATATATATATATATATATATATATATATATATATATATATATATATATATATATATATATATATATATATATATATATATATATATATATATATATATATAAAATGCCCAAAGGTAGACAAATTCATATACACTTCTACATATATAGATAATTATATTTGGTCGCATCAGATAATGGAAGCGCTTTGCATAATTTCTGACATATCGGCCATATATAACAAGATACATTACTACACGTCTTATTTACCTTATTTACCTTTGGCTAGACAACGCGGTTCAATAAAAGAAATGCTCCTTTACTTATGGCATAATATCCACTAAATCTGGTTACACTAAATTAACTTGCATGATCATTTAATTATTGCGAAATCATATATAAATATACCTTTGTTATTAACTCACAAGAGCAAATATTATCCTACCCAGATAATCAATTCTTATATCCCAAGAAATATGACAAATTTGTATATTAGGGTGAATTCGTAAAATCCTCATGAAATTCGACACATTGAACATTTAATTACATGTAATCCTTCAATTATTTTAATGAATTAATAACTGAAAAATCAAAGAACTAAATGGCATAAAACTAACATATCAACAGAGTCCTACGAAATGCATACACGATAATGCGTGAATCATAAGCATATCAACACATTTGCAAAGAACCAAACAAATGAAATATAATATTAAATTGGAATCTAAAATTGTGTACCTTAATACTGTTTCTTTCCGAAAGAAGTGTCCTAGCCTAAAACCTATCCTTCTTTTCAAGACAGCTGTCTGCAACTTTTCTATGAGTTCCTTTTTTACGAAGAAATGCTACTCACTAGGCTTTTCCGGAGTCGGTCTTAGCCATCTTTCAAGAAAAATCGGACTAAAGAATTTTGACAAAGGATATCCTAAATTGTTTCCCAAAGTTTACGCCCTTCGTTTCCCTGACCAATAGGAAATAACTATTCATTAAATTTCCCTCCAAAAATCATGTCTAACATCAGATTTTACTAGCCTAAAATGTGCTGCAATTAGCTTCCTTTGAAAAATCAATCATTTGACACGCGCCCCTTTTTGAACAGCTACGGTCGAGTTCCATCGCGCTCTCGTCACTGTATTAGCAAAACTGACCCGGTCAGTTGCTACTGAAGCTTAACGTAACCCATTTTATGTGTTCAGAGATGAAATAAAGAACTAATCAGTGATGCTTCTTAAGACCTCTCTGGCTTGACTATGCTAACTTCAAAGCACAATTTATTTAACCTAAAGTTTCACTAAGTCTTCCATTTCGACAAATGAGATAGTATTTTGATTTTTTAAAATATTTTACCGATTGTGCCACGTATTCCGAAGTTGTTATTTTTGTTTATATACTATGCTGTGTTTGTATGTCTTGCAAATCGTCCATGATGTTGCAATGACTATTTTTCTGTAGTGTCTGTAAAATGCTCAGTAGAGATGATATTGAACTTTTGCCTTAAATCATACCGACGTTAAATTAAAAAAAATCTTATCTTAACCCTATAGTACGTTAAAATATGTCTTTAATGCATTTCTCGAACAGAAGAAGAAAAGAAAAAAAAGAAATGGACCACAAACGGTGAAAACAGATTTTTAATAGATCAATTAGTCACGTGTGAGTCTGGTTAAAAAAGACTAAGCAACACCGACAGGAATTAGATTACAATTATTTTTATCTACATAGTCTCTAAATTTGTTTCTTAGAACTGTTTCCAAATCCATTAATCATTATGCTAATCTAAAATACCTTCAAAGATGAACTCAACGAAGATTTTGTCATAGGCTGTGCGGCATTTTACGAGAGGCTGGACAATAAACAGATTATAGTGAAATGGATCACATATTTCAGCATCAATGCATTTTCTCTACAAGGTCACAATATGTTAGATTGGCCATACTGTAACGAGGTAACCACATGGACTTCAAGTTTTTGTTTCGTTATTTAATATTTCGTTTCGTTCAAGTTTATGTTGTGATTTTATATGTTTAGCGGGCTTTGTAGTGCCATCTAACGTCTTGGGTCACGTGATTCCGCCTGGGTATATTTAAGAACCAACTCTGACTGCTATGGTGGCTTTTAGTGATTATATAACGGCAATTAATTTATAGTTATGAGGTAAAGTAGATTTTTAAATAGACTTTTATAAATTTAGTGGATTTAAGTATATTTGAGTAGATTTTACTTTACCTTAGCTTTTCCTAGTGTAGCGAATCATCCAATATTATCATTAAAGTCCGGGAGCTAAGGAAAACATGTCCGCTCTGTTTAACAACCTTCCAGCCTTTCTTTTCTGTTTGTGCTAATGCTTCAATTTGTGAGTGAGGAATTTTACGTGAGAACAAAGGAACAAGGAAAATTTTAATTAATAGTTTTGGTTTTTATTCAATATTAAAATTTGTAAAAGAGGGCATATTTATATCTTTGGTTGAAATAAGAGTTGTTTGGGGTGGTAAAAATCAGTACTAGTTGGCTTTAACTATTGTATAACGACAATTAATTTAGAGTTATTTGGTAAATTCCTTTGTTCCTTTGTCCTCACGGGAAAAACACGTGGGCAGCCAAAAATATTTACTGAACAGTGGTACTACTACATAACAATAACCTCAAACAATATATTATAAATACTTAATCATACAACCCCTACATGAATTTACATTAAAATACTGTTTGAAAAATAAAAATTTACATTTAAACTCTAGCCAACAGTTAAATTCCCCTCTCAACATACCGGGTTAATATTATACCAGCTTACAAATCAGATAACACGAAATACATAAACCCTAAACTAAGGCTGCATCTGATTGACCGATAATAGCCGCGCTTAATCACAAAAGAAAACGTACAATCTTGAGCTAAAAGAAGGATTGAAAACTAAAATCTATACCATCCAATCAAAATTTAGCACTCGAATGACGTACACAAGAAACGCAACTTTAGTACAAACGCTCCCACATAACTACTAATAAATGTACACTATTTTCCAAAATTAACGAGAAATAATTAAAATCTGAAGCATCCAATATTATAAAATATAAAACTAAAAAGAATAATTTAGATCCCTTGTAATAAGAACCCTAGGAATTATTACACTTTACCTTTAGTCAATGTAGCCTTAGTTATAAGCATAATTAAATCATAACAATAATCATAACTATTTATAACATACATATACTGTATTTGTATTTTAATTTTCCTTATAATAACTATATATACTCTGAAAAAAGAATATCCCACAAACAAGGAAAAGGATTGAAAATAAAGATCATCTCTATCACGTCCGCCTAAGTACACTCACAAATTGAAGCATGAGCACAAACAGAAAAAAAGAAAAGGATAGCTGGAGATCCTTTGGAAAGGCAGTCAAAATTAAAAACCAAACATTGTCAAAAGCGGTGATAAATGTCAAAATTATGTGACATACACCTTGAGATTGATTTTTTTTTAGAACCATATAAGTACGCTAAGTACGCAAAATTCAACCTCATCAAAATATATTCCAAATTCACAACTCAGGATCATTTAGATAATTGAAGAGGTGGCTAACACATCATTGGTATAGGGACACCCGTAGGAAAAACTGGTTAAATTTGACAATAATCCACCTGAGATAAAGTTTGGTGAACTTAGACATTGGGGGGACTTTAGTAGGCGGGAGTTGAGGCGGAAGGCCGGTACGCTCTGTTACAATACGCAGCCAACCAAAGGGTCTTAAGGTCAGCCAATAAAGGTCAGCACCACGACCAAAAGCCCAGCCCTAGGGCTAAGCGCCTCCCTGAATAGCAATGTTATCGAAAGGTAACATCCGGCTAAGGCGGTGAGCCACCAGGGGGGGGGTAATAGGCCCACGCGTCGGGGCAAAAGTGTCAGCACTGGACACTGGTGAGCCCGGCCCCGGAAGGGGGGAGGCCACTAGCCCTTTTCAGGGTTTAAAGTCATAAAACACGAAAGTGTATACATGACTATAATACATATGAACAGAACACAAACAGAAAAGCAAGGCTGGCGGGTTGTTGAACAGAACGGACGTGTTTTCTGAACTACCGGACTTTCTCACAAATTCAATAATTCTGAGCCTGGCAATTACTACTCCTTATCTTTAGTCAATTTAGCCTTAGTTATAAGCATAAATAGTTAAATCATAACAATAATCATAACTATTTATAACATACATTTACTGTATGTGAATTTTAATTTTCCTTATAGTAACTATATATACTATAATTAGTATTGATAACCATCTAAAATAGTACAACTAAGAACATAATGAGAATAAAATACCATAAAACATAATTTTCTTAAAAACCTAAATAGAAAACAAAATTGAACTAGATTAGAATTGAAATTTCGGCTTTTAACCTCCAATCAAAACCGACGAGACAACAACCTTATAATTTTGAATCGTCCAATATTACTAAATCAAAAATGCAAGAATAAAGAAGAAAGGATTTAGGACCTCATAGGAGGGAGGAGGGGAACCAACATCAAAAGAGACGCCTACAACAAACCATCAACAAGAACAAATCATCAATATCAAATAAAGGGATTCAATAAGCCTGTATCGGAACTCTAATAACCCATCCCCGCATACAAACATATACATAACTGCAAGCACCATACTTAGTCCATAACATGAAACAGGCGCTAGGACTCATACTAGCACAAGCCTGGGTGGTTCCTGACTCCTATAAGCACTGATAGCCCTAACTCCCAGGAGCGGAGTAGACCGATTAGCGATGGACAGTCCGGGCCGCGCAGCCAACTGTCCGAAAAAAAAGCCTACAACCTATGTCTTCACTTTGGCCTGGAAGACCCAACATTAAAACCAGATCCTTTGGAAAGGCAGTCAAAATTAAAAAAAAAAACCAACATTGTCAAAGCGGTGATAAATGTCAAAATTAGGTGACATACACCTTGAGATTGATTTTTTTAGAACCATATAAGTACGCTAAGTACGCAAAATTCAACCTCATCAAAATATATTCCAAATTCACAACTCAGGAACATTTGGATGATTGAATAGGTGGCTAACACATCATTGGTATAGGGACACCCGTAGGAAAAACTGGTTAAATTTGACAATAATCCACCTGAGATAAAGTTTGGTGAACTTAGACATTGGGGGGACTTTAGTAGGCGGGAGTTGAGGCGGAAGGCCGGTACGCTCTGTTACAATACGCAGCCAACCAAAGGGTCTTAAGGTCAGCTAAAAAAGGTCAGCACCACGACCAAAAACCTAGCCCTAGGGCTAAGCGCCTCCCTGGATAGCAACGTTATCGAAAGATAACATCTGGCTAAGGCGGTGAGCCACCAGGGGGGTTAATAGGCCCACGCGCCGGGGCAAAAGTGTCAGCACTGGACACTGGTGAGCCCGGCCCCGGAAGGGGGGGGGGAAGGCCACTAGCCCTTAAAGTCATAAAACACGAAAGTGTATACATGACTATAATACATATGAACAACAACATGCTATGGTGGCGTGTTAGGAAGCTGCTTAGAGTGAAGACGTCCCCTGCAGTGTAGCAGTATAACCACCCCGCCAGAGCAAGCACACTTTGTCGTATTCCGTTTGGTAGAAGAGAGCCAGGCCAGGAATCCGAAAAGGTTAGTTACAAGGTCTTTCATCGACCAGCAGCCAGGCGCTACAAGGCTTGTCTAAGCGATCGCACAGGAATTGCGATAATACACGTTTCGGCCTAGGTTAACTCTTCTTTCATCACTTAGCACTGTCGTATCGACTGACTGCGACCAGTCGGCGACCCTGCGACTAGTCTGTGACCACGTCGACGACATCCAAGAAGCCAGCAATTAGACTGTATCCCGCTGAGGTATGAATCTGTCACACTCTGGAGTGCCAGTCATCAGACGGATTCAGCGGGGTATCACTCCTAATACAAGACTTATCATAAAGAACCCGAGATAGCGAGACTCTGGGCAGTTTAGCCGAGGGAGTGTTCCATTACAATACCTTTTAGTGATTGGTAATAGTGACTTGTATCGAATTTCATGAGTTACCTCCACCATTGTGTTATGCCAACTAACCAATAAAAGAGAGTATAAGAGCGGTACATGGGCCGAAAATGGTGGAGGCAGTTGACTGAAAAAGGATACTTTGCAAGTTAACCATGGAAAGTCTGATTACGTACCAGAAACTATTACAGTTGTATTTGAGGGAAATGATGTATTCATGCAAACATAGATGGCAGCGGCAAATCGCTTATTCTGGTGTTCATTCCAGTTATGTGTGAGAATGACAGCATGATTATTGTAACTCCTCTTGTTCAATCGTGGAGGAATAGTGTTAAAACAACTTTGGATTTGAAGGCACATTAATCTGAATGGACCACACTGAAGATGATGATTTTGATGATTTTAGTGTAAAGAAAATACATGATTTCTGTCTGGCAGTCAAGAAATGGTGTTATCTCAAAGGTGACATAGCGTCCTTAATTCAAATGTTTTCCAGCAATGACTTGGGCCAATCGTTGTCGACGAGGCTGACATGACGATTCATTTGTAATAATAAATATATTTAATTTGCCACTGCATCCAACGCAATTCACAAGTAGAAAATCACTGAAATATATGATCGATCGGCAAAGGTGTAGTTAGATAAACAAATCTTATCATTGGCTTACGGAGATAGCAGCTGCTGTAGATCACGTTCAGATTACAAGACGAAAAAAAAAAACAAGGGTGCATGCAAACACGACAAAACACGAACAAAGACATGCTCAATCACACTTTATTCAATGCCTCACTAGAAATATAAATGAACACGACAATAATATAAAACTATCATTAACTGATCCCCATAAAAATATGTCTCACCGTCAAACAAATATTATGAAAACATCTTGATTCCGTTGTTCAACATATACGAATAAAATTCATCGGCACTAATGTTTGATGCTGAAACATTCAGATGAAATTTTAATGTCAAACCAACACAAGTAATTAAGTCTGTCAGCGATCGGGGCGGGTTAATATTCTTTACTTTCCATAACCAAGGTAACGTGATTGAATGACCTCGTCTGTAATTGATGTTTCATGTATCGGAAACTTGTAATCAAACAAAGTCGATCCATCATGGGAAAAATGGAGATAAAAGATTCTCTATTATGATACCTTTTCGAATGAAATCTAGTCAAATCGAAAATGTCAACATACCTCAGTAGGATGCGTAAAGATAAATGGACAAAACATCCATGATCGTTTAAATCGTATACTGCCTTATTCGAATTAAACCTGTGTGGATGCTCAACTACCAATACCTTCTACATTCGCAGAGCGCGCTCTGTTCCTTGGCAGTAGCTGGAACAGTGAAACACAATATTGTTAGGGATTCGGGGAAGCAATTAAAATTGCTTCAGTGTTTGTGCTGAGAGTGAAGACAATCTGTGCTAAATTTAGCAAACCTGGTGCTGCTCTTTGTTTACGAGGCAGTATAATTTCCTGAGGCTCCACGTTTCCTTCCTCGTTTGATTCCCTTCTTGTTCGCAGCTGTGAAAAACTTTTGGATTTTGAAAAGATTCATGGATTAATGAAAAGAAGCGGATAAAATCTATCCAAAAGGGCTACCGATAGTCGAGTCAAAGGTATACTTTCTTTCTTGTCTTTCTGTCTCTCATACAGCATTTAATGCTGACACTTGTCCATGTACTTGCTATAATTGATTATTTAGCCTGCATCCTGCCATCATCTCTTTGTTATAATTATGAAACTGCTAGATTAAACACAAAATAAATTATACATACATACATACATACATACATACATACATACATACATACATACATACATACATACATACATACATACATACATACATACATACATACATACATACGTAGAAAGGGATCGAGTAGCCGAATTGTCTGAAGCGCTGACCGTTACGGATCACTGCCATCTCGCCTCTGTCTGCGTGAGTTCTAGTCCAGACTCGGCTAACGTGGGTAAGGGAGAAAGCCGGCCAGTAGATTCTCGTGGGTCGGTGGTTCTTCCCGGGGTTTTCCAGGGTTCTTCCTCCACCATTAATACTGGCCGCTATGTATAGCCTATCTTGTGCTGAAAATGGCGTTAAACCCTATAACATACATACATACATACATACATACATACATACATACATACATACATACATACATACATACATACACACACACACCAGACGGAACAGAAAGTGCTATCCCTGGATTTAGCTGTTATCGAAGATTTTAAACAATTGTTGGTAGAATTAATATTTAATGAAAACAATACTATCATACAGGTTAGATAATTTTTAATTCTTACTCTGCGCACCAGATCATATTCTTTAAAGACAAAGCACACATGACCAGTAAATGATGCGACTGAATTTGTGTTATATGCATTCGTGAGTAGCAGATATGCATTTATAAAGACCTACTAATACCATCAGAATGGGTTACACCAAAATTACATTCTTAAAATTTTTTTAATCTTTGTGTAGGAAGGAGGTCCATGGGGTGACACCATGAGTTGCCGCACTAGGTGACACCAACCCTAGTGACGTCACTGTTTAAAAGCACCTAATAGTGTGTAACTGATAATATTATACACTTTCCAGATGAGATTGTATGGCCTGTTCTAAATAAAGAAAGCCATTAGGGCCATAAACGCGTCTGAAGATTCACATTTTCATGTCATCGATCGAACGTTAACGCAATGATTTGTTATATTTAGTAATTTTAAACACACCATTGACTTTTTATATGCGTTTATATCTCACCAGTGGAGTATTTTCTTGAACCCTGATCGAATGTTAAAATGTGTTACATGCTGTTCACTCGTTTTATAAAGATCCGATTCGCAGTTAGTGTAATTGTTCTTGATTGTATTGAAATTGTGTGTGTGTGTTCACGCGCGCGTGTGTGAGTGCGTACGTGTTTGTGTGTGTGTGATTATAATTTTTAACATAGCTTAAACAACTATATAACCAGTACCGGATTTAGGACAAATGAGGCCATGTGCTAGTTAAATTATAAGACCCTTTAAAACGAAAAATTCAAATTCATCGTAAATTTATTTTTTGTCCCCCCCCCTCTTCACGACCAACCGGGGGCCCTGTGCTTAAGCACCTAAGCACAATGTAAATCCGGTACTGTATATAGCTACGATGTCTGCAGTGTGACAGTTTATAGTGATATATAGCACTGGGGCATCATGCCGCAGACATGAAGCATGATGTCCCACCTAGTCACATTATCCTGACACCAAGACAACCAGTCCTAACACTAACCTTTTAATGCTGAGAGCCAAGCAAGGCAGCTGTTAGTACCATTTTTATAAGTCTTTTGTATAACTCTGCCAGGGTTCGAAACCGCGACCTCCCACATCCAAGGCGGACTTTCTAACTCCTTAGACCACTGAAGCGTTCATTGAGATTATAACTTCAATAATCATAGCAAATAGTACGGTAGTTCTAGTTCATCTGATCCGTATCTCTGTAAACAGGCAATATATGAAATTTGAACCATAAAACCCTTAGGACAAACATTTCATTAATCACTCACTTAAATGTTCTTTATTTAACTTTCTTATATTCGGTGAAAACACCACGTAACAAAACTTCTGATAATGCTGGTGTCGTCGTGAAAGATCGGGCTGCAGATTGCGATGCATCTGAAGTTAATTAAACGACTAATTCCGCTGATTGACGATGGAGCCAGTAAGTGGCGACAGAGAAAATTATTCTTCTAGATCAAAGACTCAGTGTTGATGTCGAATTAGATAATGGGACAGTTTGTTACCTTTATGGTATGTGTCTGATGCAAGAAATTAATTAATTTTGTTGTAACTTTATCACGAGACCCTCATCTACAGGTGGTCGTCTTTAATACTGACGGTAATAGGGAATCCGATCGATTGCTGACGTAAGGAACCACAGGTACGAGACCCCGTGTAATGAACTAGGTCAGTCCGATTGATTGCTGACGTAAGGAACCACAGGTACGAGACCCCGTGTAATGAACTAGGTCAGTCCGATTGATTGCTGACGTAAGGAACCACAGGTACGAGACCCCGTGTAATGAACTAGGTCAGTCCGATTGATTGCTGACGTAAGGAACCACAGGTACGAGACCCCGTGTAATGAACTAGGTCAGTCCGATCGATTGCTGACGTAAGGAACCACAGGTACGAGACCCCGTGTAATGAACTAGGTCAGTCCGATCGATTGCTGACGTAAGGAACCACAGGTTCGAGACCCCGTGTAATGAACTAGGTCAGTCCGATTGATTGCTGACGTAAGGAACCACAGGTTCGAGACCCCGTGTAATGAACTAGGTCAGTCCGATTGATTGCTGACGTAAGGAACCACAGGTTCGAGACCCCGTGTAATGAACTAGGTCAGTCCGATTGATTGCTGACGTAAGGAACCACAGGTTCGAGACCCCGTGTAATGAACTAGGTCAGTCCGATTGATTGCTGACGTAAGGAACCACAGGTTCGAGACCCCGTGTAATGAACTAGGTCAGTCCGATTGATTGCTGACGTAAGGAACCACAGGTTCGAGACCCCGTGTAATGAACTAGGTCAGTCCGATTGATTGCTGACGTAAGGAACCACAGGTTCGAGACCCCGTGTAATGAACCAGGTCAGTCTATTTACCAAACATCAAAATATGTATTAATACTTTCTTACCTTTTCGACACAAACGAACTTTTGTCGATTATGAAAAATAAATTCATATAAATCAAACTTCTTATTGAGGATGGTGTCATATAATGTAACTTTCTTTTTTCATTTCAAACATTAAACATATATTTATATATTTTCTGTTAAGTAATCTTCAGCAGTTCTACTCATGTTATCGTGAGGGCTGTTTCCAGTAATACCTGTCGCTGAGAGATTTCTTAAAAGTAATATACACACCGACACAGGTTCTGTCGGTCCACGTGATTGTATTCATGCAACAAACTTACATCAAGGTTGTTTTCTTTGTTACTAAAGGAAAATCATGGTAATGACCCATACGGTTATCTCAAAGAATGTGTTTTTCTTGCGTGAGATTGTTATTATATATTTCAGAAAAGTAGGACATAAAAAGAAAGGATACAAAAGTAAGACATCGTTTGAAAACAGTTTACCAAAAACATATGAAATGACTTGCGTACGAAATCAACTTTGGCCGCTTTTCACAGCAGGTTTTTCAATGCCAAGTAAATTATAATAATAGTTCACCTGCAGTTACAAAGTTAGCTTTTTTAATTTTAAAATTTGGTCGTGTATTTAAAAAGAAAAACTTAACAGAATGGCCATGTGATAACAACAGAAGTCGAATAGTGACTGTATCCTTAATAACCCAAAGGACATTTACTACAACAAAACGACATTATGTGGCGTACATTTTAGCGTCTTTTACAGGCGTAATTTACATGGTTATTTTAGATTTCTTTTCAAGGACTTGTCATTTGCCTTCAAAGAAAATTGTTAAATACAGTTGTTAAGCTCTGAATGTGTTTTGTAATAATGCAAATAACAAAGTCCATATTTAGCAGTACTAATTATTTTACCGCATGACAATGTTTTCTGTACCAATATGTTAGGGGTTGAAATGTATCAGTGATATTTGCTCTCAGCACTAGATTCTGAATTATTCCAGAAGCAGTTACATTTGTGAAACTATAAAGATGCGAGGACTGATTTATTTATGATTGTTTTGATGTGTCTTTCTGGAGACCTATAGATGTAAAGATTTACTATATATATATATATATATATATATATATATATATATATATATATATATATATATATATATATATATATATATATATATATATATATATATATATATATATATATATATACCTCTAATAGATCATGCAAACATTCGTGACGACGTAATTCTACACTTTCAGAATATATTTTATTACATTATCTCTGTATGTTTCTCGTCTGACTGTCATCCCATAAGGATACTGAAGATTGATTTCACTTTAGTCTTTGAGATAATTTCTCTGGGAATAAAATAAAGAGAAACATCACTTTAATAGTATGTTAAAATTTCCATATCGCTGGCATACTTTATGCATTACTTTTATGCACAACTGTATTATAATGTTTCTGAGTAGGGAAGTATAATTGTATCGATTAGGGCAAACTAAAGGAAGCAAATCATTAATATAACTTTTTTATTTTTGTTATGGCTTATGGTGGGTTTCCTACTTTCAATTGCAATGTTTGGAACAATCTGATATTTGTGTTTCTGAAATACAAAGTGCGTCTTTGTGTTGAACTCTCAAAGAGAATAAGTATTCGAAAAGAACTTAGATACATTGACGTTGTGAACTAATTTAAAAAAATGTTGTACTTCCAAGTATGCATACTAGCAGTAACTCCAGAAATATAATACTTCAAAACACTCAACGAAACTTGACTTCTAACCGGAGACCCATTAGCCTCCAATAAACGAACGCACGCGGACAAGACATGCTCACTTCAGGAAATGAAGATGCAATAGAGCATGTAATATTCCTTCGTAAAGAGGTCGAGTGATCTCATCTATAATGCCAATCGATTGATGAAGCCAGCTGTAGGTTCCTTAGATTACAACTGGTTGGATGAGCTCGAGGAGGCATATGTGATTAATTTGCTTTGTTGCCCAAAGCTGTGCTAAAGTCTAGTGGAAGCTTGTATAGAATATAGATCCTTCTTTTTAATAAGCCTTGACCTTTTTATTCATCAATTATCAGACGTACTGTCTCTAATGAACTATTATTTGGTCTGAAAAAGTTACGTTTGTTGGACAGGTATGAGAATCAGACTAAATTCACCAGCTAATGCAGTGGATTCCATGCTCTTTGTCAGTTTCAGCAACTTAATTTTCTGTCCAATCATAAATCATTTATCTTATGACTTCATCTTCTTACGTCATGTATCTTAGATTTTACATTTACTAGACCGGTACTATTCTTTAAAATGAATACAATCAAAAGGATGATGACCTGATATTTGTTTCTGCCTCTTAACTGACGTTTGCAATGCCGTCGACACTGTGGTTTGAAATAATTGGTGGATACCCTTTGAATAGGACTTTTTTACGCATGATTTGATAGAAATTAGCATAGGTAGAAAATGGTATATTCAGTTCCACATGGAAAAACTTTCCAGTCATTGAAACTATTAGGTAAACCATAAAACAACATATTTCGTTCTAAACGATTAAATTGGTCAACGATTTGCTTCTTAATTACTTTAATAAACATAGCTCATTTTATAATTATAATCTGACTGGTATAAATAAATTATTTCATAACGAGAAACGTTTCAAACGTTATACATAGTATTTTGCAATAGACTATTTCATCTGCTATTTCCAGATGGGATGTCGTATTATTTCATTGTAAATGCACGATAAGTTATTATTCAAAAGGCCACAACACAATATCAACATTTCACCAAACTCCAAAGTTCATAATATATAGCTTCACACTAGATTAAACTCAGCTGTTGATTAATGATGATTTTCCCTATAGCCGATGATCTCTCACCTAAAAGCCTAGTTATCACGTAAAATCTTCCCAAGAGCGTTTTGAGAAACCTTCTGATGAAAAGGTTCATATAATAATGCCGGACAGAAGTTTTAGATCATGTCACGAAACAAACCAAAAATTTAAAAAGCGCGAAGGAACGTAGAGGCGGGGAAAAATGTGTTCTGACAGCAGTCGAATGACTGTCTTGTCTTACGCTGTATGAAAAACTTCATTGTTTTGTAACATGTGAACAATCATGACCATTCTTCATTGAAAATAGCTGGTTTGATTATCGTGTTTAAACACGCAGCTGTACCACATAGATTGCAGCACCAGTGTATGATTCCATAGTAACTGAAATGAGCTAATAAAAATAAATCAATAGCGAGTCATTTAGTGAAATTATGAAACAACGGGACCTTCGCAGCCGAATGCAGACTAAATTATATGTGTAAATGTTGGTTCCATATTTCAACTACATAAGCCGTCCTTTATACGTGTATAATTATTATAGCTATAGTAGATTGTTTAGACCTATATATATAGTTTATTTAAGTACGTGTAATTGTATCCACATCAATCATGGGGGGTACATGAATAAGAGTGGTAGCGGCACGTGCCCCCAACCCCATTAACCCGTCCTTGAATAAAACAATCATGCACTTCTAGAACTAAAACATAAAATTAATATATTGTATTACCTTTACTGCCATTTATAATAACTGGGATTATTGAAATATGTTGATACTTTAAAAGCCTCTCCAAACGTGTAGTTTTTATGTATATTTAATTTGTAATTATTAGCCTTTTCTCCATGATTATAATAATAATAATAATAATAATAATAATAATAATAATAATAATAATAATAATAATAATAATAATAATAATTGTCTTTTTATATGACCTTGTCCAAACATTTATTTTTGTAAACAAATAATACATAATTTATTTTTTCTTTATGAGTGTTTGTTAGGATCATAACCAATACTAATAAAATTGTTGTACACCGCTTTCGGGGTGTATTTGTAGAATTAAAAGGCATCCCACCAACAACATATAATAAACATTTTTATTGACTTCTGGGTGGTAGCCTACCCGATGTTTGGCTCATTCTGTATTATATTTTCAGCAATAGAATCTTCTAGAATGGAAGTTTCCATTAAGTAATAGTTGTTTTTCTATAAAGAAAATGCTAGTTGTGACATAGGTCAAGTAGAAGGTTTTTACAATCTTGCGAACTGAAAAAAATATTTTTCCTGCGATAACATCTAAAGCAGAAACCAGTCTTTTTTGTTCAGTATTTAAGTTGTTAAGGATTTTATTTACAATTATTTATTCACTTGAAATACAAAGTGCTCATCTATAATATTTTTGGACATAAACAAATCTGGAATTATAACTAAGTCAGACAAGAATATTTTGGATTATATTATTGTGATTAATTGGAAGACTGTAAGAACATCATCGTACTTAATGCTATTGGTGCATTAGTGCTTTCAAGACTACAGGCACATTGACGTCTCCAGCAAGGGATCTTAATTCAAACACCAATGGAATCTAATCAGAACGTTTTTCTTTATATCCTTAATTTAAATAACTTGAAATAATTTGATTTTCGGATTCTGCGATTACTTATATTCATTATTCCGTCAGCTGGAAACATTTAATTATCAATTTATCAGTATAAATTTTCTTAGATATGTATGAAACAAATTGAAAGGACTCTGTAAGCACTGTTTAATGATAGTACTTCATAAAGTTTTGAGTTCGATAAATCAAAATATTTTGTTCTATACTGAAAATAACATCCTGATCTAAAACATCAATGGGAAATCATTAATGAAAATTACCTTATTCCTAACATCTAATACGATTGGTTCCTGAAAAAAAGATATGGTGATTTATTTATCTTTTAGGCGCATGCTCATAAAACAAGCGAATGGAATAGCAAATGTGTTATAAAATAAGAGCCTACGTCACTAGTAAACGGATAATTTTGTTCCTCTCTGATGTTGGACTCAATGTATTAATTCATCTCCCATAGTAAACCTATGGAAACATGACATTAAAAATTCAATAGCTTTAAATGTCTGAGATTTTATGATCAAACCTATATTTATCAGCGTTGTCATGTCTTTGATGAAGCAAACTTTGAAGAGCAATTTAATTGAGCCGCAATTTTCATTTGATCGACATGTGTTTTCAATTCCGCACCAAAGAGCCAGTTCCTACTTTCATTAGTGAGTTTTCCGATTTAAGTTCTGTAAAAAGATTGTAATTATATCAATAAAACATTGTCTCTATTTTATCACCTACAACTCGGATAAACATTCAAAAAATTATTTATACCAATATGTTGCTTTCCTTATTAGTTAAATCCTATCTAGCTAAAACCCATTTATACTCTTTAACGTTTACCCATTTCTATATTGGTTCCCATTCTTCCATACCATTAGTACCATCAGTCCTGTAGGACAGTGGTCCCCAACTTTTTAGTCGCCGCGGACCGGTCAATGTTTGATAATTTTACCGCGGCCCGCTAATGGGGGTGGAGACTTGGATTGTTTGTATTTTAGATTGTTCTGATTTAATAATTTTAATTTAATTGTATTTAAACATGCCTTCAAAATAAAATAAAGTTACACCAACAATGAATATAAATAAATATAAATGAATATAAAGTGAATATATACCCAAGAGAAATACACAACAGTAAAAAAAATGGAAATAATTTAATGTACCTTGGGCGGCCCGGTACCATTTGATCCACGGACCGGTCTGTGGCCCGGGGGTTGGGGACCACTGCTGTAGGACACATACTACTAATTGTGTGGAAAACTGGGAACCAGTCTGGAAATGGGGCAAGATAAAATAGAGTATGACCTCTGAGAACAGTAGTAAGGATCAATGTAGTCAGGATTCAAATTCCTGGAGTATATCACTTTAGTGCTTAGGGTACTAATTCAGTCCCAACACTAATAAACCTATGAAACACCATGATTTTTAAAAAATTAACTTTAAATTTCTTAGTGTTCATGGTCAAACCTATATTTATCAGCGTAGAAGAAACCTGGATGTCAGCTTCGGTGTAGAGAAAAGTATATAAGTCGCAGCATTATCTGGACTTACATGTGTTTGAAACATGTGCTTTCAATTCCGCACCAAATAGTCAGATGCTAATTTCAGTAGTTAGTGTTCCAAACTCAAGGCTGTTAAAGAACTAAACTTCTATCAATAAAACAATGTCTATTACAACCAGGATAAGCTCTTAAAATATTCTTTTCCCTACAAATAACTTACATTATTAACCAATCCTGCCCAGCCAAACCCATATACTATAATCTATTTTTAGTTCACCCATTTCCAGACGGGATCAAAATTGTTCTTTGATGCTGATTATAGCTTTTCAATCTGACCAGGAGTCAGAGTAACATTAACGTGATG
Organism: Potamilus streckersoni; assembly: GCA_016746295.1. NCBI lineage: Eukaryota > Metazoa > Mollusca > Bivalvia > Unionida > Unionidae > Potamilus > Potamilus streckersoni. The sequence goes on along the minus strand of JAEAOA010002353.1, from coordinate 4,781,199 downwards.
ATATGACATAAAACGTCATTGTTGATTTAACTACTAATCGTGCACTCGAGATCGCAATCGAGTTATATGTTTCCCAATGGGGCATCAATGAATCTCATTCGTCCACCATCACATTCAAGCGGCATTGTTTTGTCTGAGAGTATAATAGCGATTGCTCTGTAATTAGCAATAACTACTTTTGTCATACGAACTGGAAAGTGTATATCAACTACAAATTGTCTGAATAATTCTATGTGTTCCATCGATAAATAATAGGTTGGATACAGCGCTCTAAAACCTAGATGGGATTTTTTCAAAACCAGAATCAGGATTTTGATCACGTCCCATGAATGTCATCAAACGATAATATGCACGTTGATCGTGATTATTATCAACATTCAGTATTCTATCCTCAGCTGATTCTTGATGTCCATTTATTGTTAGTGAAACTTCAGTAACACCAAGTTTGTCAAATATCATTGTACTATGTAATTATGCGTTTACTCTAGCAGTATCTTAGAAAGCAAAGAATATATGTCGCGGTGCAGAGACACCTTTCTGTGACGCTCTCTGCCATGTGAATAAAACATTAGTGGTACTTTGAACACTATTTGTGGTATCGTCAACAATGATAATGTTAATTTACCACCTGATTCCATAAAAGAAAGCAGCCGTTGTTCTTCGGTCAATGATGGTATCATTGTTGGCGTCCACAATGAAAGTTTTGTCAGTATTACTTTACCTGCATCACCGATATTGCGCCAGAATGCATCATCGTCGGGAGCCTTTCGTTTGAATACAACTGTATGCTTGGCTCCAACAAAATCCTTTCTGACATTTCTGCAAAATCCAAAGATATGTGACAGTGGAATTGCATATGAAAATCTTCTACTTCCATCCTTCAGCATTGATCAACGTGAAGCGATTCGTAAGTTTAATTGTGGATTAGTACCACGAACCACCGGCCACACATCAACGTCATCGTTGTCGGCGACATTTCTTGGTCGTCTTATATTATACTGTTTGTTATCAGGGTGGTCAGAAGCATCATTGACAAATATCATTTGCGGACCAGCCTTTTTTTGTTGGCTTCCTTTAGTCTCGAGAGACGATGGATATGCGCCCATGAAAGGTATCCCAGTTTGTAGTTGTGCAGCCTCTTCTGTGGCTATAAAGTCCCACACGGTGCAAAAAATACAATGTCACATCTGACAACGAACTCACGTAGCCAATAAATTAATGGTTGATGTTGAAGAGAAAATTGAAGTTTTTAATATTTTTTTTTTATAAAACGAGAGGAAGTAAAGCGATTATGATATGGCGAACATGGGAAATATGGACTAAACTCCTTTGTTTGGTCTCTATTGAGGAAGTATGGAACACTAGACCAAGCGCATAGATGAAACATAAAGCATTGCTTGTGTGGGACATGTTTCGGATGTGTTTGGCGCAGTCTGTGAATCAAAAATTTCGACGACATCGAACTTATCGAATTTGGTAACCACGATGATGCAGATGAATTCTTAGGTTTTAAATCAGTGACATTAGACCTGGAACGCTGTCTTATCTCGGTACTTACAGTGATGTTGTTATCGAAACATATTAATACCGTATTGCTTTTGCTGCATAATTACTAAGTTATGTGACTTTCCCACTCTCGATTCCTTTAAAAAATATATCAATCGAAACTAGAAAATGTAAATAAAAGCATATGTTCGCTGACCCATATTAACTTATCGTGGGGAAAACTATTATTACCGCGGTATTTGCCAACTTATGTATGGTAGCACGCACGTATCATAATAAACATAAATTGCAACTTACCTGTGAGAAGGCATATCCATGCTTACGCTGGCTGTACATTTGCACAAAAATGAAAGCTTCCAATGATTAAATCGAACACACAAATGTTATTAAAGCTGAAATCCACGAATAACAACAGAATATATTTTACAATTAAAATACATTAAATTTACATAAATTTTAAATGCAATGTGTGCAAAGAGATAATTACATAAAAAATCAATTAATAACAATATTATCAATATTGAAATATTGCTAATTTAAAAAAGTGTCTCTGTTATTGTATTTATGTAGGATAAATATGATTATAAGCAACGTTTTGGCAATATTTGGTCCATCTTGGCTGCCATGGAACGAAATTATGAGCGTAACCGTTTAAGGACATGTTTGTCACTATCAGTATATGACTTACAATCATCAAACATACGATGATACACTGAACACATGTCGTAATCCAGACCAATGCAGGTTTAGTTAGCTCGACAAGAGTTATGTAATTGATAAAAAAAATGATATTCATTGTTTTACAATGCAGACTTGCCAAAAATGTTGAATTTTTTAGGAGGAAATTGAACTCGGACAGATTTGGGTCCTTCCTAGCTAATGCTTTACATCTATAGACAACCGACAGATGGCGCGCGTTTAAAATTATTTGGGAAATCTTGTTTGCCGCAATAATACAGTGCTCGCGATAATAAAGCGTTGGATACTTTGGATCACGGAAGTGTAAGCTTAGATCGCTTATTATAATATTTTTGGAATCAATATGTTACTAGATGCTGTGAATCTCATCATTCTCTATTACCATGTTTTTTTTTTAACCAGTATCCAATATATAATTTGCCGTATGGATTTATTATATAAATGGACTGAAACTGTTAAGCATTATTTACTTTATTACAAGAGGATGGAAAAAAATGTAACTTGACAATTTATATGGACATTTTTAACTCAGTAACACATATGTATTTCATCTACATTGGTTTTGTTTTAATTTGTCTTAATTTTCTTAATTTTCTGTATGTCTAGCCAGTGGGACTTGTTTCTTTTTTCCCCCAAGTGCAAATTCGCTTTTTGGAGCCCTAAAAAGCAGCGGTCTATTTATGGTCGAACATACATACATAGATACATACATACATACATACATACATACATACATACATACATACATACATACATACATACATACATACATACATACATACATACATACATACATACATACATACGTACGTACGTACGTACGTACGTACGTGCGTGCGTGCGTATGTACGAAAGTACGTACGTGCGTGCGTGCGTGCGTATGTACGAAAGTACGTACGTACATACATACATACATACATACATACATACATACATACATACATACATACATACATACATACATACATACATACATACATACATACATACATACATACATACATACATACAAGATTTAAAGATAGATGAAATAATAGACCGCTGTTGATGAAAAGTCCAATAATACATTGTCATAAAAGTTCATGATTTGCCAGATGCCATTAAAAACAAATTTTAAACAGACCTTCTTCCGCAGGTTGACGATGGCGCCGATACCGACTATAATATACGTTAAATACTCTAATTCCTTGACGTATTGATTAATCCGAGAGGCATTCGACAACCCGTTCAAATCCGGTGCAATAAATACTTCCATGATATCGATCAATCTTGCATCAACCAGATTGAGCGTACCATCATTTTCCTAGAAATAACGTGATTGCACAATGTTACAGAATACTGGTTATTTTGTTAAAAGCACAAATTAACAATATTCCACAAAGTAGACTAAATATACACATCATAATGCACCTCTGAGTTATTATAAACCAGACGTATTTACTTTTTGCGCAAATGTTTAACTTTGCCTATCACTATATTGAAAATAAAGGTATGTAAACTTGTAGAATTTTCAATGCAATTTTAATAGATCCAATTCTGCATATGGGTGGAAAAGGTTTAGTCTGGGTTTAGATCAAATAAGTTACCGATCAATTAATTTACATGTGTTTTTCTCGTACCTTTTAAATGGTCTTTCAAGAACTCAGTGTGTAATAAATGGCAGTTGAACTCAACATGGAAACTTAATTAGGTTGATGATAATGCTAATTTTTACTCTGAAAAATTTTGTTCTCTAAGGAATCATGGTATGCGGAATACAACAAATTACTGTAAGCACAAAATCAATTAAATGCTTCCTAACCGTTACTTTGATCATATTGTACGTTAACAATTGAAATATAGGATGGCAATTAATATGGTATTCATTGCAGATGTTAATTACTCTTTGATATATATATATTAAAACAAAGATCACTACTTTGTATCATCGCTTTTAAGTCAAGTCTGTGTATCACATTAACCCTGATCTGCCTTTGTATAATTCTCTATAAATCATAGTCTATGTCATTTGTTAGACTGATTACTCGTAATAAAGTGCAAAGATCTGGGTCTGTGTAGTTTGTCCTTGGCCTTGAGTTATAAGAGAGAATATAGAGTATATAATCTAATTTTACATACTGCTTTTTTATAAGAACGAAGAGATTTGTTTAGTGCCATGAGTTCACCCGACCGTATAAAATTGTAGCCATTGATTTAATTTCTTTGATTACCTGATAAAAACCATGATAGTATTTGGTAAATGGCAAGATGCAACAGTAAACGCGTCGTTTATCACTAAGAATGTAGATTCTTGCCAAACATAAGAGTGTTGGCCAAAACAAGTCACAGAAATAACAGAAAAAGAGAGAGAGAGAGAGAGAGAGAGAGAGAGAGAGAGAGAGAGAGAGAGAGAGAGAGAGAGAGAGAGAGAGAGAGAGAGAGAGAGAGAGAGAGAGAGAGAGAGAGAGAGATGACAATGAATATCAAACTCTTTTAGAAGCAACTCAACGACATATCCGAGTAGCTAATTACCTCCCAGAAATTATACATCGGACACTCAGGTACGGTAAAGCAGCTTTCTTGAAAAATGACATATTGGTTGTAAATAGAGCTGGATATTTGTTTAAAGATGCACTGCATGATAAGTATAATTAATAGATAGGGCCTGCTCGATGCCAATTTACGCATCTAATACGTAAGGTGCATACGATTAGTTAATATAAGTTCTATATCTGGGATATTTAGTGAACTGTATAATTTGTAGTGCATTGATTTGATAGGTTTTATGCTTGATTTTTATATGACTGCTCTGGTCTAGACTTGGGTCCATGAAAAAATCAACTTATGCGTATTCACATGTTGTGTTAAGTGTCAGAGATAAAGAGCTATGTGCAAAACGTTCATCTGCTGGTATACCTGTATATGTAAAAGAGGATACAAGGCACAATTTCGATATCTGTCGACTTGAGAGTAAATTGAAAAATATCGGATGGTTAAAATTCTTCATTTGTATACAAACATGAGGAAGAAGACTTGTTTACCACTATATAAAACTATTCGGCACATTGCAGAGTTATGTATCCCACTCGTCCATTAGTGGTGGAGATTTCAATGTCTATGCGTCAAAAGAACCTGAGTTTATTATACATGATGGTATTATGATTATTGATAAGAATATTACTTATTTAGAGGATGTAGATTGGAGGAGAAGAAAAATAAGGACAGAATGGATCCAAATCACCATGACTAGAATTTATTGCAGTTTTTCATGAAACAGGAAGAAATATATTTGTCCAAATTTTCAATCTACAATAACAAGAACAATAACAATCTAATTATCTAATACCAGAGTACAACCATAAAACAAAATTAATTGGATTTTGCTCTGAAGAGCATCAATTAATGAGCAGAGACGATGAAAATAGATCAAAATTATATCAGTAAATGAAGTTATTGATTTTAGGCAAATAAGCGACTATAGAACGATACAGAGTGTACAGCAGCAAAATATCGTGAACTTTATGCGCTTGGACATTTTTAAAAATAATACGGCAAATGACTTAGCTTTATATAAGCACTATACAGAGAAAAGGAAACGGCAGGCCTTGTAAAGGCACAGTCATATAAAGGCTTGAAACGCTTCTGGAAATTTTTAAAATATCCAAACACTACACATGTAATAATTAACATTGCCGGAGGGTACCAGTACTTTTTTAAGATTTTTACCATATAATATGAGATGGACCAAACTATTAGATTACACGAAACAACTAATAGTCGTCAAGGATATCTGAACGGTTTAAATAACTGAATCCAATCATCTATACAACGTATAAAGTCGGGTCGGGAAAAATCAGGTGTAAGTGATGACCTTTTGAGTAATTTCCTTTATGCATCAGGACATATAACGATGTCTATCTATGTTCAATAAACTATTTTATCTTGGATACTTCCCAAAGTGTTGGTCCAAGACTGTTATCACACCCATTCACAAAGAGAGGAATATAAATATGCCTGCAAATTATATAAGATTCCACTGCAAAATATTTACCTACATTTTAAATGAGAGAGAAGATAACTGGATCAAAGAAAATTATATTTTAGGTGGCGAACAATACAGTTTTGAAGAGGATATTCCACTCTAGATAATATTTTTAGCTAAACACATTGGTACATATTTGAGAAAACAAAGAAGTATGTTTTATGCCTTTCCTGTTGATTTTGAAAATGTACTTGACCGATAGGAGCTTGCTTTATCACAAATTAATACATGAACATATTTGTAGTAAAATGCTTACGATATTAAAATTCATACATGTAAATGTCATTTGTTATTATTATTATTATTATTATTATTATTATTATTATTATTATTATTATTATTATTATTATTATTATTATCATCATCATTATCATTATTATTATTATTATTATTATTATTATTATTATTATTATTATTATTATTATTATTATTATTATTATTATTATTATTCAATATGATTAATAACGAGCTATCTGGGCGGGATCAAAGAAATCTGACTGACACCAACGAAATTTCATCTTCTTTTGAAATCATGGTCCACTTAATTTTAAGGTCTAATAGACGTAGACCAGAAAAGTTTATTGGACTGTCCGTCCGTCCGTTAGTACAAATTTGTTAAGGCTATTCCCTATAAATTACTTAAAATATTGCCATGAAACTTCATGCAGTTATTTCATCGTCTACTTGACCAGAATTGGTGCTGTTTGATATCCAGTGCAGTCTTTCCAGCAGCCCCGGTTTTCCTAATTTTGTATCCGACTCAGTGTTTTTCCAAAATGTCCCTTCTACCCCAATTGTTTCAATTTTATATTGACATTTCAACTGCTGCTTTGGTAACTCTATAGTGAGAGGGTTCTCTTTTGCCTCTCAGTGTTTTCACTTTCAGTATTTTTAGGAAAATAAGGCCTACTTTTAGGAAAAGGAAAGATCTATTTAAGATTCCTGGCTGCAAATCCCATAGATAAAAGTTTCATATCATATGATGCATGCATTGTGCAAGGAAGGTGCGCTGAAGCTATTTAGAATCATTGCGTTTCACAATGAAGGAAAGTAAGGGAATATCGCCTGTGATGTGAATGTTAAACATGCATCAGTGATAGTAATACATATAAATCTGCTGTATAATACATGAAAGATATGAAGTTTAGCAAGATTAAATATTGATTCTTTAGTACCAGTATTTATTTTGCTAATTTACGTGATATTACAAATGTTTCCACGTGGTATATAAACCATACTGCAGGATGTGTACAAAAACACGCAAATATATGATGTTTCTACATTTTAAAAGAAATCAATTCCATTCGCTTTTTGGGGAAGGGGATTGATTCAGTGAATGATACAAAATACAAGTTGTTAAGATGTTAGGATTATTGGTACAAAATGAATAAAATGTTTTGCTTTCAGGTAATTTAAAATGCCACACTGAAGAACAAAGCTTGATTCCAGCTGGCTTGGCTTGGAAAGTAAGACAGTAAAGGAAATGAACATAAATCATGGTGCAAAAAAGGCCCATTTTAAGTATATACAGGCTTTTGGTTTGTTTACAGCAACACAATGCAGTTTACAAACACTGAACGAAGACTTCGAATGAATACTGCTGAAGGGAAGAAGCATAAAGAGATCGCAAAAGTGAGACTTAGGAAAATCTCTGAAATTGTTAATGCCATAAGGTGGAGAAAGAAGCAGATCTAATAAAGATCTTGGGCCAGCACCTGAACCGTAGTCAGTGACAATGCGATAAAAAAAACCGACCCATTACTAACAAGTTACCCTGGCAAACACTTTATGGGCCATAAAGCTAGCTGTTTCTGGGTATTCTTACAGTTCCTAAATCCCTATGATGAGACCTGATTTATGTCAAGTAGTGTTTCCATAATCCGTTTTCAAGGGATATGGCAAAAGTAAAATTTCTTACCTAATATCAGAATGACTTTGGTCATACTTCAGAATGGAAACCTCGCAGAAAATTAAAACACCCAGACGTTACTAAGACAGTTTGCTCCGTTGTTTGCTCCCATGATTAGGTTTCCAGGGCTGGTACAATTTTGTTCCATGTACAGCATGTTGTTCACAACGTCTTGGGATTTTTGGAGAACAGGCTTTAAATGTTTCACTGGTCTAAGTTTTACAACAGTCAGAGAGAAGACTTGGCGGATACTCTGCATTAATTTGGACTTGAAGATGATCTGTTCGTAAGTGCAAAATATTGCCGAAAAATTATGTGTGCAACCTTAATTGAGCAAAAGGCCTTTGGAAAAAGATCTATTTTGGATGCAAAACGATTTGCAATTTCACGGACTCTTTCCTTTTGAAAACTGACCGCTCCATTTAGTAAGAAGCTTAGTTTTGAAATCAACAAAATTACTTTAATAGTTTATTCAGGTTTAAAATTTCCCAATCTCTAATTGTATAACACACACACACATACACACACACACACACTAACACACACAAGTACCATGCAAATACTAATAGGAAGCACTTTAATTAGGCTTTCAGTAAATTATTTTTAATTTCTACTTTACTTCATTTTCAGTTACTTTATGCTCATTTTATTTTAAATTTAGTTTATTTTGGGTTCGTTTAAATTAATTTCGAGCGATGTTTTATTCATTATGGCCATTTTGAATTCGAGCGTCTCTTTATTCATTATTGCGATTTTCCATTCGAGTGACTCTTTATTGCCAGTTTCCATTCGTATTAAGTTATTAAACATGTTCTTCTACAGGATTGCAATTTTGATAGCAACACACACACACACACACAGACACACACACACATACACTATGTATGACCTATTTAACTTGAAGAGAAAGTGGAAAAGTACATTAATGGAGAAAAATATTTTGTAGGCTTTATTTTATGGTGCCTAAGAAAGGAAAAACATAAAATGCATTGAAATTGCCCCCAATAAAGTAGATTACATTTCCAGTCACTCCCATGTCACTACTATGCTTCAAATTATAATACCTAGTTGACCCTCAATGAAAATTGTGCCGGTAGTACACTCAATATGACCGCCACGACGACTGTCTTGACAATCTTGTTGTCCCTGCTCCCCGACCTGATTATCATCATAACGTGAGGTTTTCATCAAAGACTCCTAATGAGTTTTTTTTAACTTAAATGAAAATAGTGCTAATCTGACATTGAGTAAGTCCACACAGCAGTTAATTTGAAACTCGTATTATCGCTGAAGAATATCCAGAGATGATTTTACCACTCTGCAGCATCTGTTCCTCCTCTCTATTTACTCTCCTGTCCTTTTTCTATTGCATTCTTCAAACTTCAGATAATATTGAAAGCAAATTTTATAAACTTAACTTTAGCTAAACAGGTCATAGAGAAAGAGCTTATGGGATGGTCTTTTGTCTGTCATCGTTCCATCTGTTAGCATAGTTTTGTTATCGATACTCCTCCTAAACTGCACAGAGGATTGTCATATATATTCATCTCTGTTATTCATGATGTTCAATGCAAATGCTGCTGCTCAGACATTCATGGCGGCCAAGTCGTCCTTCTTGAAAATCGTGTTATCGTAATCCGTCCAACATGGATGATCATATCAACATTGTGTTTTCGCTAAATAAAACTTATTATGGCGTTTAGTGATTCTAAATGAAAATGGTGCCAACATGACACCACTCTGCCTGCCACACCAGCCATGTTGAAAATCTTGATATTAAATCTCGCTGGAGTAGAAAGGCATATTGACGTGGGCTCTCATTGAAAGACCTCGTATGATCTCCAACTCGTCTTGGATTAAAATAGTGTTTCCTTTAGATAGAATATGACCACCACTCAGCGGTCGTCTTGAAACTCTTATAATTGCCACTCCTCCAGTATGGGTGGTCGTACCAACATGACGTTTTGATTAAGTCTTATAATGATGTCCACTTGGTCCTAAACGGAAATGAAGTGGATATGACGGTCGCTATCTTGAACATCTTGTTGCTATTCTCCCTGAACATAAAGTCATCCTGAAATGTGGTTTTCACCAAAGACTTATTATTATGTCAGCGATACAAGTTTCACAATGGCCGGCACAGCCGCAGTGGCCATCTGTAAAATCTATTGTCACTATTTCTTCAGAATGAATGCGTATATCAGCATGGTTTTTTTAATAAAGGACGTTTTTATAAGGAGTTGATAATCATAAATAAAACTATGACATCCGATATATGATCATCTTGGAAATCATTTCGCTAATCGTCCTAAACGGAAAGTCATCTTAAGATGGGGTTTTCATCAGAAAAGTTCAACACATTCAATATGGCCACTAGTTTGGCTGTTTTTGACATACTGTCATCTTTTACTCCTCGAAAGGATGTCTATATCAACATGTAGTTTTCACCAACACTTTTATTTTTAATATTTGTAGTTATTCTAAATCGCAACTTTGGAAAAAAGCTCTAAAACTATAATAAATATGTGACCTTTGTATCAAATTAGTGCGTTTTTCACATACTCTTATTGCCTACATAACTCACAGAAGTGAATAATTCTGAATCATACTACATTACCGTAACAATCCAATAATTATGGGCATTGGGTTTTTGAAGGTTTGGGCGCTTTTACGATTAGGGCATTATTTCTTTTTAAAGCTATCAAGATGCGTTAAGACTTTGGCATGGAAATATTCCCTCAAAAAGGGTTGAGATTATTAACTAACAATTAGTGCTCAGATGTTAGATTCAGTTGACTTAAACAAAGATAAGTTTGATAATAAGTAAAAAGCAGTGACACTTCTCCCGAAAACGCAAAAAAATAACATTAGAAACCTTAAAGTAACTGAAGTAAAGAACACCGACAACGCAAGAGACCTGCGATGGAACAATTGCCCCAAGTACCAATGAAGGCAGAGCCATCGGCAGCTTGTTTTCGTCATAGTATTTCACCTTCACATTTACCTTGACGGAATCATATCAGACATAAAAATGGTACTTGTAGCTGCCTCGCTTATCGCTCAGCATTACGAAATTAGTGCTAGGACTAGTTACCCTGTTGTTAGGACAATGTGACTTGATGAGAGATGATGCTACATCTCTGCAGCATGATGGCCCAATGCGAGACATCACTATGAACTGCCACAATGCTAAATGACTGAAAAATTGTTAAGGCTAAGTTAAAAAAATCCAAATCACACACACACACACTCTCTCTCTCTCTCTCTCTCTCTCTCTCTCTCTCTCTCTCTCTCTCTCTCTCTCTCTCTCTCTCTCTCTCTCTCTCTCTCTCTCTCTCTCTCTCTCTCTCTCTCCATAAAACTTATATTTAGTTGGCGGAGGATGTCAGCCAATGACATAAAAACTGTTCTCTATAGCAAAGTTGGAAGACCACTAAAAAACAATTACCCGGGAGCCTCTAATGATGCTTGCCCGTCCCCCTGCCTCAACATCTCGCACTGACACTGCTTCGCATATTTTTTTTTTACATAATGTTTGATTATTGATGATTCAATTTTCTAATGGAATATCTCTTGTTAATTATTGTTATCTCTAAAACATTTTAAGCCATCCATACTGTAACAAATGTACAAACGTAATTGCCTCATTCAGTAATTAAATATATTATTCTGAGATCAGCAACACAACATCCAAATTCATTTCCCCCTCCCCCAATGTATCTCTATGCCACCTATAAATGTAGATGTCATGGGAAAGACGAATTAAAGTAAGGAACTTATTGTTTTGCTACAGGTTACTAGTTTTATATTGGGGGTAATTCTAAATATGTCTCAGCGAGAACATCAATACATTGAGTAGAATTAGTAAGGCATTTTACATCAAAACGGATTTATATAAATAAAAATGTTTTCTTAAAAAACAAAATCTAATCTTGATACCGTAAAGTAATCAAAGTAAGTAAATTTTTGTTCTAAGAACTCAAAGCTAAGTTTTAATGAGGATTGTTTGTATGGTGTTGTAATAGGTTCTATTTCCTCATCTGGTTTAGGAAATATTTTTATGTCTTTATTTTAATTTCAAGCAAAATTCATGTATATAGTATAAATTGTATATATTTGTGTTTTTACAAGTCCCCTTCAATAATGGCGCCAGATACAAGCTGTACATATTGAAAATAACACTGGGTAGAATTACGGCAGCTGTGCAGGATAAGATATCTGCGAGAGGCAAACTGACGCCTTTTTTGATTCTGGATAACAAACTTATTTGTCATACAATATTTCAAGAACATGTGCGATAGAAAACATTGAAAAAAGTCAAAGTGAATTTCCATTTCAAACGAGCTTCATCTTGATAATGACCAAAAAGCGAAAGCAACTTAAACACACACACACACACACACAAACACACACACACACACACATTGGTTATGTACCTTTACCATCACGACACTTTTCCCCAGCATGAGTTAAAACAGTTTACAATGTGATTGCTTTATACAGAATAAAAGCGCAAAGGACTACAGATAGACTAAATTCATTAGTAAACTTGAATGAGGTTAATTTCAGCAGCATCCTTGGAAAAGGCACATAGCTTTCAAATTTCAAACCCTGAAAGGAACTGTCAGAAACGCCACTTGAAACAAACATTTTAATTACTTGATCCTTTCCATTTATGATAGAAATATGGATTGTAAATGCAAATTCGTATGTATGTATGTATGTATGTATGTATGTATGTATGTATGTATGTATGTATGTATGTATGTATGTATGTATGTATGTATGTATGTATGTATGTATGTATGTATGTATGTATGTATGTATGTATGTATGTATGTATGTAAGTATGTATTGTTACGTATATGTAATTAAATTGTTTGTGTGTAAGGTTTAAAATTCTTTTTATTTCGTTTTTGTTTCATTGCATTTAATTGCAAAGAATATTTTTCTCGGATTCAGGATTCTATTTTTAGTAGTGAAATATAATTTTATCACAAAGTTGTTTACTTAAGACGAAATAGTAATACGTGCGAATTATCATTGAGTTTGTCTTGCCCTGGTTACAATATCAACAGGAAGTTAAAATGATTGGTCAGTATCAGGGACATACTTTCTTCACGTAATCACTGTTTGTAAACAACCTTTTTATGATTGGTTTTTAAGTCGGCCTATATTGGACGACGTGACAAAACTAGTGTAGTAAGATAGCATATGACCAATCTCGCAAGCCTTCAAATAGGGTTTCGGAGAAATAAATAATAATTCTAATATTTTTTTCATGCAGAATCATTTTAAGCCTTGAAAAAACAAGATGTTGTTTTTAATTTCTTGTTATTCTTCGTCTAATAAATTGTTTTGTTAACATTTTGCAAAGCTTCTTGGCTTTCACTCTTTTCTTTGTTAATGAGTACGAGCCCACATCACGTAACAGTATGTATGTATGTATGTATGTATGTATGTATGTATGTATGTATGTATGTATGTATGTATGTATGTATGTATGTATGTATGTATGTATGTATGTATGTATGTATGTATGTATGTATGTATGTATGTGTGTGTGTGTGTGTGTGTGTGTGTGTGTGTATGTATGTATGTATGTATGTATGTATGTATGTATGTATGTATGTATGTATGTATGTATGTATGTATGTATGTATGTATGTATGTATGTATGTATGTATGTATGTGTATGCATGCATCTATCTACCTCTATCTATCTATCTATCTATCTATCTATCTATCTATCTATCTATCTATCTATCTATCTATCTATCTATCTATCTATCTATCTATCTATCTATATATATATATATATATATATATATATATATATATATATATATATATATATATATATGTGTGTGTGTGTGTGTGTGTAATAAAGCAAATTTTTATGTCGATCTATGTAGGAAACATTTAATTGGACACGTGTACTATTAATTAGATTTATGGGGACATGCGCGCGTTTAAATCGCCATAATGCACCAATTGGTGCAGTCCCTGTTATGAGTTTAGCTATATTCAATTAAGGTTTCGTTTGTTTAAACCAAACAGGATAGGGGTCAACTTTCTGATTTGTATGGAAACCTGTCATTTCTGAAAGTTACCAGGAATCAGTTGGGTAATTGATGTTTGTCAAGCAAACTGCATTGTTTTGAGCCTAGTTCAGGCTGAAAAAAATATTTTATTTGCATTGGACACGCCGGCAAAGGGGCTTTGTTCCTCATGAAAACAGTCAGTTTAAATGTGCTAATAGCAAATTTGAAAATTAGTCTACGCTTTTCTGCAAGATAAAACGAACGTAAGAAGACCCCGAGTGATTTCAGAAGTATATTCACTCGTAAAATCATCCAAGGGAATTAATTGTTTGGAAAATTTGGGACACAATTCTGTAAAGTATGAGCTTGAAAACACAAGGTGGGATAGTCTCACGAGACATATTGATCTGACGGGACGAGACGTTTCAAGCTTATAGGAACCCAAACTTGGTTGGGCCGAAAGTGGCGTGATGCCTAAGAATTTGGTAAAGAAAGGGAAAAGGTGGGGATGACCCAGACTTACCGGCACAAGGAAATCAAAAGAAGCAGTCATGTTGGAGTTTGGACTGAGTCATGACATCAGGTTATGAATCGATGCAAGGCAGTGTTTCCAATCTTTCACTCGATTCGATGATGAATAAATTATATCGTTTAACAGATCGATTATTGGCATAATCATATTTGTATTTGAAATTCGTTGAATACGTTAATTCAAAAAGTAAGAAGTGTATCTTCAATCGTAGCGCATGTATGTATGTATGTATGTATGTATGTATGTATGTATGTATGTATGTATGTATGTATGTATGTATGTATGTATGTATGTATGTATGTATGTATGTATGTATGTATGTATGTATGTATGTATGTATGTATGTGTTGGGTTTAACCACACGCAGTACAATAGTGGCTACATAGCAACCAATAAAAAATAATATTAAAAACATGTAATAATGAGGAAGTGAATTAAAGACCTTGGAAGATAAATCCTTTTGAATAAATATAAGCATTAAATACAACAAAATAGAATATAAAGGATAACCATGTTACATTTCTATTACAGATATATAAAATTATAGTGCATGTACATCATATTTAACAGTCGAACTTGAATCTTCGTTTTACTTTCTACTTTGAAACTTAGGCATTGTGACTCCTTAAGGATTTTACATCGTTCTGTGAATTCGGGAAACAAAGAGGCTATGCGGTTTCACGTCACTATGTCAAAAGCTGGTTTTGACCTAATTTATATTGGTATTAATTAGAGGTAAAAATGTTCATAAGCCATTCATTTTTGTTATATTTAACATGATCAAAGTTACAAATTCTGATTAACAATCTGCACACAAACTGGAAGTGTCCGTGAATTGCTCATTAGCATTAATGATGAAATAGACACATAGGCTATAAAAAAATAATGACTCTGTGCATATTTTCACGTCTAAGAAATATGGTTATTCTACACATTTTATTTGATGCTTGGAAATCATGAAGATACTGAACTTGAGCTGAGATTTATGATTTCCGGAACTGTAATATATCACGTGCTATCTCGAGCAATATCAGTATTAGCACCTAAACCACATGCAACATTATCTACCTCAGGAGTTAGATGAATGTCTTCGTGAAAGATAACGAATTTAGTATCCATTTAAATTACATTTTTATAATTTATGTTACAGCTCTATTGCAATGTCTTTTAAGAAACAATAGCATAATATTTCCAGACGAATTTCGATGAGTTAGAATAAAAGGAAAACAGAATTTATCTCGCAAAAAAAAGTTGACGTAAATAAAAGAAACCTCTGACAACAGGTCCCTTTTAAGGTTTTCAGTTTATGCAATGCTATTATGCGTGACAATCTGACATCTCTCAGGAGACACTTATGTATGCAAAATGAATTAATGGTAAATTTTATTAAAATAACAACAACTACATAAAATGTGACGTCATTGAGCATTGCTATCAGAAGGCTGGTAAGAATATCTCCTTCAAATCCTTTGTCCACAGTTACTGACATAAATCAGGTAATAATTCGTTAGCAGAGATGTAACCTTGACAGCCACTTCAGTTTTAGATACGAGCACCGCATTTAAGCCACCATTTCTAATGAAACAAAAATGCAGTGAAGCGTGCATTTATTCAGCAGGAAAAATTAAACTACTTCCACTACAGTAAAGAATAATGGATAAAGCACAGTTTAAAATTGGCCAGAATTGGTCAATGAAGCTCAAATATGGCCTAAAACAATGCATCAGAATTATAAACGCTTCTTAGCATTTTATCTGGACACATTTCCGTCTCCTTGTTTCTCCAATAAGGCATATTCCTAACTGATATCCTAGGTCTAACTCTACGAGAGTGTGCTTCAAGACCCTAAATGGTATTTACAGTCAGCTATGTTAGACAGTTACTAAAAACGACAGTATTTACAGTACATGCGTTTCTTTTTAGTTTTCTTACAAATGATCTCCTGCATATCTTTTATGGCGGAAAATATAACAATATTACCACCTGCATCAAATATATTTTTCTGGACCAAGGAAAGATAAATCAACATGAGAAAAGATTGTTTTACACCTGAATCTACTACTTAGAGCAAAGTATTGTCTTCACTGTGTACTTTTTTTAATTTCAGCTTCTATCATATCTAATATAACATTACATTACGTAGGGGTCTTTAAGAAACCACGGTTTCTTTTCATTGTGGTGCCTCGAGTGGTCGAGTGGTCTAAAACGCTTTCCGTTACGGTCACTTGCCATCTCAACTCTGTCTGCATGGATTCGAGTCTAAGATTCGGCGAATGTGGACATGTGAAAAAACTTGCCAGTAGCTTGTAGTGGGTCGGTGGTTCTTTCCGTGGATTTTCTGGTTTCTTTCTCCACCATTAACACTGGCCGCCATGTATAGTCTATCGTGTGCAAAAAAATGGAATTAAGCCCCAGAACAACAACAATTCTTTCCATGGTACTACTCTCTCTCTCTCTCTCTCTCTCTCTCTCTCTCTCTCTCTCTCTCTCTCTCTCTCTCTCTCTCTCTCTCTCTCTCTCTCTCTCTCTCTCTCTCATTTTTAAGGCATACACAGTGCGGTAGTTTGATTTTGTAGGGTCTTACAATTGTTGTACGCAGCCTAATAATTATAAATCACTTATAACTACACCAACATCTTATGCATATGTAACGTAAAGGTAATATATGTTTCAATGTGGTGTTAGATATTAAATGTGTTCTCTTTTACACTCCCAAAAATTACGATATTCTGTTTCATCCAATAGTAAAACTGTTATTTTACAGTTACAGTAAGAATTGACAGGTATATGCACATCGCTTCAAGACTGAATTCCGTTTGGTTTAAAATCCGTGGTAGGTGTTCGAAATGTTCAATGTGAATTGCAGATGAATTAGGAAAAAAAAAAATTCTTGCATCAATATAGTAAATTAATGCACATAAATAATTTAAATAATAAATAAATATTCTATTTATAGAAACGTTCAATAGTGTTTCTTAATAATTGCATTTGAACTGATACTGACGGTTTGCTGATATAGGAAGCATGATTTGTCATAATATCGATCAATTATCAGCATTTCATTGCAGGATGTGCTATCAACCACAGCGAATATGCATGTTTCTTTTTTCTTTCCATCGATCAGAAAAGAACGTAACAGTTTGCTACAGTTAGATGTTGAATGCTCATTGACATACCTGAGAGCACCACGTGGCAGCTATGGATGTTATATTTTTGAGTAGGTCAAAGCCGTATGTTTAAACAGATTTCATAATCTTTGTTAATGCATGTCCGCCAATACTGGGGACAGTCCCTTAATTAGTAGTGAATTATATCGATATTAAGTTCATGCTATTTGCAAGATGATCCAGAGTATCAAACAAACAAACAAAAAAAAAAAAAACAACAAAAAAAACGATGAAAACATGGATATTCCAAATGTATGTTTATGGTTCTAGACCTGATCTACATCATCATAAAAACGTTTTGTTCACTTTCCAACATTATTGGGTCTATGAAAAACCAATCATTTATTATTCGATTGTTTGATAATTTACAAGATGAAGAGTGCTAATTAAAATAGTAAAGGTAAAAAAAAAACGACTAAATTGGTTCAGTGATAAAATAATATCGGTTTGCAAATTACACGGATCTCGCAAGACTTGTCAATATGAACGAGACTAATAGTTAGGTCCTCTGACGATCAAATCTGTGTAAAACAGATCAAAGGCATATAAATGTATGCTTGGGCAGATCAGAGTCCATTAAGAATATCAGTCAATTTTGTAACCTACTACAGGATCCAACTTGCATTACAAATAAAAAAAAATTATTTGAACGTTGAAATCTGCAGCTCCACGTTTACTTACAGTTATAAATAATCTATCAGGCAACATCCGTGATATAATTATGTTATCTGGCAAAGGATACACTATACAAACAGAAGAAACAAACAGTTCAAGACAGTTTATTTATAGGGAATTTAATTATTTTAAACGTGTGCATATATACACGTCTCTAACACGGAATCACACTGGCATACGTAAATCAGGCACAATTTGCGAGAATTGATTACTAGAGATATCGCAACCAGCAGGAACATGTCATTAAAAGTCCTATGGACACAATTACCAGCACTGCTAATTACCCCACCATCGTTAATTATACAGAAATGTATTTTTGGAAACGCGGCACAAAAATATTCCAATACAAAGAAAGAATATATATATATATATATATATATATATATATATATATATATATATATATATATATATATATATATATATATATATATATATATATATATATATATATATATATATGTGTGTGTGTGTGTGTGTGTGCGTACGTACGTAGGTACATACATACGTAGGTACATACATACATACATGCATACATACATACATACATACATACATACATACATACATACATACATACATACATACATACATACATACATACATACATACCTACCTACCTACCTACCTACCTACCTACCTACCTACCTACCTACCTACCTACCTACATACATACATACATACATACATACATACATACATACATACATACATACATACATACATACATACATACATACATACATACATACATACATACATACATACATACATACATACATACATACATACATACATACATACATACATACATACTCTTTCCATTCCATATGCATGTCCACAACTACCTGAGCGAATCTGTTTTGTTTTATCAAGATGTGACATTGCAGTAACAAGAACACCATTATGTCAATTATATTTAAAACATTATCACTAAGGAAGTTTGAGAGTCATAAAGTAAGGCTTCATGTGATTTTACCTACGACGTCGATCGATGCTTGAAGCCAGTTTTGGGTTTCTGAAACAAAAATAGTTATATAGTCAAAAAAAGCCGATATATTTTGGCACTTGAAGATTCTACAAATAATTTTCAGAGCCTACATATAGGAAAGACTTCACGTCTCTTTCATTAATGAGTGAATTCCATTTCGTCTTATGTTAGTTATCATGATGTCAACCTGAGATGACTTATAGCTATGCGAAAGTTGTTTCATGCGATCTGAAGAGGATTTTTTCACCAATTATAGGCATCTTAATGAAAAAATCCGACTCTTTATTTAACACTAAATCATTTACTTTGCTGCGTTAAATATACTGCAGTGAATCACACAAGAAAGAAGAAACAAAGAATACATACAATGATACATTTCATTAAGGTTGTGGGGGGATCAGTGATCCATATTCACATTAATCGGTAATTGATACTTAGTACACAGTCATTAGCAGTCTCTATATTAAAGTTTCAGACAAGATTGCAAAGGAAAAAATCAAGATTAGCATCATGCCGAGAACACAAATGCGTTTTAATTAATTTACTTCAGGCTATATTCATATGCTCTTCTATTTTATGAAGACACGCTCATAGTATTAGTGAAGGTCTCATTTTGATAGGTAATATCTAAATCTAACTCCATCCATACGGTCTGAGTGGTCGAAGTCATAGATTATGTTCACAAGGATGAACAAATTGCAACAAGGGTGTCAGATACCTCTCCTCAACTTTATTGGGGTGGGATATCTGGTTTTGTTATCATGATCTAGAGGTGATCGCCGACGGTGTAATTTGCCCGGAACGAGTAAATATCAATATTAAGTGTGAAACTTATGAGTGGAATAAGTAAAGATTTGTGCAGATATATAAAACAGAATAACACGAGCCCCCGTTACAAATAAAGACAAAAATTACTCAAAATTCATAGCAATAAAATTCATAAAACAAAAGTAATAATGCGTTACGATTGAAGATACGCTTCTTCCTTTTTGAAATAAATTATACAAGGAATTTCAAATACAAATGTGAGTATACCAATATCCGATCTGTTAAACGATATAATTAATTCATAATCGAATCGAGTGAAAGATCGAAAACATTGCCTTCTATCGATTCATAATCTGGTATCTTGACTCAGTGCATATTCCACAGCGACTTTTCCTTTTGACTTCCTTATGCCGGTAAGTCTGAGTCTTCACTTTTCCCTTGATTTTCCAAATTTTGAGGTATCATGCCACTTTTGGCTCTTCCAACTTTGTGTCCACGTTTGGTTTGAAATACGTAGGGCTACATCACCTTGTGCTTTCAAGCTTTTGTGTTTGTTATTTTTTTTCCAGACAAACGTTGACCCTGGATGAATTTACGAGTGAATTTACTTCTTAAATCACTCGGGGTCTATTTAAATTTGTTTTCTGTTGCAAAAAGAGCGTTGACTGATTTAAAATTTGCTATTAGTACATTTAAACTGAGTTTTCATGTGAAACCACGCTCCCTTCACAGCGTGTCCAATCCCAATAAAATATATTTCCTATAAAATATATTTCCTACCTAAACTAGGCTCAAACAAAGCAGTTTGAAAATTAATACCGGACTGGTTAAGTTTAAAAAAACGTAGCCTTAATTGAATATTACTAAACTCATGACAGAGACGGTACCAATCCGTGCATTACGACGATTAAACACGAACAGGCCTCCATAAATCTAATTAATCGTACACGTGTCCAACTAAATGTATTCTACAGAGATCGATAGCAAAACAGAGATGGACAGAAAAAATTTGCCCCTTTACAAAAGTTTAGATCCTAAATGCAGCTCCAAGAGGAGTAGCCTAGGTTTAACGACAAAGAAACGAAAAACTGAACATTTGCGACGGTTTCTATCTCAAGTTAACTTTATTTTCCTAATTTGCACCTATATTAGAGTTATACGTTTTCATAAGACAACCTAGATATAAATAAAATAATGTTTTATGAATCTGTGTGTGTGTGTGTGTGTGAAAACAATATCAGCTACAGTCTAAGGATTTAATATTTATTTCATGCAATGGTTTAATTTTGTGATATCTTAAAGAAAATGACCATCATTCTTCGCCGTGCATAGAAACCGCAGCTGATATGATTACTGCATTTGAGCTGATGAAAATGGAAATCGTCATTCTTACATTAATGTGAGATGATATATTAACACTGACAAATTTAGAATGAAAACAATGGTGAGTAATCTTGCGGAAACTATAGAAATATGCTACCAAATGGCCTCGAAGCCTTGCTGAAAGGGGTAGTGCTCTACCACCAGACTATAAAGACCAAGGTATAATTAGCTATCGAATTATCACCATAATGTGTACCCGATTACATTGCCCAAATATGAATTGTTCAAAACCATGTATATATTATCGATATAATGGCAAGGAGCAAATTCTGGTTCATGTACCGCTTTATAAAATATGAAGGTATAGTAGCACCACAAAATGCTATTCAAGTAGCCATCATCGTTATTAGCTCCAGGATTGAGCATTTTGTTTTTACGGAAACGAATGCAAACTCTAAGACAGTTAAGAAAGATAGAACACAGAGATATTTTAAATTAACATTTCTTAGACTGGTACCATCTAAGTTCAATGTCTGGGTCATCTTAATGTAAGTAATAGACGAATGCCGACTATGGTGCTATTGGTTTTCAATCATAATTGTCTGAACTTTGTATTTAAATCTAGGTTGAATGTTGAAACTCGGAATCTGATGTATTTCAGTTTTAACTGGACCTTTTTTCCCCAAGCGTATATATGTATGTCCAGTTGTACACATATTTAATACTTTATAACGCATTTTACAACGGTATAGGCTAAAGTCATTTGTAACCATTCAACTCCCTTTCACTTTCAAATTGCGCCATTTGCAAAATACTTTATTCGGTTTCTGTATTACATCAACATAGACACGTGGTCGGTGAATCTTGAGTACCATAGTCGTGTTCCGTAAATATAGAGTACTCTGCATGTGTTCCGTTAATCTAGAGTACTGTGTACGTGTTCCGTGAATCTAGAGTATTATGCACCTGTTCCGTTCATCTAGAGTATTAGGTACGTGTTCCGTGAATCTGGAGTACTGTGTAAATGTTCATTTAATCTAGACTACTATGTAAGTGTTCCGTGAATCTTTACTATGTACGTGTTTCGTGAATCTGGAGTATTGTGTATGTGTTCCGTGAATCTGGAGTAATATGTATGTGTTCCTTGAATCTGGAGTACTGTGTGCCTGTTCTGTGAATCTAGACTACTACGCATGAGTTCCTTTAATCTAGACTACTATGGAAGTGTTCCGTGAATCTGGATTACTGTGTATGTGTTCCGTGAATCTGGAGTAATATGTACTTGTTCCGTGTATCTAGACTACTATGCTTGAGTTCCTTTAATCTATACTACTATATAAGTGTTCCGTGAATCTTGACTACTATGTAAGTGTTCTTGGAATCTGGAGTAATATGTGCATGTTCCGTGAATCTGGAGTACTGTGTGCGTGTTCCGTGAAACTAGACTACTACGCATGAGTTCCTTTAATCTAGACTACTATGGAAGTGTTCCGTGAATCTGGAGTACTGTGTACGTGTTCCGTGAATCATGAGTACATTGTACGTGTTCCGTGATTATAGACTACTAAGTACGAGTTCCTTTAACATAAACAATTATGCACTTATTTCGTGAATTTAGAGTACTGCTAATGCAAAATAAAAATAAAATAATGCCGTGCGTTATTTTCAGGCTAGCACTGATTCTCATAAAATTGTATCAATTACCTGAAGAAAAAAGCTTACATGCCCGGCGGAAAGATGATTTTTGTAAAATTCTGATTCCCCTCGAGTGTAGCCCTTCGTTAGCGTGAACAAAAGTAACAAGGAACTACTTACTATCTTTGTTATCTTACTCGCTTTTAGTCCAGGATATGACTTGAGTGTACTTCTGGTTTGACATGTAAAGGTGCACCGAGACTTGGAGATAACTCAGGTAATTAGTTTAATAATTGCTGTTGTCTCTGAACGCTGAAAGCATTTATAAGGCAGTACAGTGCAATTTGTGCATTATATGAATTAGATCAATTAGATAGTATTTTTTTTTCAAGCTGAAGAACTATCATATAATGCTTTTAAAGCGTGTCGCGGTGAGTCCAATTTAATGTGTAAAGTTGTTGGTCTTTTTTACGATAAGGTGCTATTAAGTTCCAGTACATTTAGATTTTCACAGCTTCTCTTTATAACGCTGTATTACCTTCCAATGGAACAGTACTAATTGTTAATCAATTTACTTTAAACTTTAGAACTGCAACACTGTGACAGATGCCACTGCCTTGGTTTAGGCTCCACTACATTATAAGTAAATACATGAAGTCCGTACTGTGGTATCTAAAACTACTGCCTCCATCATTGTACCAATATAAGGCGATCTCTCATTCAGCCAAAAGGATGCTGTCTCCATCAATGTACCAATATAAGGCGATCTCTTATTCAGGCATCCTTAATGTAGCAATATAAGGCGGTCTCTTATACACGCAAACGGATACTGCCCCCCATCAATATAGCAATATAAGGCGGTCTCTTATACACGCAAACAGATACTGCCCCCATCAATGTAGCAATATAAGGCGGTCTCTTATACACGCAAACGGATACTGCCCCCATCAATGTAGCAATATAAGGCAGTCTCTTATACACGCAAACGGATACTGCCTCCATCAATGTAGCAATATAAGGCAGTCTCTTATACACGCAAACGGATACTGCCTCCATCAATGTAGCAATATAAGGCGGTCTCTTATTCAGGCTAAATGATACTGTCTCCACTAATGTATCAATATAAGTATGCTGTCTTCATTAATGTCTCAATATAAGACGGTCTCTTATTCAGGAATTCGGATATTATTGCTCAGACTGTTAATGAATTTATTTTAATTATTTCAGTATTTTCGTACTCCATGTTCGGATAACACTATACGAAGTTACGATACCTGTAGCTGCTTACTATTTCTGCATACTACCTTAATAATGTGAGTTGTCCCATCGCAATAGTCACTGCTTCAGCCTAATACATTATGGTTTAACTTCTCTGAGAAATAATAGATAAAAAGGTAATATGAGCAATTGTTTGTTTCGGCTTTGTTGTTGCTTGTTTGTTTATTTGTTTATTCTTAATTGCTGCACAACACGTCTACGTAATCATGCAGCAGAACAATAAGTGATGTTTTTTTTGAGTTATCATTTTCAAAAGAGGAATGTCATTATCTAACACATGCATCTTTATGGTATAATCATCTAATGAATCTATGGTGAATGAAACGTGGAATTATCGTGTTAAAAGTATTCAACTAATTGCATCTACAACGTTAATTCATATTAATGCTTCACTGAAGTCGTGAGGCAGAAACAGGCATGAACAAGTCAGTGAAGTTGACATAAAACGACTTTAGTTTCAACCTAGAACCGTGAACAAGGGTAAAAAGACCATATAAAATGGACTTTTTCCATTTATAATATCGACTCTTTTGACCTATCGTCAACAAATCGCACTACTTGAGCTATTTACTCGAAGGGCGGTATCTGGGTAGAAAGTTGGAATCGTAATCCAATGATCGCTGGTTCAACACCCGTCCCTCACACTTCAGAACGGCTTTCTCAGTGTGCCCTTGGGAAAAGCACATAGCTTCTATTTTCTCAGTATGATATAGCCAACATTTTGCTAAAGTGATACCAAACCAACAAAACCAGAACAAGATCAGCTCTAAAGACATTTTTCCTGGTGACCTAATACCCTTTATACGTAAAGTCAACATATTTATTTTATGTAGCCAAGTAGAAACAATTAACGAAATGGTATTTCCAACAATATGGTCTCAATGATGTTAGCAAGCATTCGTTTTCCTTTCCCAATTAGGCAAACATTGGGAATGGTCATCTTCTCTTCAGTAATTTACGAACCATGAATTGATAAGGACGGAAAAAACCCATTCTCTCACTCCTTTCTGATTACCATCTTGTTGCTCTTTTGAAATGTTTAAAAAGGTGTAAATACGTGTTTGTTTCGTATTCCAATCATTGTACTCGGGATAACAGAGAACTTTTTTATTTATCCACTTTTTCTTTTGGTTCTTGTATATTTCATCCTGCAGGTAGAATACATTAATAGTCTTTTTGTTAAGGTTAAGTTGACTGGTATCCGAAACTCACGTGAGACTTTCTCATCGAAATAAGTGGAATGGTACATGTAAGGCTATGTTATCAGTTTGATCACCACTTTTTGGGATTATTCTTGGATTTGATAAGAAGGAGCCCGTTTCAGTATATGCCAGGCAACACTTGGACAGCTGTCATTATATATATATATATATATATATATATATATATATATATATATATATATATATATATATATATATATATATATATATATATATATATATATATATATATGCAGGTGAATTCAGCTTTCATAAGTCTTGATTTAACACCGTAACAAAACATACAAATTTGCAATTTTGTTTATGTTGTGACAATCGAGAACAAATTCAATATTGCTTTCAGTTAATTTGTTCTTGATTAATATCATTATGTGTTATTTGAAACTGATCACGAATTAGTATGCATTGATTAATTTGGAACGTGCTGTCAGCAATATAATTGCAGATGGTTAGTTTACTTTAGTCGATCAGAAAGCGGAGCGTCAATATGATACACTTGAGATCTTAACACTAGGTGTTCCGTTTCCTAGTCTGCCCACAGTTACTGTGTATGCAATGCTACAGGCATGACCAAATCTTGCCTTTAACGAGGTATGCGATACATGCCAGTATTTCTTAGCAATTTATTAAAGAGACATATGGGTAGTTATTTATGAGAACATAAGGAACGGAGTTTTTCATTTTCGGGATCGAGGGAAGTAGCCGAGTGGGTTTTTCTATTTATTTTATTTTGAGAGAAGAAAAAACATTTATTGCTCCTAACTATCTTGAAAAAAAAATTCTTGCTATAAATAACTCTACTAATTATATCCATTGTAAAAGTGGGGAAAAAATTGAAGTCGAAGAACAGAAGACTAGTAATTCCAAGAAATCTCCCAGCCCCCCCCTTTTTTTAGTAAATTAAATGGTTGGTCTTTAATTACAAATTGTTTTTAGTTTATTTTAGTTTAGAGGTACACGCTCATTGCATTACAATAAAAACGTAAGTTTCGAATCTGGTTGATGGTTGATATAAATACTACAAACCATCAGATACCATAATTGAAGTCCATGTTTGCACCTTTTTGTAATAGTAACTGTGTGCAAGGTTTCCTTCTATGGTTTCTGAAAGGCGCCAAAGTCACTTTCGTATGCATTTAGGTCAGAAAATAAACATAATTATGAATTGGCAGATGACTGAGTTGTTCCGAATAAAGAAACTGATTACATTAATCTGTCAGCTGTAACTGATGCAAAATATCCAACGCATATACGGCTCGTATCTGAGGTCTTACAAATCGACTATGTTGCAATTTTCTGGCAAAATATACTTCTGCTGTAATTCTAGCGTTCTGGGAAACAATCCACAGAGACGGTCAGGCTACTCCATGGAAATTTAATATCGTTACATAAAATATCAGCATATCATAATTCATTTCAGTTACTGAGAGGTTTTCTTGTGCCTGATTCTCTTCTTTTTTCGGGATTTTATATATAGTATTTTCTCTGAATCAAAGTTTAGCCATTGGTTTAGCAAATGAACTGTTCGGATTTGTTGGATTCATTACAATTACTAGAATTTTGCTGTTCAGCAACAGAACTTTTGCCCCATTATTTATCCCACGGATTTATATATCTTTGCATTCCTAACAATAACCAAATAATTTTCAATAAACTTAATCAAACCAAATTGCGAATGAAAATGTTATGAATTGTTTGTTTTAATATCAATTAGCAACGACTGATGATTTTTAAGAAGATAAATCCAGCCATTATTGTTTTTGTTTTTGTTTTTATGGCATATGATAATCAAATTTGAAATGTTTGATTTAGATAAACAGTCCGTACTGTTTTTATTTATTTATTTATTATTTATATTTTGGGTAGAGATTATAGTATGAAGATAAAAGAGTAATTTAAAGGAAAGTCGAATTCCATCATGAATCTAAGTCTCTCATAACGTTCAGTTTTATTCAGCTATATCTTAACTTTATGGTGGAATTCGACTTTCGTTTAAATTACTTCAATAATGGAAAATGGAAGTGGAAACTAGCTCTTTAAGGCAGATAAGCAATATACATAACACTCAAAAGATGATACATTTTGTATGATTTTGTGGTACATGGTCACGCGTTGCTGTCAACAGATCTCGCCGACTACCTTTCTATCACTACGTGTGGGAACCAAGAACAGAACGAAAGACGACTAATTTAATTACTACCTTCTTAAGAGTAGGCATTCAATGTGATTTTGTCTTTAGACGTCCTTGCCTGCAGATTATAATTTATGCAAGTTTCATTGTGAATCTGTGTCAGCAATATGGCTACCCTTGACAAGGTACAACATATTTACCATCAATATGGTACACAAAGGAAAAAAACTGCTTTCATGTTGGCAATGACGGGAGTATGTATACCAGTGATTTTACTGTTACGTTTGGCACATATGGATGGAAAACGGTTAAGTTAGGATAATGGAAAAAAAATGGTTGTGAACGTCCACTTTCCCGTGCAAGAGGTCATGGCGATTATACTCGATGAATTGACCTTTTGGCATGAAAGTGCCTTTTTAATGATAGCGTGTATGTTTAAACAATACTAAAAGATAGTGGAACAATCCAGCCAAATGTTGCAATAGCAACATGCCCCACCCAGTCAGATTATCCTAACACAAGCGCAAAGCGAGGAAGCTGCTAGTACCATTTTATGTGTTTGTTATAACTTGTCCGGGTATCGAACCTTCGACTTCTTGCGTCACCGGAGCGATCTCCTTATTAAAGAAATTTAAACCTAGTTTGAGAAGGGCAACTGAATATACCAAGTTGTTCATATATATTATATAGCCAACATAATGTTTAATGTTACCAAACGAATATAAACTGCACAGCAAATGACTTGTGACATTTCCTATCGAGCATACATCAAACAGCCAATCAAAAAAAGTAAAATTAATAATTGTGAACCATAGCACACACATCACGGAAATGGCAGTGAAAGATAGTCAATGATGGATATAAATTAGTTTTATTAGGCAGTCATTTTATATTCTTAATCTTACCAGCTCATATTGGGAATTCTAGCACGATTTAAGATTTAAAAAAGGATAAAATTGAATAGTATAGCAATTCACTATGATTAGTGACAAATGAAGGTTTAGAGAACGGAGATGCATGTTGACTTTCGAAACATAACTGACATTTATTAGGTAAGTATTAAATCAGAACGTAGTTATTATTCCGAAATCCAGGTTTGAAAGAATTTTTTAAAAAATAGCTTGAAATATTTATATATGTATTCAGGGTATTGCAGCCTTGTCATTATTTGACATCGACTCAAGGAAAACCACGTTCGATGGAACCGTTTTCAAACAAACGTTTCAGGGAGCAGAAAACGTCACTTAATATTAAACAGAGTTTCGTGACATATTTAGACTTTGATCATAACTTCGATTCGTCCAGAAATACCCTATGACTGACTTTGCTATCAGTGGTAGAAATTGTATTTTGTATCTGTAAATATGACCTTGACTTTCCAGTAGCATGAGACACTGCTATCTCAAGTACTAAGTAAACGCTTGGTTAGAAAATAATCACTTCACAAAAACGGAGATGCCATAAAACCATTTAACAATTCCTTCATAAGGGTTCAAGTGAATATACTTACATTTTCGGTCCTCAATTAAAGGTAGAATTAATTCGATGAGCTCAGGACGCAAAATCACTTTGCTGGCGTGTAGAGCCTCATTCTGCAAAATGAACTCCATGAGAAAGCTTAAAAGATATGAACTGAACAGATCTCTATCTTTCTCATAAAACTACTTCCATTTTTCAATTATTGAACAATCTGCCTCCAGCTAACAATTCTTAATTTAAAAAGTATGGTTCTACGCCCTGTACGTTTCTTGGCAGTACACAGTGTTGCCCGAAGCCGTCACTTTAAAGCAATATACAATGCGTGTTTATTATATGAACTTACTCAGATAATTAATTTTATTGTCAAATTATAAGACAAGTAAGATCTTGACTCATTCTCTTCCAACATAAATTGTAAACCATAATTTGCAAATTCCGTGTAAACTATTTTTTTTACTGAAGAAGATGCCTAGAGCGTCATAATTTGCAGTAAAATTGTTTAGCTGATAATCGATTTTTGCATTAGAATGCAAGTTAGAGAGAATTATAGAGAAGGCTCACGAACACACACACACAAACACACACACATTATATATATATATATATATATATATATATATATATATATATATATATATATATATATATATATATATATATATATATATATATATATATGAAGTTAAAGAAATGTGAATTTATTTAGATCAAATGTGATTAGAGAGATTGTAGTATAGAAGAGTATGTACAAAGTCATATTACACTACTGCGTATCCATAAACACTCAAAAAATGGATTACAGGTCCATTGTTTCAAATACCTATTATCCTATACTTCCTCTACATCTGGATTTAGTCACGTATGCTTTTCTCATTTTACAAATCACTGTATAAGACATAAATTCCGTAAATTCTTATGGTTTTCCATTATAAAGATCGTATGATACAAGATATGGTAATTTAAAGATAGGGATACGAGCAATACAATTATGCAGGAACGTGATGGTTGAAAAAAAAAAGATATTTTCGAGCGGTCACATTTCAGCTTGATCATTCTTGGATGAAATATGTGATTTTAGTTTGTGATATTTCAAGAATGCAATCATTATGAACTGCTGGTGGATGAAGGATGCTGGCTATGTTTATTACATTAGGTATATTTGAATTTCGGCAATGTAACTACTTCCATTCTCGTCGCATCAACGGCAGATACGATATTAACTGAAATCAAATAATCTAATTGCGTCATTCGGAAGGAAATATTTGATAATACAATATTGTCCGTGGAATGATAAATGCTGTGCCAAAGATCTGAAACAAGCTTTAACTGAACAAAACAATGTAAATTTGGGCACAATAATTGGCTCATTTTAGAGACATTGAAAATGTTCAAAAAAGAAATAATCGCTTACGAGTAGTACACAAGAGTCTACTAAAACTCGTGGGCGTAGCTTGCATAGCGAAATCAAGGCCTTGTTATAAATCGTAACAAAGCTAAAAGCAGCAAAATAACTAATCTAACTATATTCATATAATCTGCAGCCTGTCTTCTACCGAGAAAATATATGCATATCGTTTCTGATTCGGGTGGCTAATTATTGCTACCGGAAGTTAGGCTATATTTAATTTTTGTGTGTTGCCTTTATTACAAGTGCATATTATACAGTTACTCTGGGTAGCTGAGTGGTCTACGGCGCTCGCCTTTACTAGCCTCATACCTCTGTGCACTTGGGTTCCAGTCTCGTCTCAGCCAACGTGGGTATGAAAGAAAGCTAGCTAATAGCTTCCCTGGGGTAGGTGGTTCTTAATGGGGTCTTTTCGTGTTTTTCTACGCCAAAATATTCTTGACGCCTTGTAGATCCTCTCAGATGCTGAAAAATGGCGTTAAGCCCGCAAACTACATATTGTTACTAAGCAGGATTGGAGAGACAAACATGTGCCAGATTTCCCCATGCATGTAAAGAAGCACATATTGTTACATAGCTCTGATAGTAAAAACATAGGCTACATTATACTTTCGGTTTGTTTATTTTAATACCACAAATAGTAAAATAATATGTGACAAAAGCATTGAAAAACAATTGTCAAAATGACTTGTTTCTGTATTTTATGCAAATTGTAAATCTGGACAAGCGTATACAATTTAAAAGCTACGAATAAATATCAACAGGGAAGAGAGAGAGAGAGAGAGAGAGAGAGAGAGAGAGAGAGAGAGAGAGAGAGAGAGAGAGAGAGAGAGAGAGAGAGAGAGAGAGAGAGAGAGAGAGAGAGAGAGAGAGAGAGAGAGAGAGGGGGGGGACAGAGGACAGGCCGTTGTGTGATCAGTTAGTGTTAGTTACATTATTTTTCATTGCTCTTTACTTTATGACCTTAACCGCCCAACAGAGCTAATAAAACAGAAGCTAGACGATTACCTCAGGCTGTGGTCAGTGATGCTACGGTTTGTTCGGTATGGTCATGAACACTTTGAAAGTTTTGATACTCTTTGGAGTCTTTCCTGTCTGTTAATATCAATTATTACGAATTTTTATCATAAATCGGAACAAACAATTTTCAAACGATAAAGAGCGGTAAGGACATCGAAAGAGATTGTCAGATTATAAATTATTACTACTATTTGTGTGTTATGCCAGCTTAGTAAGCATTGTTTATTAATGAATTTATCAAAGAGATTCTGTTTATCTCATCTTTGTTGATAGTCTACATAGTGATGATGTGATTGCATTCAGTGTGGCGATGTTTTTTCTAACTAAACCAAAAACTCTCCACAGTAACCGGCTTCTAGATCAAATTATGATAAAAGAAGCTTCATTAACGGCCAGATTTAATTTCGATGTTGCCATGGAAATTATTTGAAAGAGTCAAGCAAGCCTGAACAGCCATGTAGCAATTTTGCAGTTATTCCGATAATTATAAGTTATACTTGAACATTTGCTTAATTCCCATCGTTATTTTCTATACGTAAAGATTGCAGCTGAATACCACAGTCATTTATTTCCTCCAGTGTCTTTTATTGACAACTCAAGTCATGAAATGTTCCTGTGCTAAATTCTTAAATAACCAGTATGTAAATTCTGCCCCCCTCCCTCCACAAAAGTAAATTGCTACCTGAATTAGATGGATTGACTCCTCCAACCATATAGTTGTTGTGCAAAGGGAAAAGGGGGCAGCAAATATTTTCCACAAAAACAAGAAAGAACCAGCTTTTTCAAACTCTGTGTGCGCGTCATCAGACAGTAGTGGTAAAACTCAGTAGATATATACATTTTACCATAGTCTTTCACGCCATAAATTATAATATGCTGTTTTTTTTTAATTTATATTTGTTTGTAATAGAATTCCTTTTACATAATTAGAGGTAATGATTACTATTTTTTTCTTAATCCTCGATGTTTACAGAAAAGACTTTAAACAATGTTGCACTTGGGTTTCTTTCCATATGTTTTCTTTAGAAATTCGAAGTTTAAATGGTTTTGATTGGATAGATTCAATCTACAATATTACCAAGTTTTCATTTATATTTCTGAATATAGAAACTTATCACGGATGGCATTAACGCCAAACATATTTATACTTGGTTATATCTTTTCATCCCAAAAATGTCTAACATACATTTATGGTCAGAAACATTTGGTACTTCTATGGCCGTGTTGGTCGTATAGCCCTAAAAATAGCTTCCATGTAACGTGCTCGCATGCAACTATATACACGCAAGCGGCATTTTATATTTTTTAAAAGGAAAATGTTGTTTTAATTATAAAAAAATAGGAGGACAAGCTAACAATATCGTTTGGGAAAACTTGTTCACAGAAATTCTCTATCAAAAGCACTCGTTTCTGTTAGTAGAAAGGTAAAATTATTGACCGTATCCACTTCACTTATAGAAGTTTTTAGAAGTTGACTTACTCGCTCGGGTCGAAATTTGACCCTCGCCGATTCCGTGCTAATTTTAATTTCCCGTCTGAGCTTTTAGCTACTCATTACTTACACAACCGTAAATGAAACATCCCAGGACTTTCTTCCATGTTAGATTAAAATATCTTATTAATGAATATGACCCTTTTCCTCCAAGTTTTACAGTTGCTTCGTGTCTTGCCTATTTGAAACCACCAGTAATGCACATACTTCCGTTCTATTTCGCTGCCTTTAATTATGAGGGACCCGGTTGGCCGAGTGGTCCAAAGCGATAGCCTTTACCGTTCACTACCACCTTGCCCCTGCCCTCGTAGGTTCGAGGTTCAGGCTAGACAAATGTTGGTATGTGAAAAAGCTTGCCAGTAGCTTCCTGTGGATTGGTGGTTCTTACAGGGGTTTCACAGGTTCTTCCTCCACCCATTATATTGGCCGCCATTTTTAGTCTATTGTGAGCTAAAAAATGGCGTTAAACGCGGAACAGCTACATTAATTTATGATTGGTTATTCGCTTACACTGCCATTATCTGATATGAGATGGCAATACAATGTGTTTTTTTTAAATGTACAATTAAATTTTAGATATTACCTAAGGCACCAATATAAAATTATTAGTTTTTAGTCCGAATATAGTTCACTATTAATTCTAACAAAAGTGTTATTTGTAATTACATGACAAATGCTTTATCTCTTCACAAATTTCAAAACAAATCTTCAAGTTTTCTTCAATTTTTTTTATCTTACTTTAGCATCACCCGTCTGAGAAATTATGTCTCGAAGATACGACTACTGTAATATTATATTTATCAATATATGTATGTATCAGAAAAATGTTAATATGTTTTACCTGAGGAAATATGATATATTTTATTTTCCTAGAATTCTTATATTGGGCAGCTTGTATCCACATAAAACTAGTTATTTTAATATTGTAAAATGAAATCATGCTAACTTCTTTCGTCAATGAAATGCCGGAATGTTAGATTAAAATCGTATTTGGCATGAACCTGTCCTATGTACGAAATACACGTTCTAGAAACATTACATATCCTCACTTACACCGATAATACCAACCCTGAAATCATTCTCAACGTCAAGTATCCATCATTCTGTATTTGAAGAATTTAAGTTTCTTTTAAAAATTCCATCAGTAAAGAAATGTACAAATACCCTAAGCTACTAACAAAACTCAAATCCAACAAAGAGTACCTCTCGAGATAAGGGATTCTCGATTGCTAAAAATGTTGTCTAAAGGTCATACATTTTGTGTAAATCATGAATTCAACCCTGATCGGATTATTTCATGTCTTGATTATAATCGTTAAATATGGAACTTAAATACGACGGTGTCCCAAAGAATCAATATGTAAAATTATGCATTGCCTGAGAATTTTGTATATTTTTAAAATATACTTTATTTTTACTTTAAATTTGTGATTTGAACATTTGATCACAATATTAGATCTATAATTGTTATTTTCTCAAAAGTTTATACCAAATTGTAATCCATTTAATATTCATTTCACTTCAAATCAAAATTCCGCAAGGTTCTTCGAGAAGTTTTGAGTAGAGCATATAAGAAATCTTCATTGCATGCTATTACTTCTCAAAAATGTTGATAAATGTTTTAATGTCATTTTCAGACTCCTGCAGGCATGGATTTATTCGTGGTGTAATTGTAGATCCAGTATTTGAGCTGAGATTAGAACTATGGATATCTTAAAGAGAAAGTTAGTTTTGAATAAACCTAACAACACACGAAGGAACCTGTTAGCCTGATATCTATTAAGACCTTTCTTTCATACATTTTGACAGACATTATGAATGTATCTCTTTTTCATTCCACTTCGCTTATATATTAACACAAAAATTGTTCGCAGCGCAAGCTGAAAATGGTTTTCCAATGTTTCCATCCAACAGGCTCTGCGTCAGGGGAATAAACAGCCTACATATACTAAACATACACCAAACACAAAAAAGTGATCTCCTACATAATAGACTCGTTAGAATTTGAGATAGAAAAATAAAAATACATCTAACAATAATAAACGAGCATGTTATTGTGTCCGTCACATAGACAATCAACGTGTTTTGACATTGTTCCTGGTTGTGAAGAAAAGAACGGAAGCACAGAACGACATGAACTCAATGCCATCTACAAGATGTGCTAAATAAATTATATTCGGTAGAGTTATGTATGAAGTTCTAAAAAAATATATAAAGGGAATTATGAAACTGAATAATAATAATAATAATAATAATAATAATAATAATAATAATAATAATAATAATAATAATGATAATAATATTATTATTATTATTAATGATGATGATGGTGATGATGATGATGATAATAATAATAATGATGATGATGATGACGACAATAATAATAATAATAATAATAATAATAATAATAATAATAATAATAATAATAATAATAATAATAATAATAATAATAAATGTAATTACTGGGGTAAATATTACCGCAGGTGAAAAGGTGATTGATATGTTATTTTGATAATATGGCAACTGGAAGGTTAAATCAGATTTTTTTCAATGGCTATTTGAGTTGTAGTAGTGGGCGAATTGCGCATTATTGAAAGTTGTAACCTTAAGACAGCTGTAACGTTCCATAAACGCTTGTTTTACAACAGTATGTTTCTTGAATCTGTCGTCTGATTAGAAATTACTTCGGCACGTACCAGATATTCCTCAAGAGTTTTAGAGCCACAGTACAGTGTCAATGCTTCAGAATGATCTGGTGTAGGTTTGGGGTCTCAAGGTGGAAAGTTATTTCCAATGTATGTCCAGGAAATGTGTTTGTTATCAATCTGGTGTTAGCTGAATATCGGAATCATTCCTCGCTCAGTTCATTTCTTGACTATTACTGCCAGTACTAGTATCGTGACTTCGTTTATTCACTGAAGTATCAGATATTTGGACGGTATTTTCTAACCTGAATAAAATAAATAATCAATGTTTTTGTAGTATCTAATGATGTGAAATATATTGGAAAGAAATGATGTGTTCGGAGAGCATCGTGTCGAATTATTGATTTTTTTCCTCGATTTTAATGTTTTTATTTTTGTGATTCAGTGATATGTACCTCTGTACAACTGAATAAATATAAATATAAAGTTAATCATAAGTTCATGTTTACTCCACCAATCACGACCTGCTATCCAAATTAGAAGGGACGTGTGTGTGTGTGTGTGTGTGTGTGTGAGTGATTTGTATTTTTTACGTAGCTTTAACAATTTTTCAGTCATATCGCTACGATGTCTGCAGTGTGGCAGCTTAGAGTGATGTCAAGCACTAGGGCATTATGCTCCAGACATATAGCATGAAGTCCCACCCAGTCACATTATCCTGATACCGAGCAGACCAGTCCTAACACTAGCCTCTTAATTCTGAGCGCCAAGCGAAGCAGCTGTTAGTACCATTTTTGTAAGTCTTTGGTATGACTCGGTTGGGATCGAACCCACGACCTTCCGCATCCGAGGTCTTTTGTTAGAACTATCCCCAAAACCAAATCGTTACCACAAATCGTTAGGCCACATGAGTCAACCTTCTTTAAAATCAATTAAAGGATAAGATTTTGAGCTAAACATGCAATATATTTCCCTAACATATAAAATCTGTATTATTCAATACGTTGGAAGAAAGCTTTAATTTCAGAAAGCGAATGAATAATTAACTACAAAAGCCACATTCGCAAGAAAATCAGCGCTAAACTCGATAACAACTTCACCTCAACTACACTTTGAGTACATTACATCGAAATACCAAAGGAATGAGTATTATAACCAGTCTAGAGTATTATAACCAGTCTAGATTACACAGGTAAGGACAGTCGCAACTTTGTGGTTAATCCTGCCGTTCGGAGCAACTCGGTTATTTACGAAACAAGAATTGACTAAGAAGTTGCGAATACATCGAACACTTTTTTATGGTCTTATATCAGAAGAGCATATGGGTTGGTATGTGGTCTGACACCAGTCCATCAGTTATCACAAGTTTGTTATACCTACTATTCCTTAACTTACAGCTTCTATTCTTAAACTACTTTTAGGGTTGCCATAAAAGATTCCACTCACAATCAGATAGACATGTACGAAAATAATGCCGTTCGCAATTCCAATATACGGCCATAGTGTTCACGTTGGAAATCTTTTTATCGCTGCTCCTCTTGATTGGAAGGTAATATCAGCATGGAGTTTACACTAAAAGACACTTATGATGTATAATTAGTTCTGAATAAAAATGAATGCTGATTTCGGCCCAATATGGCCGCCATAGCGGCCATCTTGGAAGTTTTGTTATCGTTACTACTACATGGGATTTGTACGGAACTACGTCATATGCTGTCTAGATGCTCCTAAATACAAATGGAACTGATTTAAAGTCCAATAAGACCGCCATGGGAGCCATCATTGAGTTCTTGTCTCAACTCCTTCTGAACAGAATGTTATTTTTGACGTGGGGTTTTTACCAAAACTTCTTGGTTTCAGACATGGTGTCGATGTGATATCCAATAAGATCGTTACCCAGAGGCCGAATTGAAAATTCTAGTTAACCCTGCTACTATTAAATGGATAGTTGTATCAACGTGAGGCTTTCCCTTGGGTCCTAAAGGAGAATTAAGTCAAATTGAATTCCAATATGGCCTCAACCAAATATCATATCGATATGGCTTTTAAACTTTTAAACAAAAGACTTTTTATAATGCCTACTTGGCCCTAAATGAAAATTGTGCTGACATGAATTATAATATGGCAGCCACAGTGACCAGCTTGAAGATCTTGTTTTTTACTTCTGAACAAATGGTCATATCATGATGCTGTATTCACTCAATGACATCTCATAATATTGTGCTCATTTTAAATTAAAGTGTCGCTGATCTGACGTTAGCTATGTGGTCATCTTGAAAACTTTGTTTTAGCTATTACACTTAAATGGACAATGATTCTGAAATGTGCTTTTCATTGGAATATTTCTTATTTTGTCCCTTTGGTCCTTATTGAAAATTACTTATCTTCAATATCGTCTGCATGAATAATATTGAAAATATTATCTCTGCTCCAAGATTGATAGCTATATATATATCATCATGAGGATTTCACGAAGATACCTAGCTGGTCCTAAAAGAAAATGGCGTCAATCGTATATCTAATATGGATGCTATGACGGAGTCCGGAAAATCTTGCTGTCACTACTCCCTTTGAATGAATGATAAATATAACTTGACTTGGAGTTTTAACCAAAATACTTCTGATGTCCTAAGTGAATAAGGTGCCAATCTGACATGCAATATGCCCATCACAGGAACAAATCTGAAAATATTGTTATCGCCGAAAAATATCAAAAATGATATAAACAATCAATTATTAAATGGAAGGAATCCGTGCCGTTTTAATAAGTTTGGGGTCCTTGGCACAAAGTCTAACCTTAAAGTAACCAGAATTGCACTGCAATCTCTCAGTCTCAGATATAGAGCATTGCATTTCCATGTGCATGTGTGTCATTTTCTTAAATTTATTAAAATAGTACTATACCGATAATACAACCATCACCGAAATTTTTTTTTTGGACCGCAGCGCAGACCCTGCTGCGTGGGGCCGTAAGCACGTGCCTCGCGTACCTATGCCTTAAGCGGCACTGTAAGAAATGGTATCATATTGAACATTTTTACGCTCAGTTGAGCGTCAGTTCTTACCAGGAAGTCTTGTATGGTGTGCGAAGATAAACCTCAAAATCTAATTGCAGTCTACAGAAGGTAAGCAATGAAGATTTATGGCAACAACTGAGACTGGAGTTTGTAACATGATCTCCATGTAGTAAAGCAGTCGGAAATAAAGAAATATTCCACAAGAATGTACAATTTTATGAATCTTGGCGATTATTGGATCTGGATTATATCAGTGTTTATAATGGTCCCGCTACCGTTGTGGTCTAGGTCAGAATCTACCATATCTATAAATAGACACCTTGCCATGTGAGTGCCTTGATAGATGTTTTGTGAATTTACGAGTCATTGTCAACTATCGTTTTCTAGAGATATGGATCACGTTGAATCAGCTGTTTGGTTATGGGTTTAGTTTAGCCAATAGTGTTAATACATACACTTAATCGATGGTTTTAAGGTATGGGTTTAGTTTAATCAATAGAGTTAACATGCATTTAATCAATGGTTTTAAGGTATGGGTTTAGTTTAACCAATAGTGTTAATACATACACTTAATGGTTTTAAGGTATGGGTTTAGTTTAACCAATAGTGTTAATTCATACACTTAATCAATGGTTTTAAGGTATGGGTTTAGTTTGACCAATAGTGTTAATACATACACTTAATCAATGGTTTTAAGGTATGGGTTTAGTTTAACCAATAGCGTTAATACATACACTTAATCAATGGTTTTAAGGTATGGGTTTAGTTTAACCAATAGTATAAATACATACACTTAATCAATGGTTTTAATGTTTGGGTTTAGTTTAATCAATAGTGTTAATACATACACTTAATCAAAGGTTTTAAAGTATGGGTTTAGTTTAGCCAATAGTGTTAATACATACACTTAATCAATGGTTTTGAAGTATGGGTTTAGTTTAACCAATAGCCTTAATATATACACTTAATGGTTTTAAGGTATGGGTTTAGTTTAATCAATAGTATAAATACATACACTTAATCAATGGTTTTAATGTATGGGTTTAGTTTAATCAATAGTGTTAATAAATACACTAAATCAAAGGTTTTAAAGTATGGGTTTAGTTTAACCAATAGTGTTAATACATACACTTAATCAAAGGTTTTAAAGTATGGGTTTAGTTTAGCCAATAGTGTTAATACATACACTTAATCAAAGGTTTTAAAGTATGGGTTTAGTTTAACCAATAGTGTTAATACATACACTTAATCAATGGTTTTAAAATTTGGGTTTAGTTTAGCCAATAGTGTTAATACATACACTTAATCAATGGTTTTAAGGTATGGGTTTAGTTTAATCAATAGTGTTAATACATACACTTAATCAAAGGTTTTAAAGTATGGGTATAGTTTAACCAATAGCGTTAATACATACACTTAATGGTTTTAAGGTGTGGGCTTAGTTTAACCAATAGTATAAATACATGCACTTAATCAATGGTTTTAATGTATGGGTTTAGTTTAGCCAATAGTGTTAATACATACACTTAATCAATGGTTTTAAAGTATGGGTTTAGTTTAACCAATAGCGTTAATACATACACTTAATGGTTTTAAGGTATGGGTTTAGTTTAACCAATAGTATAAATACATACACTTAATCAAAGCTTTTAAAGTTTGGGTTTAGTTTAGCCAATAGTGTTAATACATACACTTAATCAAAGGTTTTAAAGTATGGGTTTAGTTTGACCAATAGCGTTAATACATACACTTAATCAATGGTTTTAAAGTATGGGTTTAGTTTAGCCAATAGTGTTAATACATACACTTAATCAATGGTTTTAAAGTATGGGTTTAGTTTAGCCAATAGTGTTAATACATACACTTAATCAAAGGTTTTAAAGTATGGGTTTAGTTTAACCAATAGCGTTAATACATACACTTAATCAATGGTTTTAAAGTATGGGTTTAGTTTAACCAATAGCGTTAATACATACACTTAATCAATGGTTTTAAAGTATGGGTTTAGTTTAACCAATAGTATAAATACATACACTTAATCAAAGGTTTTAAAGTATGGGTTTAGTTTAGCCAATAGTGTTAATACATACACTTAATCAAAGGTTTTAAGGTATGGGTTTAGTTTAGCCAATAGTGTTAATACATACACTTAATCAAAGGTTTTAAGGTAGTGTTATGCCTTTTCAACTGATAGCGATGTAGCTGATATATATATATATATATATATATATATATATATATATATATATATATATATATATATATATATATATATATATATATATATATATAGAGAGAGAGAGAGAGAGAGAGAGAGAGAGAGAGTTAGATAGATAGATAGATAGATAGATAGATAGATAGATAGATAGATAGATAGATAGATAGATAGATAGATAGATAGATAGTGCCGGATTACCAAAAAGGCAGAGTAGGCACCGGCTTATGGTATGGGCCTCACGCCTTTTAGGGTTGGTAAAATTAAAAACGTATTTGGAGATGATTTGCGGGGGGGATATTTCGACTGCCTAGGGGCCTCCACAGGGTTTAATCAGGCACTGATCAGGGGACAATGGGACTTCTGTTCTAAAAAAGGGTCCCGGTACTATGGGGGACAAATTTATAAGGACAGTGGGAATTAGGATTACAGACAGGGTCCCGGCACTATAGAAAAAAAAGGCATTTAACTGGTGTGATGTCATGGTACTGGATACTGAGGATACAATGGCAATAAGGTTGCAAGAGGCTGACCTCATTTGGGCGGAAAAGTGTTGCAAGTGGCTGGCCTGAATATGCGTTACATTATAGACAATAGAGATACAGACACAGAGATATGCTTAGAATCAGGGTTAGAGATATAACATATAACACAAACATAGATTTATAAACATAAATCAGTCATATAAAAAAACGACTAAAATTTATTTTGGGCAACAGAGAATAAATATCTTTTCAAGGCAATGGGATGGCCCTGTAAATGGCCTTTGGGTTGTTTTTTAACACCTTTCAGCTAGCATAGACGTATCACACGGATGATCTGTGACGTCACATTCCCTATATATATGCGTTTAGTCTGGAAAGGATAAACATATTAAAGTGACCACCTGCGAGCCTCACAAGATTCTAGGTTTAGCCACACACCAAATCGTCAGACGGTCTTTGGAAAAACTATCAAATCGTGTACCAGAAACGGGTGCGGTTTCCTAACCACTTCACTTTACCGTAAGGCCACGCTAATATTAGTCAGCTTATAAAAAGGGAAAACGTTCAAGACCGATAGTTCACCGTGACTTCCATCGCCAAGCGAGAAAGATGAATCCTAACAAACATGCACAATTCATATTAGGTGATTTGTTCAAGTGGAGTTCGATGCTGTGCCATGCGATTACGCTTTGACCTCATTGATTTAGTATCACATCATGGCAACTTTGCTAGGATTATACTGCAATACCTAATGCGGAAAGTGGTGTCGTGCGTGTCAAACATGACAGATACGATAGCAATGCCACTCGTTATCGTGGACTCTTTACTGGTTTTCATTGTCAGGGTCATTCTTCATGTGACATCTACGGATATCATCCATGCCTGAGTAAACTACTACTGGTACCTGAATGCTATAAAAGGACTGATTCATTTGAAAGCGTTCCAAAGGTCAGACATTGATTAGCTACCCAAAATGTACACTTAATACCTCTAACAAAAAAGGTATAAGAACTTGCTACCATGCCACGACCTTTGTCATTAGTGACCAACAATTTCCATGGAAGGAAATCAATACAATATTCAGACTGTTGCGGTTTACCAAAACGTTTTACGAGAACTGGGTCCAGTGAATTTGGGTCGACGTGTGGTGTGTGTTTAAGTGATTTCGTTTATCAGCCGATTGATTGTGTGCTCTGTACTATCTGTACCACACAGGTCATCCAAGACATGAAGGTGGTAACTTTAAATGTACACGAGAGACTCATTCTGTCAAAAGCCTCGCGCTTTCATATCGATACTTTTCGACCTCTACGGAAAAAATACTCCTCAACGATTAGTTAATGAAGATTTTTACGAAGATGTATTTGAAGCTTGTGACTTACACCCTCTCTAGCAAGATGCACGTGACTGGAAAACACATTTGGTTTCGAATTTTGGACAAAAGAAGAGGAAAACTATGCCATTCATGACAGGATCATCATTGACATGGACATCCCCGAGCGCCATTACGGGAAAACCCCTGTATGACTGTGCCAAGTGTAGAGCCTCTAAGAACATTACAAACTGTCCCCAGGACACCACCCCTTCGCCACCAAAGATGTTGACAGTGACATGTTTTTACTTTTGGATCGACGCTTCGCAAGTCATCGACTTTACAAAAAAGTGACCATCATGCCCTTCAACACAGCCTCAACAAGCACAGTGTCCACTCCTTCACTGAGTTCTTCTGCAAGATCTACCAAAGTAATCCTTGTCGATGTGGT
Organism: Potamilus streckersoni; assembly: GCA_016746295.1. Taxonomy (NCBI): domain Eukaryota; kingdom Metazoa; phylum Mollusca; class Bivalvia; order Unionida; family Unionidae; genus Potamilus; species Potamilus streckersoni. The sequence goes on along the minus strand of JAEAOA010002353.1, from coordinate 4,737,776 downwards.
TTAGAGAACATGTGCCTAATACGCAAATCATCTTTTTCGGCCAAGTCTTTGTGGTGTATTGTGTCATCGGTGCTGCCATTGCCAATTTGAGTTTGCAACAAAGAGACAAACAATTGTAGACCATTTTGCTTAGCAGTTTCATCGGTTACCTTCTTCCCAATCCTTCCCAAAAATACTCTAACGGTAACAAAGGGAGTATGGCATCCAACGTCAGTCACCCTCCCAACAGTCATCAAAACAACAATCCTCTTTTAGATACTCCTCTGACATCCAGTGACCGCTTGGACAGCAGAACTCTGGGATTATGAATATCAATTTTACTTAACTTTTACTCATTGACAGTTCCAAGCATGTGTTTCAACACAATACTTTGCGCTGTTTCAAGGTCAGATTACCTCAGGCCATCCAACTGGATCACGAAGCCCATTGGGAAGTGGCTTTAGTCGAAATGATTCACCGTTCACAAATCAAAAATAATCACTGAAAATCAAAACACGTTTGCGGTCGAAGTTGTGAACGGTCAGGTGTAACAAGACTTGAACAAAACTGCAGATGCCTCTATTAAACAACAATTGTCCCCCGATACTCCACGGTATAACTACATGATGAAAATTTTCGCAGGCTATTTGTTTGCGGACAACATCTGGTGGACACGACACGATTGGTTCCTAATTCAATACGTTGTCTCTTGACGTACGAAAAATAAGTCAAGAACACCCATCTGGATGCTTGCGTAGTATGAAAACCTGACACGGTAGGCCAATTCAAAGACACCGATTTGATTACAGATAAAGAACCAAACCACAATGTGGGATTCAACAAATGATGTAACAAAATCAAGGATGGGCAGAGTTTAGAACTGATGGATCGTTTTCAAGTAGACATGTGATTACAAAAGAATTAATTGCTGAATGGAGTGGATGTCCTCCTAAAACTCAATCACGGCAGTACCGCTTTTCATTTGATTACAAAATAGTAATTGGAGAAGCCAAACTCTACGTGCGACGGAAAATGGCATTTCAACAGAATGATTGTCAAGTATCCGACAGAACGAGTGTAAGTGAAAACATTCACTATTGCCGGTGGACTCGGTTCCAAGATCGACCATCATCTGTTCCAAGGATAGTTAAACAAATGTTTAATCATTGGCATCGTTAGCAATGCAGTCCTTAACGGAGCCCCCGATCAATTTTTTTTCAAGTGTGAACGTTACAACGTGTCCAAGATTGAAGTCAGTCGCGATGGCAAAACCTTGTGTACCAGACCCTTCGAAACTGACATTGACAAGAAGAATATCTGAGGTCGTACTTGTCCCTGTATGACGCTGACGGACAATAGAGACCAACAGTAGTCATGGCATTTCGTACAACGATTACGCAGGAGGTTACACTTTGTGGGCTTTGAATTTCACTCCAGACCTAGGCAGCGACGAGGGACATTTCCACCTAAAAATTCTCGTCAGTTTCGTGTGGAACTTGAGTTTGCTAGAGCTCTACCCGAGACGGTGAACGTCATCTTGTATGCCGAATTCGGCAATTCGATAGAAATCAGCAGTTTAAAAGAAGTTATTTTAGACTATTAGAAGCTAAGGAAGACTCCTTTACCTCCTGTAATGCTGAAGAATCTTTGGAAATGGAATGGAATAATATTGTGGAAGCAGAACCCAAAGACAAAGACGAAGTTATGATGATCATATCCAGATGGCCAGAACAAGAACACATTTAGTCTCCTCTTTTGCCAAACAATTAAGGGTTGATCAAGAAAAATTGTTATGGATATCACAGGTTTTATTCGCTTCATGTATTCTAAGTAAATTGACATCTTTTTTTATTTCTTCTTATGTGCTGAAGGCAACGAGTGTTAAAAACGACAGTAATACAGCAACATCATGCTTTAAAATCATAACGTCGCTTTTTCGGACGTATTGTCGCTGCTATCATTAAACTTAGTGTTGCTCGTCCATACTAGTTCGTTCCAACTTAGTTGTTTTTACCCTTTCAGACAATTAATAAATAATTAACTTTAGACACTGGAGTAGCTTTGGACACGCTTGCGTACAGTGCATCCACCCACCCCCAAAAATAGTAGTCAAAATCCCTTTTTGGCTATTTCACTTGGCTTCCATCATTCATTTTACACCAAAAACAACTCTTCCTCCTGTGGCCCAAGTGCTTAAAGCGTCCGCCTCGCATCCGGAGGTTGCGGTTTCGAACCACGGCCGAGTCATACCAAAGATTTATTAAAACGGTACGTGGATCTTCCTTGCTTGGAGTTGAGCATTAAGAGATTAGTGTCCAATCTGGTAGACCTGGTGTTAGGGTTAAAGTGACTGGGTGGGACATGATGATACATGTCTGCGGCATGATGTTACAATGCTAGACATCACTATAAACTGCACACTGCAGACATCGTAGCGACATGACTACAACCGTTTAAAAGTACTTAAAAGTAAAAACAAAAACCGAGACAAACACACAGAAAGACAAATCTAAGCTTTAACACTAGTCCTCAAAAATAGTTACAGACTATTTGTAAACGCCTTCTCGTTTCCTCAGCATGCTCCAATTATATGCTCAAAGCGTCTTAATATGACAAAGACACCACCATCCTGGCAAAAAGCAACCAACTATGCAATGAACAGATGTAAAATGGGATGAGAAAAAGAGTCCATCTTTTTGACACAACATGGATTACGTTACAATGGATCTTCATTCGTCTACAGGCATCGATCTCTCCATCTATCTATCATGCCATCATATATATATATATATATATATATATATATATATATATATATATATATATATATATATATATATATATATATATCTATATATATATATATATATATATATATTTAAATTTCAGAATTAATTCAAGAACATTGTATATTTGTATTTTTTTAAAAAACACCCAACTAATTTCAGGCTGATTGATGGCGCACAAAGAGGAAATTGTGACAGCTCCGACAGCAACGGAAGAGGAAATAACGTTTATTGATGACGTCAAGGACCACCCAGCACATGCGTCACCGTCACCAGTGTCTCAGGTAATCAAATGCATCATAAAAATTAATCAGACGTTGACATTTGTACGTAACTTTAATAATGTCATGAAGGGTGTTATAAATCGTCAGAAAAATACTTTTAAAGTAAAACTTAGGAACCAAATAACAGCAATCCTTGGGGGACTTTGATCATTTCAGGATTTTCTGTTTAAGCTTTAATTTCGGTCGATTGGAATAATCAGTAAATATGTTTAAATTCATACGAACCACTCCGATAAGACACCCACTGATAAGCAGCTGATACGTTAGTGTCCTGGTCCGTTAGAAGAGCAGGTACAAAATCAGACAATATTTCAAGATAGTTGCATACAATTCGAAGCATGTTTTTGTCCATAATTTTTCTCTGAAAACATTTTCGCGAAACCAATGTAGCGCACCGAAGCCAGTAAAATATTAACTATTTGTTTTGGCTGTTTTTATTATATTAATTGTTCTGATTCAATCAAACAATTTGTTACAATGTCATTTAGTAATACAAAGTCTTTTTCTGAACCTCCCGTTGATCGGATATAAAGGTTTTTGAACTCGTTACACATTATCATTAATTTGTTGTGTCAGTTTTCGCTGTGCTTTTACTGGTTCGATTACCAGGAGTCGTCTTTGTTAAAATATTGTAGCGATCGTGGATGTGTTAACATATGCGGGGAGAGGGTGAGTCCTGGTTTGGTCGACATGAAATAAAGCATAGCCTTACTCCTTATTTGAAAACTGACTGCAATATTGTCAAAAGGATTGTATCTCTTCATTTGTGACTATCATTCAATTTGAATCAGATTGCCTACTTTGGTTTAAAGTTGTTCAGACTGGTTGCGAAACTGACGTTGCAAGTTTTCTTACTAAAAATGAAACTGATACGTTTTATCCTAAATGATTATCATTTGTATTTCCAATAAATATGCATTTTCATGGTAGATTTTGATGCCAGAGATCATGACGTCATTGACTCATTGGAAAAGACTAGTTTCTTTTGAAGCTCTTCAATGTTGGTGCCGATTACATAAAAGTCTTCAATGATACCGCGAAAATTCTCGTTGAGTATCAGTTACCACAAACCTATTAGCGATTAGGAAATTTATGCCACTGAGGAAATAGTAATATTCATGCATCTGTAGAGAAAACAGACTAAGCATATAAAATGGAAGATGTTGCCACGATACAAGCATTGATTCTACAAGTTTTCTAAATACATCTCTTGACTATTATGTCCTTTCTAGCTTTACTCAGAAATATAATAGTAATTTTTCCATACTTGAACCTGACCCATTATTTACATTTGGCAATTCTTTGTTAGTTACTAGTTTTAGTTTTGTCACAAAAGTAAGCAAATTTTGCCTGTCGACAAAAATACTTCATCACAAAAACTATTATGATAAGAAAACAGAAATCTAATTTTATTAGCTATATCGGTCATAGACCAAAAGAGCTTATGGGATGATTTATTGTCCGTCGTCTTTCGTCCGTGGTCAGATGTCTGTCCGTCCGTTAGCACAAGTTTATTATCGCTAATCCTAAAGTACGTACTTGAATGATTACCATTAAACTTTAAGCAAGCATTAATCCCATGGTCTAGTTGGCGCTATGTGATAATAGTGCTGATCGCAAAACCAATATGGCACACTCAGCGGCCATCTTGAAAATCTTTTTATCGCTATTTCTCCTGGTCTTCTCATTATAGTGATTTCACCAAAAGACTTCCTATGATATCTACTTGATCGCAAATGAAAATAAAGCCGATCTGAAATCAAATATGGCTGCCATGGCAGCTATCTTAAACAAATTATTATCGCTACTTCTCCTGAGTTTTCCGTCGTATAAACATGGAGGTTTTACTAAAAGACTTCTCATGATGTTTGGTTAGTTTTAAATATAAATGGTCCTGATATGATGTTCGGTATGGCCGCCATAGCTGCCTTTTTAAATATCTTGTCACGCTTTCTACATGGATGGTCATATCAACATGTGGTTTGACTGAACGACTTCTTACGATGTCTAATTGCTACACGGCAGCCATATTATAAATCTCTTTGCCGCAACTCCTCCTGAAGAGAAATGTATGCTGACGGAGGTTTTAACCAAAAGGTTTCGTCCAGTTGGTCTTAAATAAACATGGTACCGAATACACGTCCTGTTTGGCCGCTACGCACAGACAGACACACACACACACCTACAGTGTATATTTGAGAAAAGAATGTGACACAACGCACTGATGCTGAGACAAAAACTTTCACTAAACAAATTGCATTTAAAAACCAAAACTGTGAATAATACTTCGTTGTTTTGCTGTTGTTGTTTTGTTATGTTTTGTTTTGTTGTTCTTCAATCATGCCGCCACTATTTTTATTCTCAAATAAAGATCATATTTATGTTCGGTTTCAGATCAGACATTGACGTATAGCAAAAAAAATTCGTGCTACAAATCGCTGTTCATAAAATTACAATAAACGTCTCTTCATCTTGCTTTAAAGGGTGCGTATTTTTCGTAATCATATCAAGAATTTACTAGTCAAAACTTTCAGTATTGCAATAAGGGAAGCAACTTCGCTATGCCTGTTCCAAATATAATCTTAATGCCGTTTAAACCGTTGACATGATTAGGAGTCGTCCGCTTCGCGAACAATTCATCCTTCTATACAATTTTAGTTATATTTGAAAAACATGTATATTGTGTATAGAGGAACATCAAAGCATAGAAGAAGTTGTTTGTTTTATGTTTTGTTGTTTTAAAACGTCTGGTCTTTAGACAAACTTGGTTTATTGGGGAATTGGTTGGTTGGTTATGCAACGCATGCTGATTTTTATGTAGTTTGTCAAGTACCTTATTCGCCTCTTTTATGTCAATCTTCCTTACCAAATATATTTTCGTTTTTTATCTATTTCGTTATATTTGAAACTCATGATCCTGTACAATTCAATATGGTAATTGAAAAAAAACCCCAAGATATTTAGTAACTTTTCTCAAAATATGCGTCCGTGTGTGATTGCCACAACACCAAAAGCTTATATAAAAGAGATGGCTGTGGTACTTATGTTCATTCCTTCCATGAGCTTGTAGTATAATCGATTCATATCATACTAATTTCCTTCTTTTTCTCTCTTTTTATCTTTTGTCGACAACTTACGCTTGATTTTCTTTGTCCTTGTCATAATGCATATGCTGAAAGTTGCAGTAAAAATATTTATATACAACTTTTGAACTGTTGTACTACGAGATAATCTACTTAGCCACTATATTTGCAACTGGATGTGTATTGAAATTAAAAGAATTGTATAAGTTAGTGGATTTAGTTCAAATCAATAATTTCTAAGTTTGAACTTATTGCAAATTGTATCTATACAAACATTAAATAAATGTTAAAATTAAAGTGAGTTAATAAACAAATAGAGCCGAGTTGCAAAAAGTATTGATGGAAAATATCGATGCCATGTCATGAATTAGTTTGCTTTTCACGCACTCAGATTTTTCCCAACCCGAAACCCCAATAACTTTTCCACACTGCACATTTTTGCGCACGTGTTAATATTGTAACTCAAGTGCAACCGCGTAGAAGCTTGCGTCGTGGGTTGGGACCTGCAGTGCAGTGAGCTGGCAGTCAGATCGATATATATTGACAATACATATGTGATTTACCGTTAGAGAATTGCAGTGGACTATTATATAACGCTGTCAGAAACCACACAGTTTGACACATATATTATTATGAAAGAATGCTAGAATTAAATTACTAGACCCATGATGTATTTCTAAAATATTCGGTTTGCTTTTGGTCCTCAAATCTCAGAGACAATCACGACCTTCATTTGTGCACCAACATGCTGCTTGTCGCAGATGTTTTCGAGACTTTTCTTGATACTGTCATCCACATGTACAAGCTTGAACCTGCACATTCTTTTGCATCACCGAGAATAGCTTGGGATAGCTGCTCTCGAAAAACGAGATCGAGTTAAAAATGCTCACTGACATAGATCAACGTTTGCTTATCGAATGTTTTATCTGCGTAGGGATTTACATGGCAATTTCACTGTTTCGCACGCGCGAACAAACTGCTCGTAAATTAAAACGACCCTGCCATGGCAAACAGTTACATAATGTATCCTCACGCCAATAACTGTATAAACTGCCAGAGATACACCCACCGCTAATATCTGTTCGCGAGCTTCAAATTTCAAATCTCGCGGATGGAAATATACATTAACAAATACTCCAGTTCGACAGCAACAGTGATATTGGATACTTACTCGAAGTCAACCAAGAATTTAACCACCCTTACGAGTGATGTATGTACGCAGCAAATGGATGTCACCATTCCAGTGTGCGATCGTTGATTATTCCGGATGTAGGTTCTCTGACTGTACCGAGATTGGTCCGAACTCGCCGCGCAAGTTAACTATGTCTTCACATAAGAAGCTTACAGTTGCATTTACGGTTGGAAATGTATGCTTGTAAAATCCACCTGATGCTACGGTTTTGTCAGAGCGTGTGAATTGCTCCTTACATTTAGATGAATACAAATGTGCGAACAGTTGCTTAGAATGAATTTGAAAAGGATTTATTTCAGCTGATGAACAGTGCCGTATTCACGAGAATCATGGAAAATCAGCACAAACTAATTCAGTGATTATTTTAAGTGATCAACAAAACTTGCAGGTTGATTATCGATAGGGCACTGGAATAATATAAGATATTCAATGGTCGACTCATTGCTGTAAAATGCAATAAAGACAAGCTGAAGATGGCGAAGCTCACTTATGTTGGCCCCGTTAAAGTTGCTCATGCACGAGTTTTATAAAGACTGGATCCGGTCATGTTCCGGTGACATCATTAAGATGCTATACACAGATACTGACGCGTTTGCTGATACACATTACTGCTAATAACCTCTACGTAGACATGGGAGAGACATCGCCTGTGAACCAGTTTGGCACCAATGAGCAAACAAAAGACCACTCGCAGTTAAGTAACACAAACAACACGTTGAGGGGAAATTCAAGAACAAATGCGTTGGCAAGCCGTTGAGCAATACGTGGGACTGAGACATAAAATGTACTTTATCATTGTAAGAACTGGCAAAAACATCAGTAAAGCCATTGAAGTTCCCCTGGTTGTGGTCGCAAAAGATCTCATCCAAAGTATGTGTGTGAAGTGTTTTCGACAACGACGTGAAAACTCATACACAGCAAATCTTATTCTGCTGAAGAAATATCGCATGGGTGTGTATCGTTCCGCCAAGCTAAGTTTGTTCCCACTAAATACCAAGCGACAGATTGTTCCTGATGGATCACTACTTATGAGAACGGGCACGCACATATCCCAAAAAAGGTCCACTCGGTTTTAATGTTTGTTCGTCCAATGAGCAAAGTGGTAAAGCTTGGTTGCCTCGATTTGAAATTTAAGTGCTCCCAAATAGCAGCATCGCTCTGAGATCCGAGATCGATTATAAATTGTGCGTATTGATACCCGACAAATCGTTCGGTCAGTGTACAATTGAATCGTTCCAATATGGTTGAATCACGATGTACATTAACATGTCCACGAAGAACCCGCACATGTTGTATCACAAACAAGTAACAACTTCGAGAAATTGTTTTTCTAGATCCACCTGCAAAAACCGGCCAATATAGGTCTATGTGCATAAATACATTAAAATACAGCTGAAAAAAAAAACTTATTGAATCGTGGGATTTTAACGACTCGGCTTACGTGTATCTGCTTGCAACATCTATGATGGACAGAGTGTGTTTATATGTGAATCCAAGTACCCGATCACGTACGAGAAACAATATATCAGCCTTGTGACATCAGTGGGGGTCATCCCATCAAATCATTCACGAAAAAAATCTTCATTGCGCGGATAAAAAAGTATGCCACAACACTTCCTGCAAACCACACTCTGGGGACCCGTGGGTAACTTTTGCCGCGCTGGCTAACTTTCCAATAACTGTGTGTACGACTGATACCGTTTAAGTCATGGATGAGATTCGCTTCGTCATTTTAATGCACGTGGATACTGCTTAATGTTTTATACGGGAGGCCATTTTTTCCAGGATTCGGCCGGTTATCATATCCAGTCGTATATCCAACAGTGTTCAAGGCCGACAGTAATTTTATTCAGGGATATTCCTTCTACCTTCGTGTTCACCCAGGAGGCTTTATTTATGCAGAAGTGATATCACCGCTATGTACTTTTAAACACCAAATCTTCAGCTCCACCGATGGACCTGGAAAGTCCGACAAACATACACTTCTTTGCTCCACATCGGGAATAAGTTTAAGCGATCGCACCATTATGCGTCCGAACCTTGTATTAAATGCAGATCGGATACCAAGTTTTGATTTGTTAAAAATGGCATCATGTCGGTATTTAGCTGCGTACGTTATCTCATCGAGAGAAAGGAAATCGAAGCATGTTTGGACTACTTTGACAATGAATCGACGATTATGGGTATAGCCAGATGTAGTGACGATTTAAGGACGTCCGCTAACCTGTCTTTGATATTTTACATGGAGATAAACGAACATGCAGACCATATCCAGCATGTTTTGCATCCACTTGATCCAGATGCTTCTATCAAGCAGCCGGTTCATAAGCTGACCAGACCTAGTTCTGACGGCGCCGCTGTTCAAAGTCTAAACCCAACTTTCAATTTCAATTACACAGTATTGAGGACAACTTTATGGAACCTCGTTGTTTTGATGTATAATTTTTCTATTATATATTATGGTTCTGCAGAGATATTTGCAAGGTTATTTTTGAAGCCAAACATAGTTATGTTATACTGAATTCACAAATCCAATGATGAAATTTCGTGCTATGACGGCATTGCTAAGTTTTCGAACTTGACACTGTGAATGCCTCATTACTCCTTCTATGGATGCAGCAATGCGCTTGTTGTCGTTTACGGGATCTGGAGGCACGTTAACACAGTCGTTTTCCGTACTCAGCACAGGCTCGACACAACAAGCCGTTTAACAGTTTTCTTGGCACAGAAGTACCCAACAAGTTGCTTATGCACTAAAACATGTTCGTAATGTTTCAAAATAAGGATTAGATTAATATCAGACAAGAACATAGTGTCATGATATATGACAAGCTAGGAGTGTCTGAAGTTTCCCTTCATATAAACGTTTATTAGAAATTAACATATCCAGACGGATTTGCAGATTTCCCAAAAAGACTTCACTACGCTGTGCCCGATTTATTACATTTTATTTGAATATTTGAATTGGAACATGCAGGACGTGGTCAAGATACACTTTCTTGTACGTCTTATTACTGTCTCCTCCAAGGGTTATATGCTTTGATATGGTTCTCTGAGACATGACTTTGTTACTGGTCGCCTAGGATGGCCGGATGAGGGCCCTTGAGGTGTTTTTAGAAAATCTAGTTTCTTCTATTTGAATAGCATGATTAAAAATAATTTCATATCACTATGTTAAAGTAGTCCTAGTGAAACCCTACGTGAGAAAATGAAAAGCACAGTAGGAAACGATTGCGGTCTCTTATTTAGGCATTCTCTGACAGATATAACTGGAAATTACTCCTTGTGGCTAACTCAAACATATACAATGTTCAAAAGGCCAAACAGACGAACACCCCGGTGAAATTAAAGTTATCAAAGTCGGAAGTGGTTCAAGTGCAAAAGAGCGGTGGAATATTTCCATTTTGCGGATGAAGCTCCCGAAGTTGCAAAAGCAGCTATGTAAGGGGCAATCGAAACTGCGTCCGGTATGGCTCTGAAAATGGCGGTTGGTGGACGCATGTCCTTTTGCAGACAAATAAAAAAGAAAAAGGTCATAAGCAACTTGGGAACCTCGCAAACACCCACAGGCAAAGGTGTTTGACTTTTTGAACAAGTCATAGAATACACAAGGTAAAGATATTCGGTTAAGGCCTTGCCTTTAGCAGTCATGAAAGCGCGTTCACTGCCTTATTTTGACTTGCTCACTGTCACGTTGGGTGATGAAATTTGCTAAGAATTCCTGTCTCACGTTTATAAATGTGTTCTGATAGAAATCGTAATTCAAAGTACTGTGGGTAATGGCAATCCTTGTTATATAATATAACGACTGTATACCTATTTTGAAACAGAAACTACCTGTCCGTTCCTTAGCCATTGAGTCACAGTCAAGTTCGTGGTTAATTAAAAAATAAATTTGCCACGGTATTGAGAAACTTTGCTCGTTTTGCAATCGGCCAGCGATGTTGCCGGTCGGCTTAGGCTTAGAGACCGGAAAACCCGACATTATACTATATCAGTGCTACTATCCTATGCAGTTTTCAAAGATACTACCGGTATCCAATAAGAACTAAGATATTCAAATTTTGGGCTGAATTATTCTGTTATATTCATTTTGGAAGAATCAGTGTAGTTTGATTTGACTAAAGAAACATCACGTACTCTGAGAGCAAATTAGGCATTCGTAAAAGAGCGGGAAAAAGGAGTAGGACTTCGCACGAGATTTGTTACAAATGCTTCTGAGAAAGCTTTTCGGGTGGGATAAGGCGCCACCCGAAGATTGGATAGAGACGAATATGTGGAGAGCACGTGAGAATAGGATGTAGTGCGGATGAGCAGGGACGGGAAAACAGGTGCTTATGCGAAGGTGAAAGGCAGGGAGAAAAGGCAGTAGTGCGAAGGCGCAGGGCCGGAAAAGGGAAAGAAGAGTACCGGAAGCACCGAATCTGGATAAAAAGGAGGAAGTTACTGATGAGTAACATAGAAGGGACACGGGAAGGAAACACTCCCACCTTTAATTCCGCGTGATGAAATAACTGGCAGTTTTAATAGGTCTTGTATTGATTAAAAGCAATTTCATTGGAAACGTGTCCTGTAATTGTTGAATACAGTGATATAGTTTATTAAATTGTTATACCTTTCACCTTATTATTTGTATAGTTTTATACACCTAGACCGTCGGCTTTTCTGACTGGGGGCTTGGAGCTATTTAATCTTTTATTTGTCCTTCCCTCTCCGGTGTTAGTAATAATTCCCTAGGGGGCACGTGACACTAATGATGACAAAATCAAACATTTCCGATCTATCTTTATGCGTGAAGAATTTACGTCAACGATCCACCGCACGTAAAAATATTGGCATCGTTATTTTGATTCATACAAGTTCGCACGGCCACGTGGAGTTATGTACTATTTAGATAGACTCTTCATGGGTGATTACTCGCCACCGTTGCTACGGTTGCAAACTCAGATTCACCGTCGAATATGCGGAATCTCGTTGTTGAAGCACACGTAGAATAAATTAAAAAAAAACTCGTTCATAGACCACTAAAGCACTTACTGATATTACAATGTCGCTTAGGAACTACACTTAGGACATATACGAAATGCCTGTAGACAATTATAGACGCGCAAGCGCAGCGACCCAATATAATTCTAACCAGGTTTGCCAACAAAGTCAATATGTTTGACTTAAGTAACTGGGTTGTTTTTGTGTTGACCCAAGCGAGTTTGTGGTTTTTCAAGAACAAATACCTGGAAAACTGCAAACATCACACCTAAGTATCAAAGATATTGTTTTGATCATAGGTCGCCTGAAATGAAAGTCAGTTCGAGTTCAGTTCACCGTCTTTGGCGTCTGTGCATAAGATTTATCATTACATATAGGTGATGGATTCTGAACTCTCAAACAATGATTAATCTGCTGAATTTACAGATGAGATATTGGATCGGCTTGAGATTTTGATTTGTTTGTTGACCAACATCTACATGACAATGGCATTACCGACCCAGATACATATTCAAATATAATTTTGTCAGGGGGCAAATATAAATCAATGATTGGAACCTCCTAGCTGTGCCAGTGCCAACTCGAAGCCAGCTTGGAATCATCGCATTGCCACGCGAAAATACATGTCGTAGACTACACCACTAGTTTCGAAAAGACTCGGGAACTGCTTCTACAATGATGAAATGTACAAAAACAAAACCTCGTTAAAGACACCAAGGAGGGGCGTAATCAGTTTAGTTCTAACTGAACGTGGTGGCAATCCCCTAGAACGCGTTATCATCTTAAGCATAAATATATCCCAAGAAGATATTGTCTTAGATTGCGTGCCAGTTGTGAAAATGAAACAAGATGAGAAATGCATGTGCGTCTTGCACAAGGACAAGGCAGCCTACCGAGCAGTACTGGATTTAGGCATGAGCTAAACAAGCTGCAGCTTAAGGCCTCAGAGTCTCAACTCAGTCTGAATGGCCCCTTCAAAATTTTTTTATACCATCTATGGCCTCTATAGCTTTCCATAGCTTAGAGCCTCACGTTGTCTAAATCCGTCACTGCTACCGAGCGATTATACTTCATGGTGACAATATCAACAAAACAGCTGTGATAGACTCTCAGAGCTACCAATGCTTAAAAATAATCCAAGAGGAGCAACAACTGCGAAATGAAATCATCAAAACACCGTATAAGTAGCGTAATATAGACGTAACGGGAGCCATATTGTTAGTAAATGGTAATTTCAAAGCAGGTTACTGATTTGTTGTCAGAGTATATCTATCTGAACGCAATGCAGCTCCCAACCTATGGTGCAGGTTTCCACGCAAACTTAAGTGGGCTACAATTACAGACACATATGTGTGCAAAACATTTCCAGTGAAGAAGAGTTATTGAAAAAACCGAAATTGGCCAGCCCTTCTAAAGAAAAAAAAACAACAAAAAAACCCCACACATTATTATCCTAACATTATATTTGTTAGAACGTTAAATACAAACGACTGTACATTAATACATTGACCGGGTATATATTATTAGGGTGGGGTGAGGATGGGGCGCTGTAATAACATTTCTCAACAGGTTATCGTACTTCCTGCCCAGTGTCCATTACATGATGTGATGTCACGAGTTCATTGCTGGTAGTACGCTTGATACATAAGATCTTGACTCTAAGATGTTGATAAATATACCTGGCGATCGAAATGGCCTATATAGCTGTATACCAAATGGTTGATCTTAGAGATTGCTTCCTTGTATCATTCTCGACCGTAATCTATATATGATAAAGTATTTCTTACATAAAGGGCACAATAAAATAAGAATATATAAAACTATCTTACGTCAACTTTCTGTTCAAGAAGCTATTCATAACAAAGTGAACCATTTACCTGCGTAAAATTTATATGCCAGTGTGAATATTTCTCTCTAGTGTTTTTTGTAGGTTTTTTTGCGGGGGTGGGGTGGGGGTTGGATGGGTAAGTTGAGAATTCAGACACCAGTGGTTCCTTAATCGTGTTTTGCACATTTAAGATGTAAAGATAATCGGACTGTTCATCGTCGTCTAGAATGATTATTATTATGAGGAGAAGCATTGACTTGCACAACTTATGTTGGCCAGGCATTTGCACCTTCATTTTCAAAGATAGCATCTGAAGAGAGAGAGTACAATCAAGATTAGTCTTCGTAATGATATATAATCCAAATTATAGCATGTTAGCACGAACGATAAATTTCATTGCGTAGAAGGTAATTTTTTCATCTACTTTTAAATGGGGGTGGGGGAATGAAAGGATACAGGTATAGAATGATAACAATTGAAGGAATAACATCACACGGGTGTAATCCTAGTAGTCTGGTTTATAGTACGATTCATATGAATTGAAATGTGAATGTTTTTAATCATTCTAAAGCAAAGACACACGTGTTTGACGCCCACCGGGACACAAAAATGTAAAAGCTGATGCATGTTTGAAATGTACGAGGTGAAGTCAACGGAAGTGAAATATGGTCCAGACAACTATGCGCTTTGCTGACTCAACTACTATCGCGTCATTCCAAATTTGAGCGCATTCCACCCACGCATTTTAATATAAAATATCAACAAAAAACATACCTGCTGTAGATAAAGTTTGATACAACAACAGTGCAAAAATAAGGACGAAATAATATTAAAGATAAAAGGGCTGCATATATAAATTACTTTCTAAGCCGCTATAAAGTGGTTTTATTCAACACTGCTCCAAACAGGATTGCTGCTTATGTGTTGGGTGCTGCGTAGAAAAAACATGGCATATTATATGCATGCACGTAGGAAGGGTAGGTCTGGTGTGAGAGACGCACCCACGACTTATCTTTTAAATTCGTTGATGTAAAAATGGAAAATTAACAACAACAACAACAACAACAACAAGAATAATAATAATAATAATAATAATAATAATAATAATAATAATAATAATAATAATAATAATAATAATAATTGTAATCGTCTTTTATTATATTACTTTTATTATATTACTTTTATTATATTACTTGCGGCCCACCAAACCCTGTTCAGTAAGCACGCACGCATACATATCTCTCTCTCTCTCTCTCTCTCTCTCTCTCTCTCTCTCTCTCTCTCTCTCTCTCTCTCTCTCTCTCTCTCTCTCTCTCTCGAAAACTTCTAGGATTCGAGCCGTTTGTATCATTTTAGTTTTTCTTGCAGAATTAGCTTAATTTTGGGTTTCTGTGGTATTATTGTAGGTGACGAATTATGCTGTGGTCCCCGGATGTTGCAATTGTTTGATATATTAGGTTCACAAATACGATACTGCATGTTTAAAAGCTAGCAGCTTTGGGTGTAAATGTGTTGAGTTATAAATTTATCAGGTCACGTACATTGAGACTGCTAAAAGGTACAGGTGTTAAATCCATCAGCGAAAGGGTAGGCGTTAAATAATATTTTAATGGAAGCCCTTTAATATTTCATGAATAGATCGTGCGATAACTATTTATGCAGGGCTAATACCAGTCATTCAAGACATTTAAACTTAATGCATGGCGTTCGGAAATTGAAAAGAGATGTCGCTGCTCAACCGTAGTAACTAGTCAAAGAAAATAAATATAACCTTCAAACTCTCAAGAGAAAGGTCATTGTTAGACTGGTGTTCGGTTAGCTTAAAATACATTTTCCTTCTTATTTCGCCTTACAAAGTCTATAATAATTTTTTCTTCTTTCTTGAAACTTCTGTTTCTTTCCTAAAAGGTGGATATATATATATATATATATATATATATATATATATATATATATATATATATATATATATATATATATATATATGTGTGTGTGTGTGTGTGTGTGTGTGTGAATTGGATATTTTACTTTCACCATTTCCATATTTATTCAGTATTTAAGATCTGTATGGTTGGTGGTCATCACGGACTGTGCGACCGAAGTTTTTGATTTTTTTTTATTAAACTCATTTAAGTCTATGAATATTCGTTGTTGAGGTCTAGTAAAACATATTCTATTTTAAATACAGTTCCTAAATTACTTAACTCTAACAAAAAGCAATTGCCGTGATAGGTCAATGTTAACAGCACTTTTGTTCTAATGAACGTTTCCGATTGCCGAGCTACCTTCTGGTACCTAAAGACAAAAACTAATTTTCGAAACAAATGGAGAAAAAAAACAACTATCTGAAATAAAGACTTGTTACTGTTGGAAACACTTTTGGAATCGATGTAGAAAAATTTCAAAGAAACTGAATTTGATGTTCTTTCGGTGGAAGAATATGTAACATGTAACATACTTCACACGACTGAACACTGGAGGAGGGGGGCTCCATACTGATGGATTATAAATGAAAAATTCTTCCGGACAAAATGACTACCAGCTTTGTTTTAGACTATGAACCAAGCCGTTAAAAAACAACAATTTAACTCGGGGGGACGGGGCATCATCGAGGTCTAGTCGTGAGAAGTTTTGACTCATAAGAGCGGATTATACTTGGAAAACCGACTCGTCTGCAAACTTACGGATTTCGTTATGAAACAATACGAGTGATAGCTGATCGTATTGACTCTTCTTCGCAACATGCTCATCGGGCCGCACGATGTATCATGTATCACAATTAAATATTTCAAAATAATTATTTTTGAACCAGTATGTATCCTTCAGTTCGTCAACTGGAATTGTTAGCTGAACGTTTTACGAGTCTAAGTGAAATGAACAATATTCTACATTTTATGACGTAGAAACGGAAACTAAATTATCATTTTTGTAGAACGTCTTGTCCAATTATATGAAATGTCCACAGTTTTCATGCCACACATAACCATGTCAGGAAGCTAGACCCATTATCAAGTACATCGTCTCATATGGGCCTAAAATCTAAAACCATATATCCGAATTTAGACCTAAAATCTCTCTCACGTTTAGAGATTATGGTATACAAAAAAAATATATGACGATTAGAAGACGGTTATTCTCTTGGGATGCACTACGTAATATCCTACTGAACAAAAGGCTCGCTGAGTTCACTATTTTAGCACATAGACAAGAATTCTTTATGCATAAGTAAATCCCCACTGTTATGGACCTGTCGATTTACCATGCTGATGTCCAGCAAAATCGATAGCAACACTTTTGCTTGGGTCTTTTGCCTATCATTGATTAACCAATAGCTGATTTATGCTGTAGCCATTTAATGTGGCGTGAAAAGTAAATTAACCAACATTTCTATTTGTACCGATCCATTCACTCATGTGCTTATCTTTAATGCTAAAGGTTGCAGAGAGATCCTAGGTGGCAGCAAGGCTTTCTTGTATCCCTGATGAATTTGCAGACTTGTCACTTTAGTAGTTGCGCTGTCAGGCTGAGCATCGAACATTAGAGACGGGAATCTGATTTGGTTGATGTTGTATGGTGAAAGGACGGGGGAGGGGGATTGAAGTGGTCGATATATGTTCAGTCCTGTGTAAAGTTACCTCTTCACCAGCTTAGCCCGTTCACGTCCAGACCATTTTGATCGCGTGGTGTACCCTTGGCCAAGTAACGAAACAAAGTACTTGACCAGAAAATGATTTTGCTGTTTTCTTCACGCCCTAACGTCAAGAACCCTGTGCTCTTGTGTTGTGTACTACTTCTAAAGCAGGAGTCACAAAACAAATATGGCGTAACACCCCGAGTGTTTATGTACTATGATTCAAGTCCTACTTGGCCAACAGGACACAAATTGTGTCTGAAAATGGAAAACACTCCAGCCCAGTTGATCTATGCTGCGGTGTTCCACAGGGGTCTGTTCTTGGACCTGTTTTCTTCATTCTGTACACTCAGCCACTCTCAAGTGTCATAGATCATTATCCAGTGTCTCACCAATTGTATGCTGATAATACTCAAATATACAAATCTAGCCATCCAGCTGAAGTTGAAGCTACCATCCAAGACATAGAGAGGTGCATTTCTGATGTGAAATCATGGATGACATGTAACAAACTGCAGATGAATGATGATAAAACTGAAGCTATCCTGATTACAAAACAAAGACCTTCTCATTCACTTCCTTTACCTCAGATAATTAATATTAGCAACACCAACATTAAATTCAAGCAGTTAGTACGAAACCTCTGTGCCACTCTTGACAGTATTCTCTCATTGCATCAACATGTCATGAACATATTCCGGGCTGCATATCTTGAGCTGAGACGCATCAGCTCCATTCGCAATTATCTGTCAGTTGATGCCACAAAAACACTTGTGTGTTCTTTGGTACTTTCAAGACTGGACTATTGTAATTCAATTCTGTCTGGTTCATCTCAATATCTACTTCAGAAACTTCAAAAAGTTCCAAACACTGCTGCTCGGATAATCCTTAGAGTACCACGATCAAAGCACACCTATCCCCTGCTCTGTACCCTACACTGGCCATCCATACGATCCAGAATTAAACACAAAATTTGTTCTCTGTGCTACGTTTCACTGACAGGCTCCAGTCCAACATACCTATCTGACATTACCCATATGTATACACCTGCAAGATGCTTATGCTCCTCTTCTGACACTCTAAATCTCAATATTCCCACTATGAAGTTGAAATCATATGGACAACGTTCTTTTGCATACAAGGGCCCAGCAACGTGGAACGAATTGCCCACTGCACTTAGACACAAAGACACAGTGATCTCATTCAAGAGCGCCCTTAAAACCCATCTATTTCAACTGCAAGAACAATCATAATGACCTAATAACGTATTCTTTTTAACGTATCCTTAACTTAAAAATTTACAGCATGTTTTCTGTTTCTAATTTTGTGGTGTTTGCTTTTAATTTTTGTAATCATTTCATTGTATATGGTTTGTTTTTCATAATATTTGTTAAGCGTTGTCAAATGTTGTAAAGCGCTTAGAGCTTCTAAAGATTAGGGGCTATATAAAGTCCTCGTTATTATTATTATTATTATTATTATTATTATTATTATTATTATTATTATTATTATTATTGTTGTTGTTGTTGTTGTTATTGTTATTATTATTATTATTATTATTATTATTATTATTATTATTATTATTATTATTATTATTATTATTATTATTATATACATCTTGAATGTTTCGAGATAAACTCGAGTTGTTAGGGCGAGCACACCAGAGAACATACAAGAACGTGTACTTGGTATTTGGGCTAGAATCCCGCACAAGTCTTACACAACTGGCCGTGATGAATGTATCTGATATTGTGTGAGAAACCCTGAAGGATTTGATCCTCGCTAGTGGCTTTGCTTGCCATTTTTCTGATAAGGTGTTAACACTTGCCCCAAGAAAACACCTAATACACACCCTGCTACCTTGTAGTTTTAATTCTGCATCCCTTGGACACTTATGTATCTGCATAATTAATGAACTAAAATAGATCATTATCTCTAAGATGAAAAAGATCCATCATGGCTTGGTGGGTCCGGAAAGCTGTTGCAAACGGAATATAGATTTTACAATAATTCCTCCAAAGACAGCTGTCAATAGAGATTTCACCCTATGACCACGCGTTCTTCTACTCTCGTCAGATTGGCAGACGAAATTATTTTCCACCATCAGTTCACTGTATAGGATTTACCCTTGAGAAAATTTGGATTTTCAGGGGTGAGTACAGAATATTTATGTCACACATGCATAGGGGAGGATGAAAGAAACATTGAATTTATAATAATTATGAGCAACGTGCGATTGAAATATTAGAATTTAATTTCCATGGTCCCTCTCTGACATCCCCTTAATCGATTATATCGACAGAATATAACTGCAGGTAAAAACGTTCCTTTTCAGGAGTCTCATGATATAAAAAGAGTTGTTTCAGACTTCGAACCTGGCAAGAAAAGAATATTATTTTAGCTTGTATTTGTTTCATATAAGCGCCATTTACTTCAAATATTTCACTTTCATTCTCATTCACTCTGCACTGATGTTTATCCATTGAATGAAATGCAAATGAGGGTTCAGGCGTACCACCTCGTCCCTCGTTTGAGAAGAAATTGAACCTGGATTTGCATAGCCTTATAAAGAGAGACTAAAGTAATCTTTTCCGTAGAAATCGTTGTAACCCATAATGTATTGTCGACCAGGGATGACTTTAAAATCACATAGAATTTGAGAGACGTGTAGATGTCGTTTATCTTTCCTAGAGGTCTGTAAACACAAATTGCGAATAACAAAGTATGTTAGTCTAGCAATAATGTGTTAGCTTCGGGACGTTCATCAAGTCTTTATCTATTTTATTTTTTTCTTCACACAAACACTTCGAAAGGACAGGTCAATGTGAGTCAAGGTTTCCGTCCAACTTTCCATCCGGTTAATCCAATTGAAAGTGATTTAGCAACAATTTGAACCAATTTGTTAGAAAGCTAGCGGCCTAGAGATGATTCTTAATTTCTAATTACATTAAATGCCGTGAAGTGAAATGCCAAAGTTGAAATCAAACGATCAAATCTAGTTTCACGAATTATACTCTGAAATTATGGAAAATCTTTGTCACACGGGACGATACTCTAAATCTGTGTACACGGAGAATCATAAACGCAGATTTGCTTTTTTCATATAAAAAGATGCGTTTATTTAATTAATGCAATTACATCTGGCGTTAATAACGATTTTCCTTCATCAATACAAAGCATGCTTCGTCCAAAATAAATAACTGTTGATACTTCAAGTCTGAAATATTAACGAGCTCTAGTGATGTGATGTGATGTGATTATGATTTTTAATATAGCTTTAAAAAAAATTCAGTCATATCGCTATGTCTCCAGTGTGACAGTTTATAGTGATGTCTACCACTGGGCATCATGCCGCAGACATGTAACATGATGTCCCACCCAATCACATTATCCTGACACCATGCTGACCAGTCCTAACACTAACCTCTTCATGCTGAGAGTCAAGCGAGTCAGCTGTTAGTACCGTATTTTGTAAGCCATTGGTATGACTCGATAGGGGATCGAACCCACGACCTTCCGCATTCGAGGCGGACGCTCTAACCACTAGACCACCGGAGCTCTAGAGCAAATCGCTTCTTTCGCAAATATTTTTATTTATAGATAATATTTAAGGTAAATATAAATAATATTTAAGATAAATATAGATAATATTTAAGGTAAATATTGATAATATTTAAGATAAATAGACAATGTTTCTTTTTGCAACAAGTATGTAGTATTACAAGCAAGATCATATGACATTGCATCGTCTAAACTATAAATCCTTTCTAATCAGAATACAAGCAAGCAAAACACTCAGCAGATAATGAACCATATTAGTCCATGCTTTCGAGACAATATTTAGACTTCCATGCTAAATGGGCAGATCCAGAAATATCGTTGGGAGAGAGTCAGGGGTATACACAATATGCAATTAGAACAGGGGGTCTGTGGGACGAAATCCCATAATGGGGGCCCAGGTGGCCATAGTACACAATTAATTTCACTATATTGTCTCTACATTTGTTTCTCAGTACTAAACTTTCCACTGTGTGACAATCAATACAAATCATATGTTAATCTAAAATACCTTCAAAAATGATTTTACGGTTTAGTTCTTGTCAAGGGTTGACCTGCATTTTTTTGAGAGGCTGAATTGTAAACACAACACCAGGCAACGGAACACAGATTTTTTCCGGATCATCACCATGACCTTATTACTCAATGTGCACTGTCGCCGAAATACACATAGACAACTACACCATAAGCTCACATTTTAAAGAATAAACAATTGCCTTTAAATCCTTACCAAGAATGCCAAAATCTGACTCTAGTATCACCACCAAACTTTGACAGGAAAAGTGATCTAAAAATAGACTGGGACTACATTCGTGGGTACTGAACCGGATTTTATTAATTGTGTACTGATTCCTGAAAGGGTCAATGTTTTTGTCAGTCAAACTTTTTTGTTTGCATGCCACTACTATTTCAACTTCATACATAAAGTCTTTTGAAATTTCCCTGCAAGCAAAACACGTGACAGCTATCAGAAAGTGTATAGTGTTGGTGTTCTATAGGGTGCAATTTGAGATCCAACTGTTCTTAAGAAACCAAAATTAAATTTGCTATATCTTCCTTAATTATAGGAATTTTTCAATGCAGTAAAAACCTAATTGTAATACTTGATAAGGCGTGTCTGAAAATATTCTTGAAATTAAAAAATATTGATATATTTAATTTTAATGAAAATTTAAATAAATATATAAATTTTAAAAACTATTTATTTTACAAAAATTAAATTTTCATACAAGTTATGACATTCAGTTTGACAAATTTAAGGCAGAAAAGTTGATTAATGAATGGTGTTTAAAACAAATGGTAGTTTAGGTCTGTACAACTGATAATATTAATCCCAGGGGTACTGAAGCATGATAGCTCACAATGATTTTGACAGCAAATTGCAACATGCCTATCCAGATGCATATAGGTGTACATACTAAAGAAACAATGACAGGTGCTATGTTCTACATTTATTGTTTTAGGTACTTGGGCAGTTGTTTGTATAACTAATAGCCCACTCAAATTTAAAGTTTTGATGGGACCACTACCATGTTTTATAGCAAATATGCATTCCATTTTAATGCCGATAACTACAAAAGTCAACAATGCAATATGAAAATACAGTTTCAGGGAAGTTCCACCTTACTGAGAAATGATGTGAATCTCTGTCATGAAGATCTAAGCCATGTCTTTGAGATGCTGTATATTAGTGTACTGATATGAACTCATCTTGGTCACTTATAGCAGCAGACTGCACATGTCCTTATGAGACCTTGCTATCACCATTGGACTACAGGAGAGCTTCCAAATTGATACAACTCTAATACTTTGTTCCAGATACCAGGCTAGACCTGAAAAGATATAACATGTTTCACTTAATTCTAAAAAAAAAACCCAGAAAGATGTAGGCAAATGAAGTTAAAATGTGTTAGAAATGGTGATTTCAAAATAACATTCAGGTTGCAAATAGGGTTAAAAAAGGTAAACTTGATAGAGTGACACTCAAAGATGTGAAGCAATGGGCATGTATTAAAGTGACAAATGCATCCTAAAAATAGATGAAGTTTTTACAAGCATATTTAGCCATTTACAGGTTAAATAACTAATCAGGTAGAGTATGTATCATAAAGTTTAAGGCAATGTTGGAACGGTGAGGTTTGATCATTGGTGCAAACATTGATACATACCAGTATAGTGGAAAGTCAAATGAGAATGTACCAAATTAAAATTTATTACTATATGCAATCCTATTCATGAAGGAAAAACAATTTTAGATATTGCGAGTGAATATAGCAAAATGTGGCCACACAGATCAACTATAGGTACCAATAGATCCTATATCATCAACTAAATGTGAAATTTTCATCCCGAAAACTTGTAAATAAGGATGGATATTTGCATGTGTGGGACATATGCAATGTACTTGGTAACATCACATGTGCAAACATGATTCGAATAATCTGTTTGAACATTTTTAGTCTATTTTTAAGAGTCTTGGCTACCAAGTTATTAAGTTGAACGATTCAATGATTCAATGGAATCAGATATCAGCTGATGCTGCAATACCGCCCTCTGTTAAAGTACTAAATTGAAATGTGTTACCATACAGAGGCATATTCATGATGAAAATAACATCTTGGGATATTTTAAGTGCACACAGTCAAAACTGAGCCTTACAGATTCACTATAGGTACTATGTCAGCCTAACAATGTCAACTTTTGATTCCAAACATTACAAAATATATACATATTTGTTCATATCAGCTATGTAACCATATTAGGATCAGTTGTAGAAAGTTAAATTCAAATAATCTGTTTGAATATTACTTATGTAATCTTTAAAGTGTCAGATAACAAATATTATTAGTCATTAATAATGCATAAAGCAAAATGGATCATGAGAATTCTCACAATATCATCTGGGCGACAATGCCGCACTACATCAATCAACATCTTAAAGAAACTGAACAATAAAATGGAATGAATTCTGTGTTCAACTTACATCATTTTGCTGTTTTCTTACATGCAATGGTAAATATACCTGGGTAAAGTATATTTTACCCCCTCTGACCTGTATTTCATTCTCTGACAGCTTAATATGATTTGTAGAGAACTTAAACAGGTTCTAGTATAAAGTCTTCATCTCTGTCCTCTCACTAAATACCCTATAACTATGTTTATAAACAATTACTGATAAATATACAAACAGATATGTGTTACTCAGGAAGTCACCACATCATAAACACATAAATTAACTGTTTGGACCCCAAATAAATAGTTTCAATGACATAAAGGTACAAAGCAAAGTAGAATTTTGTCTTCATGTATTTTAAATGAGGGTCTCATTTTGACTAATAAAGATATTTTCTCTGATCAAATTTGCCAAATATCCATCATTTGAGCTTGTATATGGTGTAGGAGTATATATATGCTGATATATTTTCTTATCATTCCAAATAAATATTATATATGTGTATACTTGGTGGAAAAAAATTATTTTTTAATTGTTTTTTAACTTTCATTTAAATTTTTTAAATTAAAATTATTTTTTTATTTTTAATTTCATTTATATATTTTTAAAGTCAATATACATAACCTATTAAAATTTCATGTGTATGTCATTAATAATAAAAATTTTATATCAGTTTCAAGTTTTTACTGACAGGCCATAGTACACAATTAATTTCACTATACTGATTCCAGGTAGCGAAGCTTCTAGAACACACTGATTTCAAGCGTTTCCATAATTGTAATCATTTAGCTATAAAGAAAACGTACACCAAGAAACGTTTCAGCTGTTTCGCGCTGATTTGTTTTTTGTTTTTTTGGGAAGTGGACGGGTAAGACCCAGGTGAGAAAACCCAAACAAGGCGAAAATAAAAATGCAGTGAGTCTAGATCTGTAACAATACTAGTTATTTCAGCGTACCGGTAGATTGTTTTTTTTTTCGGGTTTGTACGGCAGAGAATCACGAGTAGTTTCTTTATTTCCGAGGCAAATGGAGTAATGTGCTTGCCCAGGGATACACCAAGATCGCCAACTTGTCTGACTCAATGGTTAGATTCAAACTCGCATCCGTTCCGTCGCGAAGATTGCACGCTAACCAATGAGCCGCCGCAAGAAATATTTTAAACCCAATCTAAAGTGGCCGTAATACCCTGCGTTAGAAAATCAAAAACGACAAACAAACGATTGGTGGCTTTTGTGAAGACTAGAACCCATATGAAAATATTTGGTCACTGACCCAATTTACAATAGTTATACGCAAAGAAAAAATATACAACTGATCATATATATATATATATATATATATATATATATATATATATATATATATATATATATATATATATATATATATATATATATATATATATTACTTCCATAGGGTTCTATATTTGGACATCAAAGGAGAAATATAAATGTCAATGACCAGTCTGGTAACATCAGGACAATAGCCACATATGCCATTTAGTCAGGGCTTTAGCAAGAAGGCAAAACCCTTATTGTATACAAGGATATTATTTTAATAGATAACAAAGTTAAACGAAACCGGATACATGCGAATGTTATGGATACGATGTTTATATTATAGAATACCCTAGTTAGAGCGTGTATCGATCGGGCACTCAGCTCGTTCAAAATATCTCGCTTTATCTGCAAACAGAATAACGCTTGGAATGTGTTGTACGAACTAATTTTCATGTCACATATGCCGCGGTCATTTATTTCAGGTTTAAAAATTGAATGTTGTCATTTTGTTCGGTCCATGCCTACTAACATTCCATTCTGAGATGATGCACCAAATACGTCAGTGTTACTTGTGACGCCATGTCATGAAGCGATCGTGTTTTTTACATTGTTACAACCTAGAGATGTTCCTAATAGCACCCGACTTCAGAACACCAACATGGTTTCATGCAATGGGAATAATCCATATTGGATTTGATTGAAAGGATAAGCGTAAATTTCGTCTAACCAACATCCTTAACAACAACGACTTAACCAACATCCTCATCATCGTTGTACACCAAAAACATTTAAAACGGAGATTTGGTCGTGAGAAGTGACACCTACAAAAAGATTGTATAATAAAGACATGCATTTTCAACTATGTTATGTTGAATGATACGAACGACGGCATAACATTTATAGGAAAGCAGTTGGATATTACAAATCCAGTCAACGATCTTTTCGTAGAAAAACGCCATACGTAATATTGAGAACTATATGAGTGATGCGTCATCTTAGGATGATTCACCAGGTAAAGGTGTTTTAAATTACAGATGTAATATGAAAAGTAGTAAGGACAAATTGCATCCAATGTTTTATTATCCTTGCAGAAAAACCGACAACTTAGCCGGGCAATCAGACCATCTTCGGCCCTTTCCATCAAGTCGAGAAAGAAACCTTGAAAGCAATTGCTCACCATGGAGAACTGTATTTTGAACTAACTTCTTGTATGCGAAATGATATGGTGGCAGAAATAGACAACGTCGTAATCAAAATAATCGCGACACTTGTAAAATATGTGGTGTTCTCAGCCTGAATCGAATAACCAGACTCATCCATTTAATGTGTTATCCTACAACTGCTTTCGATGTTATTGTACGAATTAACAGAAACGAAGAGCCATCTTCCGATCTCTTGTCCTGGGTCAGTCTGAAAGTCATCGGCCTTTTCCATTTCAATGTAACAACAGTTTGAATATATTTAAACCAATAATTATTTGGTAAATATTGTAATGAACAAAATGAATGAGTAACATTAGAAATAATGTCAGTGCAGGCATACCTCAGACGGATACTGTTTTCAATGACTACCTTTTTATGAGGATATTTTTCTTTGCACATATATCAATATTTTTATCCACCGAAAACTTACCAACTTGGATAGCATCACTACATTTACCTTCGAGTCTCTCCGACGAACCGGAGTCAACGGTCTACTTCGGCTATCATCGTAGTGTAATGGAAAGCTAAAAGAGGGCATGAGAGAAAGCAAAACAAAACAAAAAGAAAGAAAAACGAAGTTAAATGTAAAGTAAGTGTCCAAAATGAACCAAAATTCGGGGGGCTAGGCGCCGTTATGAGCATCAACTAAATAAAACTAAATTAGAAAGAAAAGAAACCATACCAGTTTAACCCTTTAAGGTACCCCCAAAGTAAATTTAAATAAGACAAGAAATGTATTGCAAGATCGATTTAGCATTACATTAACTATAGTCATTTCCATGATATCATAAACTCGATGATGTCAACACTTTCTCATGGGATGCGGTGACTGAAACGAGGCGCAGTTCTTGACCTCAAATTAATATATGCAAAACCTCTACGCAGACGCAGTCAGGGCGACATTAGCCAACCACCTGCACAATTTATAGCTCTAGATTGGTTACTGCATGTTGCTGTTATTTCGATCTCTCAATGGAAGCCAACATCGTAGACATTGATCTACTGGCTGGCACATTATGCAACGGCAGATCTGGGTTTATGCTATTTCCAGTGGGTGTTCGCCATAGGCCCAAGATGGATAACTACATTCAACAACCTTTAGTCCGAGTTTGCCTGATAAAGAAGGCCAACATTTACCGTACAGTTGTTGGCTGTTCTTCATTTCTACGCATTATGTGGCAATGCTTAACTCGTATACTTGAAAGCCAAGATCTAGTATTAATCGGGCGGGAACTGCTGTCAACACTTTATTCAAGATATATTGATACAATATTAATGGAACATTGTACACACCTGCTATTCTCAGGCGATATACTTATATCAAATGCATTCAGGGGTGAGTGATTTGGAATTTTAACGTAGATTTAAAACAATTTCAGTCCTATCACTACGATGTCGGTATTGTGGGAGTTTACAGTGATGTCTAGCACCGGGGCAACATGCTGCAGACATGTAGCGTGATATCCCACCCAGTCACTTTATTCTGACAACAGGTCGACTAGTTCTAATACTAACCTCTTAATTCTGAGCGCCTAGCGAGGCAGCTGTTAGTACCGTTTTGATAAGTCATTGACTCGTCCGGAAGTCGAACCCACGACCTCCCGCATCCAAGGCCGACGTTCTAACCATAGGCCACCGGAGCTGACAAATGCATTCGTGAACATCTACACCGGGTAAAAACATTCATAATCAGTCACCTTCCTGCAATTACTAAACACCATATAATGTAGAAACCAATCGCTCAATATTGAGTCCCTGCCCCCCCCCCATGAACCCCGCACATTAGAAACAACAATAAGGTAAGATGTAATGCAACATTCTTGTAAATCAAACACACAGACAGACACATACGCGCACACACACGTGTGAGTGTATATATATATATATATATATATATATATATATATATATATATATATATATATATATATATATATATATATATATATATATATATATATGTGTGTGTGTGTGTGTGTGTATCTGTGTCTGTGTGTGTGTTGTGAGAGAGAGAGAGTGAGAGAGAATTCCAAATATATAATATAATTTAATTAATCCAGTATAAGTATGTTATAGGAATCCTATTTTACTGTAAAAAGAAATGATAATTACTAGGTGGCCATGCGAGTGTGTTTGCTACTCTCGAATGCATATAACACCGACATAACTGCGTCATTACTTTTTTGGTTCTTAGTCTTGGTGGAATATAGGCTGGTGTGTGCAAGCAAGGCTATGGGTGTCGTTGAGCCGCATACCTGGGTTTGAATTTACGCAATATACAAATTACCCATTCTCTAACTTAAATTATATTTTTATTATTATTACATACACACACACACACACACACACACACATATATATATATATATATATATATATATATATATATATATATATATATATATATAGAGAGAGAGAGAGAGAGAGAGAGAGAGAGAGAGAGAGAGAGAGAGAGAGAGAGAGAGAGAGAGAGAGAGAGAGAGAGAATACAAATCATATGGCGAATAACAACCCTCTCAAGCGTACTGGATCCACCAAGGGATCACGTTTGTCAGGGATTAATTAAAATAGATGCAATAAACTGACGACGAACAGTACGAAACTAGTAACTAACTAGCCTAAGCGCTTTCGACTCTTAATGAGTCTTTTTCAAAGGCAAATACAAAACATAGTTACGACAAACAAATAAACACAAAAACGTTGCGTTTGTAAACCTCTACATTTCTATCTTCACATGTGCTAAAACTATAAATACAACCAGCTTGTATAGACTAGTTGCGGAAACTGAAAACGTTGTATAATTCCCTAAAAGTCTACAAGCCAAAGCGACATCTATTTTTACTTTGTGTACATATGTAACGCAGATTATATCCCGGATATTTGGTTCTATACCGGTTATTCTTATAGTAAAAATTGAAGGATAAGAAGATTTAGAAAATGTTAAATTCTACTAGTGCATAGTTTTCATTTTCTAGTCTTCTTGGTTTAGACCGCTTGGTTTCAATGTTCTAAGGCGGCGTATCCAGTATGATTCCTTTTCCTTCCTGGTTTCGGAACTCCAGCTGTGGTTGTTGGCAATAGCGATAAGTATTATATCACTGAAAGTGTGGCCAGGGGAGGAGAAGTGTTCTGCGACCGGGCTTCTGTACAGCTTTTTTGTCATCCAATCAGATCTATGAAGGTTTATCCTTATGTGTAGCTTTTCAGTTTCTCCCACGTACTGAAGGCCACAGATCTTACATGTGATGAGATAAATCACATTCTCTGTTTTGCACGTTTTGTTTGGACCATGTATGTTTAGTTTTTCTTTAGTCACTGTGCTAGTGAATGTCAAACAAACAAACCGTGATGACCTACTCAGATATGGACAGGGGCCAAACAAACAAACCGTGATGACCTACTCAGATATGGACAGAAAGAAAAGGTTGATAGGATACCATTTATTCTGACCTATCACCCAGACAATCCCAATGTAGGTAAAATCATCGCAAACCACTGGCCAACCGTGCAATCGTCAGACATACTAAACCTAATACTTCCGAACAAACCTGTAGTAGCTTACCGGAGACCAAAAAACCTAAAGGACATCCTAGTCAGGGCCAAGCTAACAACAATCGCTAGTCAAAACCAACCTAGTCAATCTGGACCCTGTGGCGATAAAAGATGCAAAACCTGTCAACATATGATAGAGACCAAGACATTCACTAGCACAGTGACTAAAGAAAAACTAAACATACATGGTCCAAACAAAACGTGCAAAACAGAGAATGTGATTTATCTCATCACATGTAAGATCTGTGGCCTTCAGTACGTGGGAGAAACTGATGAAAAGCTACACATAAGGATAAACCTTCATAGATCTGATTGGATGACAAAAAAGCTGTACAGAAGCCCGGTCGCAGAACACTTCTCCTCCCCTGGCCACACTTTCAGTGATATAATACTTATCGCTATTGCCAACAACCACAGCTGGAGTTCCGAAACCAGGAAGGAAAAGGAATCATACTGGATACGCCGCCTTAGAACATTGAAACCAAGCGGTCTAAACCAAGAAGACTAGAAAATGAAAACTATGCACTAGTAGAATTTAACATTTTCTAAATCTTCTTATCCTTCAATTTTTACTATAAGAATAACCGGTATAGAACCAAATATCCGGGATATAATCTGCGTTACATATGTACACAAAGTAAAAATAGATGTCGCTTTGGCTTGTAGACTTTTAGGGAATTATACAACGTTTTCAGTTTCCGCAACTAGTCTATACAAGCTGGTTGTATTTATAGTTTTAGCACATGTGAAGATAGAAATGTAGAGGTTTACAAACGCAACGTTTTTGTGTTTATTTGTTTGTCGTAACTATGTTTTGTATTTGCCTTTGAAAAAGACTCATTAAGAGTCGAAAGCGCTTAGGCTAGTTTGTTACTAGTTTCGTACTGTTCGTCGTCAGTTTATTGCGTCTATTTTAATTAATCCCTGACAAACGTGATCCCTTGGTGGATCCAGTACGCTTGAGAGGGTTGTTATTCGCCATATGATTTGTATTCTTTATATATATATATATATATATATATATATATATATATATATATATATATATATATATATATATATATATATATATATATATATGTGTGTGTGTGTGTGTGTGTGTGTGAGAGAGAGAGAGAGAGAGAGAGAGAGAGAGAGAGAGAGAGAGAGAGAGAGAGAGAGAGAGAGAGAGAGAGAGAGAGAGTGTGCTTTTCAGGGTTTGTGACCGAATTGGTGAAAATAAAGGTTAATTCGCCTGATCGGATTCAAACGATGGTCGTCAGAGAGGGATCCATTGGTACCTTACTGTTTTGTTTTTTTAAAAAGAAGTGTAGTTTTTTTTCAGTATTCTTGCGATTTTGAAACGGTAAAAAGGCGTAAGAAAAGTCGAATTGAGCGGAGGATTGTGGTCGCGCTTGCAGTCCTTGAATTAATTTATAATACCGTTACGTTGATTTTATGTCAGAAATTTCGTCATGCTTTATGGATAAAACTGCAGTCTCCTGTGTTCTCACTGAAAACTAGTTCATGAAATTATGTCAAGCTCTGTATGGAATCAAGAAGGTGATTTATAAAATGATCTCGGCGGAAAAGTCAGAATCGCACATCTTTTTCTTCAATGTTATGAACATCATAGTTCATTACAATGCAGATAGGTGTACGTGTAAATAGATTTTTCAGGTTTAATAATCCCGTGTAACATTGAAAAAGTAGTTCATAATATCAGTGCAATTTGTCTAAGGTAAACGTTTATCCTCGATGCCTTTGAAAAATCTAGATTTCTTTCTTTGGTTTGGTTTCTTGTTTTACAGAACAGCAAGACAAGTAAGTTATTTCGTTCGCGATCTGATGATAGAATTCAAACCCGCTCCCATTTGGTCGTGAGTCCAGCACTTAAACCACTAGGTAACCTGGAAGATTGAATTATATGACCTATTCGAAAATGTATCCGTGCTATATTATTAAATATAGTATAACTATGTGAAAGAGTAGGAAACATCTACCATTGAAAAAACACCTTTGCAAAGTAATAAATTACATATACCATTGAAAAGACACCTTTGTAATGCATTAAATTACATATTCCATTGAAAGACACCTTTGAAATCTATTATTTTTACATATTCCATTGAAAAGACATCTTTGTAATGCATTAAATTACATATTTCATTGAAAAGACACCTTTGTAATGTAATAAATTACATATTCCATTCCAATTATCACGAAGCATATCTCGCAAAGAAAACAATAGGGGTGATTTATGTTCCTGAGTCATGGTCCTTGTAACCATTTTAAAATATGTTTGACTTTAAGATTGTTTTAGCCTGAAAGTTGAAAGACAATAAAGACAATAATAAAAGAGAGTTCCCCGTGTAGCTTTCAAAAATAAAAAAAATTAAATTCCAAAGACAAAAACCAGTTCTCAGAAAAAGTTAAGGGTTCGAATCTATATATGTCCCAAAAAAGTTTAAGCAAGGTTTGTTATTACTTTCTATTTTAGTAAGATAGTGAGTGATGCTTCCAGTACTTCTCTTGGTTCTTGATATAAATTAATTTTCTGGTTCCGATTATGTTCCGTTGTTAGAGACAGGTATCACACTTCCGTCATTATCGATTACTTATTCTGAAACGGAAACAGAATCATCTTTTTTATCAAACGCTAAAATGGAAGTGATGTACTGTGAAAATACTTTTATCTAAAGATAGTTTAATATTTGATAATAATCATCACGTTTCCGTTTGAGAAAATAATCAGGTGATATTGATTAACTTCCTTAGAAACGTTGATTTAAAATGGGGAGTGGGACATATTAATTCCGGGTTTAATCGAAGTTATTGATGGCCTTTGTAGCAGGAAGATATAATCTGAAGACTATATTAACATTTGAGGCATTCACCTTCAATTAGATTTTCAACTATACATATATATATATATATATATATATATATATATATATATATATATATATATATATATATATATATATATATATATATATATATATATATATATATATATATATATATATATATACACACACACACACGACTCCAGGTCTCAAACTTTGTAAAAGAAATAAAGTGAAGAAAACAGTAAAATAAACTAACAATATATTCTTCTACAACACAAAGTGAAAATTTAAGAGACACATACACTATTGTGAATTAAATCCCAAATAACTTAAATGTCATATTAGAATAGAATGTTCTGAAAGAATTACAATAGTCTTTAATGCCCTGATAGGTCACAATCATTCGAAAGTAATGCGCTAATCCAAAGTCCGTGTGCACTTAGTAATTCTAATGAACAATTTAAATAGATAATTGCTCTCGAATTAGATCTGAATACAACTATTAAGAAATTCAAGAGACTGAATTTAAAACAGGAACGATTTATTTATTTAACAAGTATCTATTTATTCACATTTTCGCTTCACCTATGCTGTAATAAAATGTGATGTTTTCGGACGAAAAATCTTAGACTAACCGTAAACAAAACTGATCTTGAACTCTTGTTATGTACACAAGTCAGTTCTTGAATGTTCTAAACTAAAAGTTTATGTCGGCATGTTATTTACGAACTACAATCATATACGAAAATTAGTCATGTAAACATGTTAAAGTACAATCTCTAGTTATTTACAAAAAAATTTAGTCATTTAAACATGTTAAAGTACAATCTCTAGTTATGTACAAATAGTTAGTCATGTAAAAATGTCAAAATACAATCTCTAGTCATGTACAAAAATTTAGTCATGTAAACATGTTAAAGTACAATCTCTAGTTATGTACAAAAATTAGTCATGTAAGCATGTTAAAGTACAATCTCTAGTCATGTACAAAAGTTACGCATACAATATAGATCTATATAGCAATGAAGAGAATTTGTCAAGGGTCACGCGAGACTGGTTGAGCGTGACTTTGACGAGAAGAGTTTATGGGATGGTCCGTCAGCTATCTTATGTCGGTGAGCACAAGTTTGTTATGCTATTCGTCCTAAACTACTTCCAGGATTATCGATGGCCATATTGGAAAATCTTGTTATTGCTACTTTTCCTGAAACATTTTGACATGGGATTTTCTCCAGAAAAACTCCAACAAATTCTAGCTGGTCCTATATTAAAATGGTTCTAATTTAATAGCCATTATGAAAATCCTGTCCCTATTCCTACCGAACAGAAAGTCATAATGACATGGAGCTTTCACTACTCCTCCTGAAACGATGGTCTTAACATAAGAACACGGCGATTTTACTAATCAGACTCGGTCGATGTCTAGCTAGTCATGGTGGTGACTTTTAGGGATTCAATATGCTCGCTATTGTTGCTATCTTCAAAATTTTCTTATCAATATTTCCTTAAAATAATGTCACATCAGCATGGCGTTTCACTGAAAGACTTCGTATGATGTCAAGTTGATCTTAAATGAAAAATGTGTCCATCACAATGACAGTCTTGAACATCTTGGTGTCGCTACTTCTCCTTGATGGCTGGTCAATTTGACATTGTGCTTTCACCAAAATACTTCAACTTGATTTTACTTGGTACCTACACAAAAGTGTCAATATGATATCAAATATGTCCTCCATGGCATTAATTTTAAAAATCTTGTTATCATTGCTCCTCCAAAACGGAAAATCATATCCCCATGGGGTTCGAACAAAAGACTTCTTATGCGGGATCGTTGGTATTAAATGAAAACGGTGCCCAGATGGCTTCCAGTATGTCCACCACAAAAGCTAATAAAAAACTTGTATTATCACTGAAGAATATCAACAATATTAACAATCAGCAGTTAAAAGGAATAAAAATCATATTTTGAATTCTTGGAAATTCTTTTCAGCCAGTAGAGCGCCAGTCCCTTCTCGGGTCTTTTGTTACCTTTTTTTGATTTTTCACTTTGTTTTGGCGCTAGTTAGAACATGATTTATCATACCTACTTTTTTAGTCTGGAGTTTTGCAGTGTAAAAATTGCTGGGTATAAAACCGACATCTGTTTTAGAATACAAAATGGATCATATACCGCATACACGTGCAATCCAGCTGTTTACGTTGAGCATCATCGCAAAGAATATAGAAGGGTCGAGAAACGAGATCTCATGCACATAATGTTTTCCACTTCAAACTTGCTGGTAAAATAAAATGCAGTATTTTTTAACTTATCGGTGCTTTTAATAAAACTATAATACATTAGATTCTTGTTTGAAGTTCTGTTAATTTGCTGGTAGCTGCTCTCATATTACAGAACAAAAGTCATTCGTTTGCGTGGACACACCCCTACAAAAAATAAAATTAAAATGTATCTTTGATTTACTCTAAAACAAGAACAGCTTATATACAACGTGATCACTTGTCTGGATG
Organism: Potamilus streckersoni; assembly: GCA_016746295.1. NCBI lineage: Eukaryota > Metazoa > Mollusca > Bivalvia > Unionida > Unionidae > Potamilus > Potamilus streckersoni. The sequence continues at coordinate 4,702,123 of JAEAOA010002353.1, read as the reverse complement.
ACGTACAGTTTATTTGGTGAGCCACTCGCGGTTTAGTGGTTACAACCCTATGCCAAAATCCTATAAATCTTCTAAACATTTCTCTCTTTTGTATGAATTGCATAAAAACGTAAGAAAACTAAAACAAAATTATTTTACAGCAAGAGTGAAAGACTCTGTTTTGGCTCACTAAAGGAGGACAATTGATTAGTCCATTAAAACCACCATCCATGTGAGAGGTGATTTCTCTGAAATACGATCTTGAGATGTCAGGTTATTCTTCGGGAAGCCACCCATATAATACACTATTTTCCTTATTCAGACGGTGCGCAAAACTTCAATTTGCAAAGAAATTGCCTTGAGTGTATTAGTAGCTCTTCAAGGAGGAGACGTGAAAATGGAGATTTACACAATAAATGAGAAACAAGTAACTTTTTGCGGTCAAAAAAATGCCAAAATTTAAAATGACGACCGTGATAAATAAAGCCAGTGAATTTGAATGGAACTATGTTTGATTCAACTGGGAAAGCGCGTTCATTCAATTATAAATAATAGATTGTTTAATATATCTCTTTTTGCTTCGACTTGTTTTAATAACAACATTTTTACTGGACTGGGTAAACTCAAATTGTCCAGATGTTGTTGGTACAAGACTTGACAGGAGATATCATTGATATTAAAAATTGCGTTTCAGCGTTTTATTTTCTCTCTGCCTGTTTGCATGTCCGGAAACATTGGGAAACACAACTTGTATTGTAATAATATAATCGTTTAAAGCATAAAATTACATAATTCACCTTTGTAAATACTAAATGTGAATGTATACTGGTAAATATCAAATGTCATTGTTTACTTTGTTGAATTGGCACTAATTCAAAACCAAACCACTATTTAAATTCAGTTTTTCGTGTGTAAAAAGATTAGGATATGGTCCACTAACTCTTTCACCCGATGTTTGCTCTCCCGTTTCAAAATAGCTGATTAAAAAAAGAGTTGTGAAAGATTTACTAAACATTTTGAATGACTTTAAACTGACTGTTTTATGCTGTGCCCATTCTTAAGTCACAAAACTAAACATATCCACCCACGTTGAGTGTAGATACCCGCCCATTTGCTTGGAAAGAAGATCATTACATCTTTGGAAGTAATCTGCATAGATGTTTATATTGGAATTGTAATTACTTCACAGCACCGAACTGGAATCTTGAGCAGAAAATATACATTATTAAAACATGTTTGTTTGCAATTTTAATGTGTGAGTGCGTGATTTCTTTCTTCTGTAACATGATGTCGGGTTATCGATACTTATTTTCGATGAAAGCAACAGATGCAGCAACTATTTCACTGACATTTGAGGCTAAACTACTTAATGTGCGACAAATTCATACTCTTTATTCATTTTTGTTGCCTATTTTCTCATTTTAAAGAACAATCTGCCCTTGTGTGAAGTGTGGTGGATGAAGCGTGTCATGTTCATGAATATTAAGTTTTGTGAACATGCCGTGTACAACCGAAGTGATCATTACAAGATTTATAAATGATAGCGTCAGATCTCTGGATTTACATATTTTGTCAAACTTCATTTGATAGTTGTAAAATTTATTGTCAAGAACCTAATGTATAAACATAGATTTAGTGATAATGAAGATTAACTATACACAGACCGAATTTCCACGCTTGTTATACGTGTACTGAAATCAAACGTAACAAACGCCTATAAATATTTACATGTTTCGCACGTGTGTTTCTTGCTACGTATACGTTATCATGAAACGCATATTAAATACCTAAATAAGTAAAACAAACATGAGACCTAAAGTTAACATAATTATGCAAAACATGTGAAGCTTCACATATCTCAAACAATCTATTTAACACATGCCGGCTCTCATTAGCGGCCGCTGACTGGAGCGGCCAGTATATTCAGGTTTGGAATGCAATGTGTGAACTTGGAAAAGTATCGGAACTTTGATTGTTGCTTTGTTTACAGTTTAAATGTACGATGTGTGTGTGTGTGTGTGTGTGTATGTGTATGTGCGCGTGCGCGTTCATAATGACTTGAAATCATACTATTTGGTTTATTATTTGTTTAAACGAATCCGAGCTTATTTCATAAATAAAAGTTAACAATTAAGCTGATCGGGTTTTAAATCATTTTATATTAATGTTTACAGTAACACTTATTCGTCCATTTCTATAAGTAAAAATTTCTATAGGTGTCATCATACTTCCGACATACCAGCTCTGGTTTTCATAGTTCTTGTGAGAAAAATAATCTATAACATGACGATGCTAACGTTTCACTTCCTGCTAATTCCCTCTGGGCTGACTGCTCTTACCGGAACTTTCATTGTTGATTTGTTTATGCCCTGAGCACAATAGATCGAATACAATATATCATAATCATGCTTGTAGGGACCACAGGGATACCATATGCTTCTAATGTAATGTACATTTGTACATTCCAAACACAATAACCTTTTGTATTATATAGGGAAAATTGTAACATTTAAACATATGTTTAAAGATAAATACGTACATCATATGTGCTAGCATATAGTGTGCATACAAATATTACACGTTTCAGATATAGGCGATAGCTTTTATACTAAATGTTATACACGTAATGGATTGACGTTTAGCTACTCGACGTATAATCGAATTTGTGCATACATGTTAAAATTGGAGATAGCATATTGTTATCGACCTAGATTGATTTATTTTTGTGAAGATTCGGATGTGTTATTATTGTGTGACATTGGGCAAGAAAGAAAGCGAGAAACCTAAAAAGCAATACTTTCCATGCATAATGCGTTTTCAAATATTGGCATTATCATATGATGTACTACTGCATCAGATCTGAGCCAATGACCCCTAAGTTGCAATGCAAGTAACTTACCACTTCGTTCAAATGCTGGGACTAGAATGATTATCAGCTCAGTGGTCTGACTGCATCATATGGGACAAAAAAAAAACCTAAAAAAAATTTATTGAAAGGTAAAAGTTAGTGTGAAATTTTCGACACGATTTGAAATAGACGATTGAAAACTAAGACATCGGTTTACACTATTAACTTTCACTCTGCAATTATTAAGTTTTATAATCTGGTCATATACGCCGTTAAATCTTGTAAATTATCGAAATTAAAATAATTTCAGTTTTAATTAAAGAAGTTACATAGAACTCGAATTGGGTGTCCGAATCCGTAAAGAACAGTAACTACGACAACTGCTGAGGAATTTGTGTACGATCACTAGACTTGTGCCAGAGTTTCAAGCAATATATCGGGCTACATAGATTAATGAAAAGTTGGGATGGCCAATTTTTGCCTAAAAAGACCCAATGCCGCCCTTTTTCATAAATTTCACCATTCTTCCATCCAAGTAAAGTTTGGAAGGAAGGAAATGATTTGCTTAAAAGAAACTCTACTATTAACCGTTCATTGAAATAATCAAGACGTTCAAATATTCGGTTTAAAATTAAGAGGTGTCATCTCTTAATTCAGTCCCAGAAGTCGCTCGTAACTTCCGTCTTTCTCGGGATTGCTCCAAAAGTAATGATATGATTCATTCTACTAATTCCATTAGTGACTAACCTAACAACAAAAAACATTCGCAGGTGGCAGACAAATTTATTAGAAATGGAAAGATAATAGGCAAGCACACATTTTAAAGCTGATCTAAGAATAAAAAAGCGTCTTTTAGATACAAAAAAATAATCGAGTGAATATTGGCGATCACCTGTGAAGCTTCAGTACTTTGAAAGGGAGAACTTTGCCTGAAAACAAACCCAGTTGTTGCGGATTTCCATAATAATTGATGTTTAAACGTGGTGTATTATTTCTGATCCACACTCTTTATTCCACACTCTTTATTCCACACTCTTTATAGTTTTTCGTTATCGTCATCTAGGAGATGATCATCGACAGTGTTCTTGTCCGGATCGAGTAAACAATCAAATAAAATATATAATTAATGAATGGAATAACAGAGATCTGAAAACAGATATAGAATATAAAAACACGAGCCCTCATATATAAAATATAACAATTTAATCAGTTACATGATCAAAATGAAAATGAACATGACATTTGAATGATTCACTTTCTCTAAGAAATAGAGTTAGACAATGTATGCGAAATTCAATTAGCCGTTCTGTTATACTGATAGAATAAATTTCATTTTATAAACGATTTACATGTCAGCATCACCTGGTTGCTTCCGGTCTTTTCCAAATCACTATTGGTGATTGGTCGGCGTTCCATATTTCCTTTCATTCTCTCTCCATCTAGCCTCTTGGGTTCATCAACCGTTTTGGTTGCAGAGTGCGCTCTTTTCCACCAAATAAGAATATAATACCCGCTTTAATCATTGTCAGGGTTTTGCAATGTTCCCACGTTTTGAAGTTACGTGTTTTATTAACCAAGTTTCACAGAACTAAGTTAATACGGTCAGATACTGATACCATCATAAATTAATATCCCGGTAGCGCCTACTCGCATTCCTTTGCAACATGGCATAATTACACCTCTTTGGTAACAATTACGCCCCACTGTGGGCTATAAATTGCTAATTGAACTGTCATTCAACTTAAGTTTCTAATGATAATACCATCCGTTCTCCGTTGAAATGAATTCACAATTTAATTCACAAATGAATTAATTAATGGATCCCACTGTTTGTCCTAACTACGTAACTTTGCTAATTAGCGATCCATTGACATAAAAATATAGTAAAATCAATTCGTAACATCCATGATACGTATCATATAAGACATGATACGTATCATATAAGACATGATACGTATCATATAAGACCGATAAATTCATTCTCACAATTTGTATTAGAGTAATACATGAAATTCCTACAAAACATTCATACTATATCTAAATATGTGTGCGTGCGTGTGTGTGATTTGGATTTTTAAATTAGTTTTACAAATTTTTCAGTCATGTAGCTAAGATGACTGCGGTGTGGCAGTTTATAGTGATATCTACCACTGGGCATCATTCTGCAGACATGTAGCATGATGTCCCAACCAGTCACATTATCCTGGCACAGGCCGATCAGTTCTAACACTAAACTGTTAATAATGAGCGCCTAGGGAGGCAATTGTTAGTACCATTTTTATAAGTCTTTGGTATGACTCGGCTGGGATTCGAACCCACGACCTCTCTCGTCAGACGCTCAGACCACTTAGCAACCAGAGCGATACATCTGAACGAAGTAATTTGAACAAATTCATAAATCCTTGATTTATATAACATTTAATGCAAATACATGCAAACAATTTACATCTGAACTCAAGGGATATTGAAGTAGGAATTTAAAAATGTATAAATTCAAAACATTATTCTCTCATTTCGATCTTCTTTTCCATCACACATCCCTTGGACAATCTAATTAGAAATTCAGTTATTTTTCCGAAGCTAAAATTATGGATCCGCTCAGAACTTTGTCTAATTTCGAGAGGGAGATTTCTTAAAATTGTATTCAGTATGGGAACTACCCCCACCTCATCCATTTAGCTTAGCCAATCAGGATTACATTATCTAACCCCCCAAACGGTTTTAGTCAAATTGATCCTCTCTAGTATGCAATATCATTTTGACACATATCTGCCGGACCTTTATCGAACGAACTCTAAATAAAAATCAGTTCATGACCCAAATAAAAAAAAACCGTCCCTCGCAGTCAGCAATTCATTACGAGTCTAGCCAAATCGTCATGCTTAATGTTTAAGTACCATTCTGACTATGATAGAATTTACTGCAAAATTATCACTACAAAATTTTACACCATTACCACTGGTAAATATACGACACAGACTTGCAAAAGATAATGTACGTCAGTTATGCCTTTAAAGAACAAATACTCTAAAGTTCAAGGCCAGGTACTGCATCATGTCAAGCGCAAAACGAGAATAAAGTATCACATAAGAATCACTACTGTATCCAACATAACATGGTGTTGGTTTTTATGTTTACAACTGTGGCGTCCTCAAGCTTTCGTCTGAAATCGGTTGACCCACTGACGTCATCGATCTACATCGAATTAATTCGTACGCATGTGAAAGATGATCGGGTCTCTCAGCTCAAAAGAGTTGTTGTTGTTGTTGTGCTTAACGCCATTTTTCAGCACACGATAGGCTATTCATGGCGGCCAGTATTAATGGTGGAGGAAGAAACCGGGAAATCACCGGAAAGAACCACCGACCCACGAGAAGCTACTGGCAAGCTTTCTCACATATCCACATTCGATGAATCCTAGACTCGAACCACGCAGACTGAGGTGAGATAACAGTGATCTGTAACGGACAGCGATTTAGACCACTCATGGTTCGTAATGTGACAAAACATCCATGTTATCTGGTTTAATGGAACCCAGTGATGTATAGGACTAGTATCTTTCAAGATTCAGTATTACTTAGATGATTTGGCGTATACGACATAACATGTAATGGCGGCATTGGAGCTATAATATTAAATATGGATATGTAAGTAAAATTAGCCTATCAATCAATATAATTTCAAAAGAGTATTAGAGTAGCTGTAAACATATGTTGGCAATGTCCCCCATTAAAACCCTTAATTTAGAGTATATACAGTGAATGAATAAAGGGTAGACCTTAAAGTTTGCTTATACATACGTCGCAATAATTTTATGTCGTCTGTCAAAACACATTCCATTGAACAAATTGACGCCAAAATATTTGATACTCAGGCTTCACCATAATACGACTTAAACGAGGTCTTATCATTGAGACAGTCACCTATTTACAGTCGACCTAAGTAGGCCCTTATTAGACAGTTCATACTAGAAAGAATTACGTCTTCAAGAAGCTGTTGCCTTCTTCATGACCCTGAAAGATAAATATATTCAACTTGGAATTCGTAATCCTTGTTTGAACTGATCTGTAATTCGTTCGTGCAGAAGGACTTGACATTCCTGGGGGTGTTATTTCAACTTATACATGTATATATTTGGGACAAATATCAGTGTCAGCAAGAATATCTAAGGTCGATGCATCTATTTCTTTGTGGAGAATTCACCGTTCCATGAGAGTTGACACAGAAATTTCACGTAATGGTCGATTAATAGGGGTTAAATAAAGGTAACATACGTGTATTTTGTTATTCAATGCTTGGTAGGTAAACACACATACATACCGTAGAAACTGTGAATTTAGCAATTACAATTTAAGGTATCACACGAACCACCGTATGTTCACATAATATTCGTGTATTTTTCGCCTGTCATTTATCCCTTTAAAGGTAAACTTTATATACATTTTACTGGAATTAAGTCCACAAAACGGGAGATTGAAGAGCACGTCCTCTCCCCTGTCCTGATAATACAGCGCACGTGTTTGCCCTTTCCCAGAAAATATATTGCACGTACACCTTTAATTACTGGTTTCCAAACTGTGTTTGTTGTTTTGTTTTGTGGGTGGTAGGTGGTGGGGTGGGGTGTTTAAGGAAACGGTAAGACTGGAGTTTTTTGGTCTGTTTTCAGATTTCACTTGCTGCATGATACTTATGTATCTTTTTGCAATTTTATCTACTTTTCTTTTTTTCTTCACATTTTCTGAGCAGTCTTTCTGTCAGTCTCAATGTTGTCTCTACTGGTCAATAGTCATAGACCAGACGATCTTTTGGGATGATCTGTTGTCCACCTGCCATCCAGCCTTTAGCACAATTTTTATTTTCGCTATTCTTCCTAAACTATTTGGATGATTGCTTTGACACTTTGCATACACACGCAGTCATCCCTTAGTCTAGTTGGCCACAAATGAAAATGGTGCTGATCTCACATCCTGTAGGAACCCTACAGCAGCCATCTTGAAAATCGTTTTTGTTGCTGCTCCCCTCCAAGGGATTGTTATATCAATAGACCATTCTTAGAATGTATTCATGTGAGCCTGGGACAAACCAAAACGCGGCTAAGCTAGGAACCAGCTTATATATTTTTAGAGCCAGGGGACCAAAGTATGGCAGATAAAGGTTTTAATAAACAAATAAAAAGAATAACCCATTTATAAAATGACAATATTTTTAACTTTTTAGACGTGATCCTTACCTATTCTTTTCCTTTATCTAATATCTGAATATACATATTGGGTGTTGAAATTCATCCATCTACCAACTCCATAAAAATAATAATTATAATCAGTGAAGAAGTCCAGATAAATATTGGACCAATTTATATATATATATATATATATATATATATATATATATATATATATATATATATATATATATATATATATATATATATATATATGAACGGCTTTCAAGCAAATAATCCTGCTGTTTTGTGGGTAGATATATAACTGCCAGTCTGTTATTGAAACAAAAAATGAATTTGTATAAGTAAAATCATATATCCATATTGTCAGTTGACCAATGATTCAGAAAAGAAAAAATATGTAATTTAAAGGGAAAATCACAGGCCTTCCCACCCTCAGGCACCAAACGCAGCAAGCACCATAAAAGCAACTAGGCTGTGCAGTTCTGATATAAATTACAATGCATGCATTCTGACATGTACCCAAAACTATTTAAATCACACCATAAAGTCTCTACTGGTTTTGGGGACGTTTTTAGTTAAAAAGGCAGTCTGTATCACTATGCACATTTTGTAAATGTTTTATTCTGACCGTGTGTTTTGCCCACAGTGATGATTAATCATAGAAGTACATTTAAACCTTACCTAATCAGAAACAAAATTTATGCTTTAAATATTTTCTTTTCTCTATTAATAACTTATATTATGTGTGCTGTTCAGAAAAAAGACACTGAGAAAGATTGGACGTAAAACAACTTACGTTTTAGAGAATGGACATATCAAATAAGTTTTCGTCAATATAATATATGTAGCAATAACTCTATAAAATATTCTTGCGCAAAAGGAAGGAATTTCTATAAAATACATTACATCAGGGGTGCACACACTTTTTCAACATGTGATCTCTTTAAAAAATGACGAAGCCAAAATGATCTACCTACCACAAAAATACATAACATAAAATATGCTGACGTCTATTTTTTTAATGTTACGTGATCTGCTCACACTACCTTCGCGATCGAACGGTCAATCGCGATCGACGTATTGTGTACCCCTGCATTACATCCATTACAGCCGCTATCAATATAATATATTCTCTTGCAAAATGCATCTACGTAATATATTATATGTTTTATAGTTGCATCTGCCTAGCTTAGCCTCGTTTTCGTGAGACATTAATATTCATGATGATCTCATTAGGAATGGTCTATACGGGGCTGTTTGTTATGATGTCTAGCTGGATTTAAACCAAAATGGTGCTGATCTTATAACCAATATGACCACCATGACTACCATCACGACCGCTCCGGTGACCTAATAGTTTGAGCGTTTGCCTCGGATGTAGGAGGTCGTGGGTTTAATCCTCGGCCAAGTCATACCAAAGACTTGCAAAAATGGAACAAACAGCTGCCTCGTAAAAATGGTTAAAAGCTACGTTATAAATCTAAATCACGCTCACATCACAACATCACATTATACTTGCTATCACAAACCAATTTAAACGGAAAGTCATTCTGGATTTGGGTTTTCACCAGAAGACTTCTAAATATATCCAGTCGGTATTGTCTTAAATGAAAATGGTACCAATCTGACATTTATTATGACTGGTCCCATCTTTCTTTCCTTATTCCATCTTGAAACTCAGTCAAGAATGAGGGAAAAAAAATAAACCCTAAGTATAGCGAAACAAATGCGCTTCGTTGTTGCGTCGTTTATATTGTGTGTTGTGAGTCGTATTTTACCATCTAACATCACCGACAGTGTCGCTTCAAGTGACCAATTTCGAATTTGACCTAATACTATACAAAATGCTCATATTCTGCAACAAAGCCATTTAAGAGGAATGATCGCAGAAAATGCCATTTTAACTGAGTGTGACATGATTATAAAATCGTGCGGTTGTCTCTAGTTGGTATTTTTCCAAAAGAAGAGAGTTGTGGTAGATGTCTTGTCCTAACAAAGGGGAGATAACCCACTGTGTAGAGAATTCTTAAGATTACACACAGAACAGATCCCAGGCACAGACTCAACTAAACTTTTGGTCACTGATTTGAGTTTAGTCATTTAGACGTTCAGAATTTTATTTTAATCAAATCAGATTCCAAATGTGAGACGTTGTTTCTTGGAAAGACAGTTTGTGCAGAAACAAACATAAATAGAGTGCTGCAATCGAAATATTTATTCCTTAGTGTATTTTTGTCGGGACGATCTTTATCAGGTTCGATCTTAAAAATATGCATACGACTTTACAATGTAAAATTAGTATTTTGTTCGGTTATGCGATGCACTCTTAGCTATACACTGTATTTATTTGCCAACTTGCCTGGCCCTTCCTGTTAGTAAAAAGATCCTCAAATTTATAATAGTTTTACTTTAATTGATCTTTTTCTAAGATGTTAAGTCGCCGTCCGATTATGCATAGATCTTATGAACGCCGTCTTGGTCATAATATGTACTTTCTCTTCTATACATTTCAGATTTTAAGGGCGTTGCAATTCCAAACAAAATTCTGGTAGATGTCTACTTGCAAAAATATATATTTCAACCGTGTTTATTTTACGGCTCACTAAAGAGCATTTACTTGTTAGGTACTTTTAGATAGTGTAGTGTATCAAAGGTCAATACGTATAAAATCTTTCCGTATTACTTTTCATACACTCTTCCCTGGCAACTATATTTAGGGTCTGCTTCTTTTTGCAGTTCTAGTCAGCTAACGAACCCTTTAGTGCACGTCTATCTTTTATATGTATCATCCCTCATTATGTCTTAGCTGGCACTTAAGGCTCTCAACGAGAGAGCGCCATTGCTTTTGGTCTGCAGTTCTGTGTCAGGCCGCATTCCTTCACATCTTTCTCTTTATTCCTCCTCCAAGTCTCTTTGGACCGACTCCTTTTCGTCTCCCAACCAGTATCCGGGGCTATGCATCCAGTGACATTCGGCGTACATACCCCAGCCATTTCCATATTCTTTTTTCACAATATGGACTAGAAATGTTGATTCCGTACTTAGAGGTAACCCTCCGATGACATTGCTTCGTTAAGTCCTAGGCTTGGTCTTGAGTCCGAATTGTTTGGACTTCCATTTGTGTTTCAGCATATCGAAGTTTTGATTTGCTTTGCTAATTCTAGATACAGATTATCTCTCCGAGTTTCCATCTATGGACACCTTCTTTCCATGTTTCCTTCTCTATTTGTTGGTTGTTCACAGCGATAAATTCGTTGATTTAATGATTTGTCCACCTTTTGGTCCTATCTTTATGGCCATGTCACTGACCCCCCCCTCTCTCTCTCTCTCTCTCTCTCTCTCTCTCTCTCTCTCTCTCTCTCTCTCTCTCTCTCTCTCTCTCTCTCTCTCTCTCTCTCTCTCATAAAATAGGTATAGCATATACCACCTAATGCATAAATTATAAATATACATTTGGTTCATGCAACCTGTTCCTTACGCCGATCATCATTTTAACTTGATGAATGGGCTTTACAGGTTGAGAGATTTCATATGAATGTTGAAAGAGACCATATTGTTCACTTCAGCATTGCAGATAATGTAGTGTAATCACATCATTCAGAGAAAAGATTTCTTACCTGTAGAATCTATGCAGAGGTTTTCTTTCTGGGTAAATACATTCCTACTCATCGTGTTTTCTGGTTGGTTGAATTGCTCTGCTTGTTTGGGTTCGCTAGGACTCAGTAGGCAAACAAGTTGTTGTCATCCTGTATCGGTGTCATCGACTTTCACTGGATACACAGCCTTTGACTATACACTACTCAACTTTTGGACTGTGCACATTATTATTCATTTGGAAATCAAAACAACCAACAGAAACTGTTGATTATTCTTGGCTTTAGTTCATCCTGTATTTAGAAGGTAAGAATTCAATTTGATTACGTTTGTTCTTATAACAAAAAAGGGAAAATCATTGGCCCAACGGATTACAGTTACTTGTACACCGAAGTAATGATCAGTAATGTACTTTACATTATTTAATATCAACGCCCTTTTGTGGGTGACAGCTGCCAAATAATAATACTGTTACACACTCTACAACCAGTCATTGCATCAATATGCATATTCGTACACTTCTGACCGGATCGCTCCGGTGGCCTAGTGGTTAGAGCATCAGCTTCGGATGCAGGAGGTCGCGAGTTAGAACCCCGGTCGAGTCATACCAAAGATATAAATGGTACTAACATCTTCCTCGCTAGACGCTCAGCATTAAGAGGTTATTGTTAGGACTTGTCGGCCAGTCAAGATAATGTGACTGGGTTCTACGCTTTGCTCTATGTTTGATAGCGGTTATTTTCATACGAAATGCAAGGAAAAAAGTGTTCAAAAGTGCATATACATTCTCTCTCGATTGTTATAAATTGTTCTACCATAAAACATTTGAAAGGCCCAACTTTCGTTTGAAATCAGTTTCAAAATGACCGGTATCCCATCACAACCAGTCGTTGCTTTTCAGGGCAATACAAATATAATTTTACAGTTTAGATGGATAGACCATCTTTTTCAAATATACCAACATAAGTTAGGGTCCACAATTCTTGTCACGTACTTGAATTTCTCCCACTATATGGGTGACTGATTAACATATAGCTGAAACATCACATTCTAAATCGATATAGGAGTTTCTGACAGAGCTACATATTGTATTCGCTTATACACAAGTGTTTCACCTGGATGGTATATGTAAATGATATCATGAGATTGCTTTATTCACCTTGTCCTGGATTCTCTTTTTTTGTAGATGAAATGGGCGTTGTCTTCCCCCATTTACTTAGCCTTCTAGTTGTCATAGTTCTTTTTTCCTCTCTCAATATTTTTTAGTAATAATTAAAGGATATTGCTTTAATTCACGCGAAGACACTGGATTATTTGCGAAACAAGGATTTAATTAAAAGTTACGAATGGTAGCAGTCAACATTAAAACCACTTTGACTATATCTATGAGACAAATATATACCTCGGATTTAGGTCGGCGCAAAAATTTACATTTGAAAAGACGTGCATTTTTTTTTGTATAACCAGTGAGGAAAACCTGAGAAATTATTCTTTAAAAATCTAACCCTTATACAAAATAAGAAATTGTAGAGGGCAACTTTTTCTGCGAAGAAATTTCAAACAAAATGTAAATTTTTTTCTGCAAATTACTAAATCGACATGCGCACCTTGCTTGTTTTTATTTCGCAGAAATATTTGAGGTCCTCGGAACATGTGAAATGCTTTTCAAAAATACATATTCCAGAAATATTATACGTCTACCAATATGTATCGCATGAAACACTTTACGAGTTTTAAAAACCATGTAGGAACCAATCAAAGACAAATAAATGCCTAATTTTGGTAGATAGATTTTATAATAGAAAACAAGAACTGTTTCATTAATGAGAACAAATTTCGTCCGTATTAAGGCCGTTTCCAGTTATCTCTTGTGAAATGTACACAGCACTACCGATAACTTTAGTAAAATCTTTAATGTGTTTATAGAATGACAGTTGTGCTTCTTTATTTATTTAGTTAGTTATTTACCATGCAGTTGTGAGGTCAACAACATAAAGTGACTTGGGGGCTAACATCTACTTCCTTATTAAACAGTATTCATGCTATTACGTGGCTGTATCAACACGCATTCTGCTATGGCCACCCATAAATGTGTTTCCGGTTGAACGACCGTCCCTATTTCTCATTGCCGACCTTGGTAAATTTTCACCCATGGTTATAAAAAAAACTAAATTTAAAATCACACACACACACACACACACACACACATACATATATATATATATATATATATATATATATATATATATATATATATATATATATATATATATATATATATATATATATATATATAAAACAACCTGCTACCCTAATTTTAAAAAAGTACAACGACAAACACACATCATTTTGTTAGCAAAAAAAACCCTCTAGACCTGTCAATCAAATTATGTTATCCATAATCGATTACATGTATTCTTATACTACTACCAATTTCAAAGGTTGCCAAGGTTCAATACTAGTTCTTGTTGTATTTCCATCGTTAGTAGTTTTGTTGAAGAGATAGTTTTCTTTGCCGACAGTAGTTACCAGACCTTTAAAAGAGTAAATTGTAAGGAAACATATTTGATACACAGGCGTGTTGATTCGCAGGTGTCATTTGAAGGAGCACTATGTACATAATTTTAAATGCACACTATACCACCTACTCTAACAGTTCTTTCGAGGATATCCGAAAATAAACAGGATGCCGGTATCAAAATGTCATACTGCTCGTTGGAATCTTTTTTTTCCTCAATAGTTCTTGCATATTTCAGTATATAGTTTTGTTGGGTTTTTTTTTTTCTCTTCTTTTTAACATACATCTTAAACTTCGTATTATAGCATATGATAGGTCTTCGTAATCTGATATATTACCTTCAACAATGTTAAAGTTATAATTGATATGTAAACGTTACTGTAGAGTTTATAGATCAGGAAAAAATTTCGTTTGCTTGATTATCGATATGTTTCACAGATACATTATTGGACGCTTGATATATCTTTACGCATGGAGAGCCGAGTTCTTTTTGGGTAATACTCTTAAGTTTGCAAGCGATTTCCGCAGTTGCATGCTGAAATAACACCTGGAGTTTACGTGTGCTTTGTAAAACTTCATGACTGCATAGAAGTAAGACCTGTTTTTCCTGATTACTATGGATATTACATTTATACCACAAACGACCACCGATCGACTGAAAAAGGGTGTAACTCAAGGGGATTATGTCTAAATGGTCTATTTTTGTCGCATGCAACAAAGAAGGTTTTTAATGCCAACAGCAACTAGTACCGTATCATTCCCAGGCGAAAATTTGAATTTTCAATATTTATATACAGCATTTTTACCCTCCCGTGTAAAACTTTGATAGCTAGATAATCGTTTTTTTCTTTTCACCCCATTCGCTCAGCAAGTCAGAGGTAAAACAGCAACTGCGCAAATATTTATTTATCTGGGTTTTCGGACGATATGCTCACTCATGTTAATGAATGAGTGTATGGTAACCTGCACTAAATAGTGCAATAGAAATCCGTGGTTACTGGTTACCAATTCGGAGAAGAAATTGACTTTGTGAGCTGACTTGTAAAATATCTTACCTAACTTCTAACCAATGAATAATTTCATACCACTAGCAAGTTCGAGAAACGGCAAGATATAAAAAGAGAATATTCAGGCACACATGCTCTTGTAATGAAAAGAGCGAGGTATATCAACCGTCATAAAGGGATGCTACCATTTTTCATCTAATTGTTCTTCGGACCATTTTATGATATTTTTTTTCTATTTATCCAGTATGTGTATTACCCTTATAATTTACATCAGTAATTGAAACCGTCGCTTTGGCAGCGCATGTAAAATGACCTTGAGAAAGCATTACATTTAACGCGTAAATTACGACCCAAGCCAAAACAGTTGCTGTTCTGTCCATGACCGATTACTGAATTAACCGTAGGATGCATAAATTAATTCAACTTGTCAAACTATAAATTACGTCGTGGATCAGTCCTATAGTGCGGGATCAAAATGCCATGTTTGTTTACGATATAATGTTGAAAAAAAATAATATCATGTTTTAATACATATTTAAATAGAATGAAAATGTTAATGTAACCCAAGGCATACAAAAACTTAGACACGAGAGGTTCATGTGGTTTCTGCTGAGCATATAACATGCTTTTTTAAAACTACTTTTTTATTTCCTGGAACGAACTGTTTTGTTTAATACTTGTGGTGAGAGAACACGCAAACCATGTTTCCAATTTCTTACACCGTGGCATCCAAAAGTTCGTTCGAGAAGAAGCCAGTGCATGTATTAAGGGAAGCTAACAAAGTTACCTAAAATTCAAATTATGTGGACCTAATTTCAATAGTTTTCGTACATTTACTTTTTTTCTACACAAATTTAAGGTCAACGCTTTTCACGTATGCATGATGTCATTATGCTTTTTGTGATGGCTATAACGCATGTAGTAGGGTCACTCTATTTTTGAATATACCAGTTAATTATAGATGCAACTGTCAAATTCATATAGGTTGTTGTATTGTGTTGGCTTTAACACGACTTATAACACATTATTGGTCATTTCATGGAGAGAGAATGGGAGCAAATTGCCTTTCCTATGTACGTACCAAGACAGTCGTACCGGCTTGACCTGGATGTCTATCAAAACTACGACCCTTGGTTACAAGTCCAAGGCTCTATCGTCTAACTACGGCAGCTCCCGGTCAATCGAAGGCTAACACATTCCACCCGTCTAGGTCGGTAATATGCGAGCGAGGTAAGGTCATAACCCATAATCACCTGTGTGCCTACATATTCGCTAGTTAATGTTCCGATAACCCTATCTACACCTTGGCATATTGAGCAGATATTTCTTAGTTTCGGATCTGTAAAACTCATTGGATGCGGCCACCGCATAATGCACAAAGTGATTGCTTAGTTGGCATTATATACTAAGGGTGGCGACACGTGAAATCTAATAGATCTCGCTAGTACAAACTACCAATATAGCTGTTTTGGACGAAAGTAAATGATTAATGGAATTCTTCAACATAATTGCATTTTCAAGAAGCTGACGAGAGAACAGAGTGCTCGTCATTCCCATAATGATGGATATGTATTCCTTCCATAATTAGAACATTTTGTTGACTAGCGGTTTGGATGGTTGACAGAGCATATAGGAAATGGTTGATAAACATATTTTGAGAATTTAATTCCTTGTAGTCAACACCGTGTCCTGAGATTCGTCCGTTAAGGTATGCATGGTTTAGTGTGAAATGTTAACTGACGTTTTCAACTACGTTAACTCTAATCTACCAAGTCATGGTTTTTTTTTTAAAAAAAAATTATGACATTGTGTTAAACGCTTTACTTAATTGAAAATATAATATAGGTTTACAATAACTAACAGCTACTCATCCAACATGACTGGTCATATCGACGTTGTGGTTTTACCAGAAGACTTCTTATGATATATAGTTAGTCGTAAATGGAAATGGTACGCATCTGATATCCAATATGCCACTATGGCAGCCATCTTTGAAAAACTTGTTATTCTTACTTCTACATTTAACGGTTAAAAGTAAGAAATTGCCTTATCATACATTCCTGCAGAAATTATTTTTCGCCCGAAAGAGTAGTAGTTTTGATTGACTCTTGTTTAATTGTATTTTTGACGTCATTCTTTCGAGTATTATCTAATAATATTTTTTTTTATTTTCCAAGGTGAAACATATTGACCTTTTATAATTTTATTAGTTTTTATCACAATACGTTGTGACGAATATATTTTGGCATACATACATACACACACACACACACATATATATATATATATATATATATATATATATATATATATATATATATATATATATATATATATATATATATATATATATATATATATATATATATATATATATATATCTGTGGATCATGGAGCCGCGGTACCTTACAGTGCCGGATTAAACCCTATACAGACCCCTAAGCAGTCAAAATCTCGCCCCTCCCGCTCACTCAAATTATTTCCTAATACGTCAAAATCATACCAATTCAATATTATTTTGATCCATTGTCGTTGGATCCCTAAAAGGTGTGTGGCCCATAGGCCGGTGCCTACTCTGCTTTTTTGGTAATCCGGCACTGGTAGTTTAGTTTGTGGATCGTCGGACACGTAATCCACGGGTGGTGGTCTCGCTAACCCTCCAGGTCTGGTTGAAGAAAATGGCCAGTAGCCAAAAAACAACGATAGGATGTGCTTTTAATGAAATTGTTGTATCTCCTTCAATCCTGATTTTTGTGCTATAAGCGTAGAGATCGCTACAGATCTTCTACATCTTCTCTATTATTGTATGCTAAAGTTCTAAACAAATATCAATATCTTCGTGGAAACGGTCTATAAATTATATAAGGACAGATATCAAACGGCTTTAATACACTATTAATAGATACAAGTGTATTAGCTGGAATTTGGAACGATTGGTTAATTTGACGTTTTGGCTGACACTGGAATTATCCTACGTTTCTCACTAACAGAAGCACTTGTTACAGAAGCAAACAAAAACATCAACGGAAACAAAACATACGTCTTCTCTGGTGATACATTTACTGCTTCCTTAAGTCGACTTCTTTTGGTATAGAAAGAGAGGTTAATATGAACGAGCAGATTAAAGCAAACATGCGATGGATTTAAGTTATTATAATATCATTTTACTATACTTTTTCAGGCAGTCATTTCTGTAGAGAGCTTAGAATTTCTTAGATGTAGTTTTCTAATTCCTAGAATTGTTACGTAGAAAAAAGGTAATCAAACTGAAAAAGCGACAGTCCAATCTTAAATCTTCATCAGTGTTTGTCCTTCCGTTTTCTCAGCCAAGCCAAGAACCATTACTACTACTACTACTACTACTACTACTACTACTACTACTACTACTACTACTACTACTACTAATAATAATAATAATAATAATAATAATAATAATAATAATAATAATAATAACGAGGACTTTTATATAGCGCCTAATTTTTAGAAGCCTTAATCGCTTTACAACATTTTACAACATAGAAAGAGTAATATAATTTTTCAGTCATATAACTACGATGTCTGCAGTGTGGCAGTTTGCCGTGAACATGAAGCATGATGTCTTACAATATCCTGACACCAGTATTCGAAACTTCGAGTCTTATATGTAAAGGACATTACAACAATATGATAAATATTTTCAGAAGAAAAAAGATGCTGTTTTTCATTGCATCATGACTGTATGTGTATACGATAAACTGCAAATCTTCAGTCTAGACATATTTGTTATGACGATTGAAATTAATCAAGCTGCAGTTATTTAGAGTGCAACAAGTTATTTTGTACAACGACAATCTCAGTTCAGTTATATATGACAAATTATTTTGTTAAACACTTTCAAATCGGGCATGTATGACAAGTTATTTTGTATCATGACATTTTCAAATCATTTATAATTGACAAATTAAAATAAAATTATGATTCAGAATCAGAGAAAACATAACATTTAGAATGTATCGGGACGGAATTAGCGGATATTGCCGCCAGAAGCGGAAAACCATCAGCAGGTGCTTGTTGTTTGGATTAAAACTTCATTCATGTAAATAAATAGAATATTTAGTCCAGATATTTTGTCTGTACTATATCTGTCACGTTGAAAGGTAGTTTTATATTCTTAATCATCATGGTATTTCCTTTCTTTTTTTTTAGTTTACCGTATCATCTGTATTTCCTGATGTGCATAAGCTTGGAACCACATTATACAATTGCAAAGTGGGATATGTAATGTTCTGTTATGAAAGTCTGCATGGTTGTTCTCCTATCTACTTTAGGTTTTGACTTAAGTCCACTAGAATATGGATTGTTTTCAAGAATTGCGAATCATAGCAGTGTTTCTATTTTAGTCTCCAAAATATACATTCTGTCAACATGTCTATTTATATTAGTTCTGCTGGACATACTCCAGAAGAGCTTAACGGAGGATATTCTGTTGTCCGTCGTCATTCTGTTGTCTGTTGTACGTACGTCCTTAGCATAAATTTATCGCTACTCATTCTAAACTGCCATGATTCGCTGTAGATACACCAGGCAGTCCTAAATGAGATTTTCTGACATTCCAAAAGATTCATTATAGTCTACATTTCCATTGTTGTCATAGAGACGATACAGCAGCGTTCATCGAAAACGCGTTCTTGGCTGTATTATACACGGCTTGAACATTAGAGCCCTTTAGCAAATGTAATCAAGCGGTCTTGTGATTTCATTATCCAGTACACGCAGGATAGATGTGATTGTTAATTAGGGAATATAACAACGTTCGAATAGTCCATTGTCTTCCAGAGAAAGCACGAAATTACACGAAAATAAAAACATCGTTAATGATGTTCAACATATTTTTGTAAATTAATATACTATGGATTAAATACGATATATACAGACGAATTTACATAGTACCAGGGTCAATGAATAACTGAAATTTTGATTATTAAAGTAAGATCAACATTATATATATATAATTATATATATATATATATATATATTATATATATATATATATATATATATATATATATATTATATATTATATATTATATATATATATATATATATATATATATATATATATATATATATATATATATATATATATATATATATATATGAATGTTATTTATGGTTACCTTTTTTGAATGTTACTCTTAATTGGCATATAGCCCTTTCAGTGATGACGTGCCACTAAACCTGAATCCATAGTTAATAAATATCACAAATAAACTTTGTTATGTAACAGAACTCTACACATTATTTACACCAAATGCCAGACTCTTGTGTTGGCTCACTGAAATACTAGCTTGCGTGTTATCTTTAATTATGGGATTCTGCGTTGGCTCACAGAAATGCTGCTTGTGTTATCTTAAATTTTGGGATTCTGTGTTGACTCGCAGTAGTGCTACTTGTTTTTTCTTTAATTTTGGGATTCTGTGTTGACTCTCACAAACACACAAGCTTGTGCATTATCTTTAAATCTGGGAGTCACTTTATGGCCATTGATACACATTGCTAATTGTTGTATAAGAAAAACACAACATTAAACAATCTTCTAGCTGTTATATGTGGACTGCATAGTTAACATGGATGCTAAAGAAACCATGTCAAACTATGCTCACGTCTCGGTTCGTGCTGATCTTTAAATGAAATTGACCGATCCGGTGGCCTAGTGGTTAGAGCGTCTGATTCGGATGCGGGAGGTCCCGGTTTCGAACCCATGCCGAGTCATACCAAAATCTTTTAAAATGGTACTAACAGCTGCCTCGCATGGCGCTCAGCATTAAGAGGTTAGTGTTAGGACTGGTCCGCCTGGTGTCAGGATAATGTGACTGGGTGGGACGTTATGCCACATATCATCGGCAAGATGTACCAGTGCTAGACATCACTATAATCTGTCACACTGCAGACATCGTAGCGATATGACTGAAAATTGTTACAGCTACGTTAAAATCTCTCTCTCTCTCTCTCTCTCTCTCTCTCTCTCTCTCTCTCTCTCTCTCTCTCTCTCTCTCTCTCTCTCTCTCTCTCTCTCTCACACACACACACACACACACACACACACAAACACTTTAAGTGAAACAACAGCATACTCTGCAGTTGCAACTTTTTACTTTACCTGTTCCATATATAATAATGAAATTTCAAATCGTTTTAAGTTTGCCGCCACCCCTCATCTCCAACCCATTTGAAACACGAGAAGAGATCATTTGCTCACTGTCTAAAGAGAAATTAAGCTTAATAGACTAATATATATTCTTACTGTCTTAAAAAACTGAAATATAGTATAGTAGTTCAGTTGTACCTACATTTCCCCATAACAGCCCATAACACATTATGACGCATAAGGCTTCATCAGACTCGATACTCGATGATCATTTAAGGTGTTGTTTTGGTGTTTAGCGCCATTTCTGAGCGCAAGATAGACTATATAGCTGCCATTTTAACTGGTGGAGGCAGAACCCTGGAAACCTCCGGTTAGAAACACCGACCTACGGGAAGGAACTGACAACTTTCTCACTTTCTTTTTCCCCAACCACCAAGTCTTTTTTTATTTAACTACGATGTACGATTGTATTATTATGAATGTTCTGAGGAGGATTCCAAACTGTTACGTGAATAGAAGAGTAGACAAGGTTCAGAAACAAGAAATAAAAAATTGGAAGAGAGTTTTAGTTGTGATGACAACCAAGATCAACAGTAAGCAAAAAAAAAAAAACCACCCACCCCCCAAAAATAAATAACAAAACATCCCTCCCCACAGCCAACAACAGCACATCCGTTGTGGAGCTACCGTTATCTTAGCCTTTGTGGTAAATCACCAAAGCTTCCATTTGGTCTCTCTTTCATTTGATTTATAAATTTAGACTGTGAATGCACTTGGAGGTGAGGAAGACATCAACAATACATTCAATTCACGGACTCGTGACCCAACGTGCCAATAGTTGTAATAGCAAATAATTTATTCAAGGCCAGACCTTTAAATCCTAAAATCCATTTTGGGCATTGTCTTTGTGCCCGATCCAACGTTACCATTGCCCAATCATTTTGCTTCTTGTCAAACCCTCTTCACTGTTTATTACAGTTTGTCTTGTAATTTATTTTCGTAAATAAGTAATTAATTTCGAAGACACTGGACAAGATTGCGATTAGTACGATATCTGCTTCGAGGATTATTTTGTGCTCAGGAAGATTAATTGCAGTTGGTAATGGAGTTCCTAGTTGGCACTGTACCATAATTTTGTTGGAGGGTTTTATTTGCTTCGTTATGAGTCAAATGTTAGACTGAATTTTGCATTTGTTTTCGTGTTTTCCTTTTGAGACAAGAAATATCATCAAGAAATGTAATAAATCAGCGATTTTATATCTGGAGCCAAAAAGTATTGCCTCACTTATAATAGATATATGCAGCATGATGATTGCTTGAAATAGCTAGTCCTATTTTATATCTACTGGCACGAGCACTACTACGTTGATGGTGGTTTTCAAATCAAGCTCTTCCTTTAAAATTTCTAGACCCCCTTAGTCGTCCCAAGAAGAAACGTGCCACATTCTACAGAGTTTAACTGATATCCATTTCAGCTAATTACTTTTCGGGATTAAACGACTAATTCATTTTCCTTAGAACTTACTGTTAATATACAACAACAACAAAAATTGGCATACAAACCATAATTTCTTCCAATCATTAGAGTTAGAGATATTTTATTCAGCCTTGAAAAACAGGTTATACACGGTATTGTTTTGTGTCTGGTGCTAAACATGACGATCTTTGGCCTGCAACTAAAACAAAATTCGCACAAAAAGTTCGTGTACTTTGTCAGTAGGAATTTAACTACAGATTATCCAATATAGAGCAGATTTATTTGTTTTCAACCATAATGCATCTAGTGAAGTTTATAAAATTAACCATTGAAAAAATTAAATCCATTTACTGGTCAATGGGTGTATGTCAAATTATGTAGCACTATGGTTTTCTGTCTGTAAAATAATTGGTAGCCGGTCTCGAGGGGGGGGGGGGCACAGGGATATCGTGTATCGCCACTTCTCCCCCAGCCATAAGGGCCCCTGGTTGTTGTGGATCACGTGTTTAAATAAACCTTATATAGATCTTTTTCATTTTTGCCCCTTGCTCACAATGTTCAGCTGATTCTACCAATATCCCGAAAGAGAAGTATGTGAGAGGCGCCTGAATTTCAGAAGCCGTGAGAAGTGCTTTATCAGCATTGGATTTTCTATAATCATTTTAAGTAACCAATGTTACTATTTAACATACATTTTCTCACCCCACAGGCCATATCCCTCCTGAATTCATGTCGAATCGAGGCCATGTGTATTTTATCAGTTCCACTGAAATGATCTCCTGACAAATCCAGATCAAGCCCTTAGAGACATATTTCTTCATTTACTCTATCATTCTAACAAACATTGCCTGACACTATCGCCCTGATGCTTTGCACAAACTGCTAATACAAACTATTATCACAGTTAACCATACAATGTAAGAACAACTTCCAAGCCTTGGTGATTCTGTTGGGTTCCACAAAATTCTTTGCTATTCAAATTGAGATGTTGTTATCTAGATAAACTATATTTAGCTCGATGTAAACAACAAAGTTTTAGAGCTGGTTGTAGGTAAGATATTTTATTAATGTCGTTAAGAATCTAACTTGAAGGTCTGTGTTTTATTTTAGTTATGTGTTTAGTCTCTAATTTTCAATGGTTATTCTCTATAAAGAATGTGCATTTTGGCAAGATGAATCCCTGGCCACACTTTCAGTGATATTATACTTATCGCTATTGCTACCAAAAACAGCTGGAGTTACGAAACCAGGAAGGAAAAATAATCATACTGGATACGCCGCCTTAGAACATTGAAACCAAGCGGTCTAAACCAAGAAGACTAGAAAATGAAAACTATGCACTAGCAGAATTTAACATTTTCTAAATCTTCTTATTATCCTTCAATTTTTACTATAAGAAAAACCGGTATAGAATCAAATATCCGGGATATAATCTGCGTTACATAAATGTACAAAAAGTAAAAATAGATGTCGCTTTGGCTTGTAGACTTTTAGGGAATTATACACCGTTTTCAGTTTCCGCAACTAGTCTATACAAGCTGGTTGTATTTATAGTTTTAACACATGTGGAGACAGCCATGTAGAGGTTTACAAACACAACGTTTTTGTGTTTATTTGTTTGTCGTATATATGTTTTGTATTTGCCTTTGAAAAAGACTCATTAAGAGTCGAAAGCGCTTAGGCTAGTTAGTTACTAGTTTCGTACTGTTCGTCGTCAGTTTGTTGCATCTATTTTAATCAATCTCTACCACACGTGATCCCTTGGTGGAGCCAGTACGCTTGAAAGTGTTGTTATTCGCCATATGATTTGTATTCTTTATATATATATATATATATATATATATATATATATATATATATATATATATATATATATATATATATACCTTCCACACCATGCAAATTTGTTACAGCTTTATATAAAGCTGAGAGCGATGAACATAGAGAAAGAAGTACGTGTATATGGTAATGAGATATCATACACGTGATAACCATTATCAGAGCTATTGTCAATACCGCAAGTCATGGGGAAGACTATCAACGAGGCTGGGGTTTGGGTGTCCTAATTCAGGCATTCAGAGTGGATAACGTAATTGTCCCAGACGGCACTAATTAGATTTTTTTTTACTGTGTAAGTTCTCATTTTTGAAATGATGATAATAAAATTAGAACTGATATCAGTGACTTCTTTTTTGCTTCCATTACACGTTGCGATAGAAGAGTTTCTGCTTCACATAACTAGTTTTAAGTCTTGAGTGCAACAGATTTTTAAAAAAGGCAAGAAAATGAGTCCAGTCTAAACAATTAATCAGCAAAAACGGTTGGAAAAAAGTCACCTGTCGAATACACCTGAATCTGAAATTTGAACAGACAGATTACGAGATGGGTCAATCTGACAGACTGAGGACAGTATTTTCAAACCATCAGACGGGTTGTGCAGGTGTGGTATTGTTTTAGTTTACAGCCTAAAAGCTACTATTAGAAACATCTGGCAAGTAACTAGTCTATCTGAAATGCGTATAACTGGTCTGTTTGATACGCATGTAATTGGTCTATCTGATATGCATGCAATAGGTCGATCCAATATGCCTGTAACTGGTCTACTTGGTATATTCAACAGGAGGTCTATTCACTTTTCCATTGAAAAAGAAACCGACACATTAATTTTGATTTTCCATTTCCTTCTCTTACTTGGTCTACTAAAATTTGATTTAAAAATTTGAACCAAAATATGTGCCTTTTCCATAATCTTTTAGGAAAATACAAGTTTTAAAATAATTTTTATCTCTTTCGTGATAAGTACCAGCTTACAAGAATATTGAAAACATGATGTAGTAAATAATAATATATGGTCAACAGCTATAATAAAATAAAATGCACACATGCTTCAGTAACTAAAAAAATATACTGCCAAGAAAGATAGCAAAATAAAGTTTGCTCGCTCCAGTTTTCATTGGTTAAAGACCTTCGTTCGACACGGGTAATACCACATACTTTCAAAGAAACGCTGTTGTTTGATATTATAATAATGTGTTTTAAAAAGAAAATGAACCAGGATCAGTTAATGTCTTAAGAGGCACGCGACAGTAAAGAATAAAAACTTACGGAGAAGTTGAAACTTAAATTGTTCAGTGTATACCGACAAGTCACATCTGTACTTACTCTCTGACAAGTAACAGCTTTATCTACTCGCTGACAACACACATCTGTATTTACTCAAGTTTAGACAAGTCTGAAAATTAAACATCTGGAAGATATGCGTCTAGTTGACTTTTCTTTTTATTTACTTTCATTTAGACGAAATTTTTCATATTGACAAAAGAAAAAAATGTCTGTTCAGCCATTATATACAGAGTATGCTAATCCAATATATGCTATATATGTTCATCCAATTAATATATATATATATATATATATATATATATATATATATATATATATATATATATATATATATGTATATATATATATATATATATATATATATTGTAGCAAGGAATCTTTATTGACTTTGTAAATAGTTCCCAAAGCTAGCCTGTTAAGTGATAGAGATCACACTAAGTCAGTGTTTGTCTAATGGCGCCGTAAATGGAGAAACGATCTAATAAAGGACTTGAGGCTGGCTGGCTGGTGCGTGTTCTTCAGAGAATGATCTTGTTATAGACTTAAGAAGTAAGGTTAATGACCTTGTGATCTTGAAAAAGATTGTAACATGTCACTGTCATGAAAAGTTACAGGGAGGATAGAAAAATCTGAAAAAATTTAGACGGTTGGTCATTATAAGAGAGTCCATGGTAAAATCTAGACCGTAGTTGCATGCTACATAAATTGGTGGCAGCGGTGGGATTATTTTTCGTAAAGTAGCCTCAACTCCTGGAAAATCTTATGAATAAATGAAAATGGCGTAATCACTGATAGTCTCGTCGATGATGGATGCACAAGAAAGCATTAATTGTGAATTTTGGCAACTGGAACGTGAAATAGAAGAAAGTACATGCAGGACTCTCGGAATTAAAGATCAAATGCTAAAAACTAAGTTAACAACATCACCAATACTCACATACTCTGACATGACAAAACAATTCATTTTGAATACTGATGCTAGTGAAAATAGAATAGGTATTTTAATTTCCCAGGTTCACGAAGGTCGAGAAAAAGTCGTAGTATATGGAAGTAGGACACTGTCAAAATCAGAAGGATTAAATTGTGTGACACGGAAAGAATTACTTGTTAAAGTGTACAATTCAAGCCATATTTGTATGGGAAACAATTTCTCATTTGGACTAATCACAGTGCATTGCGTTGGCTCATGATCTTAAGGGACCCAGAAGGCCAACTGGCCAGATGGATTGAGATGCTGGCTCAGTACGACTTTGAAATCCTACACCGACCAGGCTTGCGTCACAACAGAAATGCGATGCATTATCATGAATGCCTTGCCGACAATGCGGGAGACAAACGAATGTTGAAAACATTGGAAACGACGATGACAGTTGCTGTGAGTACGTTTTGTTTTACAAATCAGAAAACGGTACGTATATTTGTGCAGATACGGTATCAGAGCTGCCGATATCTCAGCAAGGCGAAAATGACCTATCCATAGTTAGACAGTGCGTGACTGGTGGCGTTAGACCAAGCTGAAATGAAATATAATGCCAAAGTAATGAAGTTAACGTTTATGCACTCAGGGGGGATCCACTTGAGTTTCTAAATGGATTTTTTGTGCCGGAGATACCAAACATATGATGGTAAAGATGGACGTCATAAAGCAAATTGTTCATATGAACTTGGAAAACTTGAAATTTGCTTATAATAGTAAAAGTCGAGGCCAACTAGGGATTTCATAAACCCTAAATAAAATCAGGTAAGGATACGTTTGGGTGGACTACAGCGTGATATTAGGGACTGGCGTAGTACATGTGAAGTATGTGCAAGAAAATAATCTTCATGAAAGAATAAAATAGCCCCGATGCAAGTCAGGAAGTCGAATGGATAGAATAGCATTGGATAAGATATGACCGTTTCCAGAAACTTCACGTATTCTACTCATTGGAGACTATTTTACTAAATGGACAGAGGCATTAGCACTGCCAAATCTCGATGCCATAATGTGCAGACTTGGCGTGCCCTATCAAATTCATTCGGATAAAGGAACACAATTTGAATCTGAAATCTTACAAGAAATGTGAAGATTACTGGGTATCGAAAAGACAAGAACAACTGCTTACCACACACTGAGCGATGGAATGGATGAAAGGTTCAACAGAACGCTCACTGCGATGCTTTCTGCATATGTATATGGACAACTGGGACGAGCACTTGCCATATTTAACAATGGCGTATCGCGCAACTGTCCAATAGTCTACAGATTTCACTCCAAACTTGTTGATGCTGGGTAGAAAAGTGACCGCTCCTCTCGATATTCAATTTGAACTGCTACCAGATACATATTCACGACATACCTGGGTTGAGAACTTTTCGGAGTTGAGTTCATCAATTTGCAAGGAACCAGAGTATGTTACGCCAGAAGAGATTCAACGACAGTTGATCTAATGGGAACAGTTCAAGCCAGGTTATATGGTTTGGGTTTCCACTCCACAAAGAAAAACATGACTGCCAAGTAAACTGCAGTCTTAATGGAAGGGACCAATTAAAAGTTGTTAAACTACTCAGTGATGTGACACGCCAATTAAAGTGTGGATATCGGGGCAAACCGCAAGTGATTCTTATGGACAGAATGAAATCATGTAAAGTCCGATATAACAACGATAATGGGGATAAGCATAAAAGTGATGATGATATCGATGAGCATGACAATTCTAGCTACAATAATCGCTATGATCCATCCAGAATTAAAAGTCTATCTTGACTTTACCCTATGGAAGGTACCACGTCGGAACACCCGTTACCAACGACTTAGATGCTAAATAAAAGAAATCTCAACGAATTTTCTTTTATAACATCTAGTCATGTTGAATATATTTTGAAACTAAAAAAAAAATAATCTGAATACAGTGCGAGGACACTCTTATTCGGAAGCATAGGTAATTTGCAGCAATGTATGGTTGCTGACTTTGTAAATAGTTCCAAAAGCTAGCCTGTTAAGTGAGAGAGATCACACTCGGTCAGTGTTTGACTAATGGCGCCGTAAAATGAAAAAACGATCTGATACGAACATAGGCTTCTTGGTCCGTGTTTTCCAGAACAGTGGCGTCACTAGGTTTGGTGTCACCCAGTGCCAGGCCCGGCTCTATGATGTACGGGCCCAAGGCAGCAAGCGATGAGCGAGGAGCCCCACGCAAACGAATTGCATTGCGAAGAAGCGCGGGGCCAAAGATGGTTGCCTCGTTCGCCTGCCTAGTGCGATAACTCATGGTGTCACTCTCATGGACCTCCTTCCTGCACAAGAGTTCAAAAATTTAATAAACATACAATTTGGTGCCCCCTTCCTCTGATGGTGTCGTCCGGTGCGGCCCCCAACCCCCAGTGACGCCACTGCCTTTAAGGAATGAAATTACTATAAGCTTATGAAGTAAGGTTAATGACCTAGTGACCTAGGAAAAGATTGTAATATGTCACGGGAGCATATAAAAATCTGAGAAAATCTAGACGATTGGTCAGCATAAGAGAGTCCATTGTGAAAGGAAGACCGGGTTGCATGCTACAATATATATATATATATATATATATATATATATATATATATATATATATATATATATATGTGTGTGTGTGTGTGTGTGTGTGTGTGTATGAATGTATGTGTGTGCGTGCGTGCGGCGAGCGTGCATGTATGTATGTATGTATGTATGTATGTATGTATGTATGTATGTATGTATGTATGTATGTATGTATGTAGTATGTATGTATGTATGTATGTATGTATGTATGTATGTATGTATGTATGTATACAAAATCTAATAGTCCGTGCTCACACCCAATATCTGAAGAACCTACTACAGAATCAAACTGACCGTCCTATATTAATATACATTAAGGACTGGTCATTTAATTTTATGGGGAATCGGGCAGAGAGGTGCATAGGATCCCATTTTTTGTTTAGCATTTCTGCACTAAAATACTTTTTTTTAAATAATAAAAAAAAACGTTTGTCCTGGCTGGAAGAATTATACAAGTTTTATTTATATGATAAACCTTAATTATCTTGGTAAAAATGAAAACAAAAATTATCCAGGTTAGAAAGAAAATACCTCCACCCCAGCCTAAAATGATGAAATGGACAGTCCTTTATTGCGTTCATGAGTGTTAACATGTCTAAATACAACGACTGTGTAAACTGATCTAGACATACAATATTAATAACAGTAAGAAACGCCAAGATGATGTCTGTGCGGCAGGTGTGAAAGGAATGTGTAAATGTCAACGTTATTTATTTTGCATCGATTTTAAACAAGTTCAGATAGTCTGCTTAGTTCGTCCGAAGTCACAACGGTAAGGAGTTGCTTAGCGAGTACGGTGCTTATTACTCACCTATAATATAAATCCAATTGCAAACACGATAGATCCTGATCTGCCGTCGAATAATGTTTCGGCAGGTCAGCATCTTGGCGGTTTGTTGAACTAATTAGTACTGATTGGAACTTGCATAGACCTCGATCTACCGGCGCGTTATACGACGGCATGTTTGGATGTATAACGTTTGCATTTGGGTTCCGGTTTATGTCTGAGTGCATGCTTGAACTTCAACACAAGGCAACAAGCCTTACGGTGGATGGTTGCATACATGATGCTTGCTGCATGCAGATCAATCAAAACCATCTGAATGCAGTGTGTGGTTTTCTTATTATATTATCGCATCATCATCACTGTGGAAACGGGGCGGATGGTAATTTGTTTGAAAAATATACCTGCCTGTAAGTTTGACACAACTCCAAATTAACCCTGATCTGCCGTTGCAATGAGTATCAGTACATCAATGTATATATTATTTGTTCTAAAAAGAAGTAACAAACTACATAGATTAAAATATGTATGCTTCTTAGACGTCAGCATAGCTAGTACATGCAGTTGCAACCTGTCCCTGAGGAAAAAGGCAGAGCATAAAAATAGAATAACGGACTTTGAAATAATGGACCGGGAAGCTTCTCCTGTCAATATTTTTGGATAAAAAATATTTTTGGTATAATAGAAAGTCAGATGAGTAAAATCTTCGGTCTTGTGGTGGAAGATGTTGACGCTAGATAAATTTGCAACTGAATTCAAGTACACATTGCCTGGGGGTACTTAAAGTGATTTTTAGCTGTTCTGGTCATAGATCAGAATGCTGACGGGATGGTCTGTTGTCCGTTGTCCGTCCGTTAGCACAAGTTTCTTATTACTATTTGGAGGATTTTGTCGTCAGATTTTACAAACAAACATACTCCGTTTGAACTAAATATGATACTGGCGTGGGTTTCCACCAGAACACTTATGTCTAGTTATCGTAACTAAAGTTGCTGCTAAAATCTGATATCCGAAATGGATTGTTATCGCTTCTCTTCCTTAATGGATTGTCATTACGAACATGTGATTTTCACTAAACGACTTCTTATGCTGTCTAATTGGTCCTAAATGTAACTCGTTCCCTATCTTCCAATTTGATCTCAATATTTAGCCGCGTCTATATACATCGAAGAATCAAAGATTTGTCCTTGACGTGCATAATCATTACAACATATAATCTGATCTCTAGTTCGCTTGGTATATTACAGATAAGAAATTACGATGTCGCCTACCTTTAGAATACGCATACATTTATTCGTATACGGCAAAATATCGTGTTATCGTTATCGTACCAGTAGGCCCTATCAATTAACCCACTGGCCGTCATTTATAATGAGCGCGTCTTCTACGCACCATCAGTTAGTGTGATATTTGGTCAATCAGGAGAAAGTACCAGTTGAATCAACGACAAATGATGAGATAATTTAACACTTCAAGAACCTTTCGGCATTGTGAAGATTCTACAGCATTAATTATCCGCAAGACAGAAATATATCTTGTATACCACCTTGAGACCTTTAACCCCAATGGGGTTTTGTGAAGATAAAGGCATAATGAAAGATGTGACTCAAATATACCAAAGATTTTAACCATCTGGAAACATATCTTCTTCTCAGTGTTAATGTATGGATTGAAATGATTGCCTAATATCAAACTTCTTTTCAATGTTAAAGTATGAAAACAGAAATGATTGCCTAATATCTAACATCTTCTCGATGTTTAAGTAGGGATTTAAATGATTTCCCTATATCTGACTTCTCAGTGGTAAAGTATGAATTGAAATGGTTGCGTCATATTAGTTAATATTCTGCAAAGTCATCTTGAAACACTACATTGGCTAAAATCACCCGTACGGTGTTTATCAAGTAGGTCAAATAAGGCAACCTATTGGCTGTCTTTTATAACGAGTACCTCTGCTACGCACCACCAGCTAGTGACGACTGACCCAGAATTCATTCGTAGATACAAGCATACCCACATTTATCACCTACACCGAACTAGTCTTGGGAATGTCTACATGTCTTTAAATGATGTTCAATTCTAAAATGGTGTATGTATGGTATAGACATTAAAGATGGAATATATGTACATATAGGGAAAAACAATGTTTCAAGAGAAAATCCCACGCATTAGATACTGGCACTGGACCTAGTAACTTAAATTTATAAATATAATTGTTTTTCTTAGACTTGTGAGTTTCCTGCATATCAACATTTTGAAATTCCTAATGACATTTTGTAGATTCAGAGGAAGTTTACGCTAGATAAACATAACTCAATGCATGTTTATAATTGTTTGCGTTGGAAATAGTTGATCATAAGATATAATAATAAAAACCCAGATAAAATTTTGTGTCGAAACTTAATAATTCTTTCTTTGTCGTAAGTAATGGCATTCACGTTGCTTGAAAGATAATATTGTGAAATATCTTTGTTTTAGACCAATGTTCCAACATTTTCTTTTAGACTGCACTATTTTCAAACGTGACCTCCGGCTGCTACAAAAGTGCATGCGAGAAAAGCAAGTGCAGGGTAAGACTTCTGTTACGGTTTATTACTTTATGGTCTGAGAGAAATAATATTTTTGTGTCACCCACTTTTGACGGAAAGAAAAATAAAGACATGTTACTTTGATGATAAGCAAAGATCATTATATTTTAATAATTGGGCTGGGGGACAGATGATAACATTAAGATTCATAAAATCTCGTGAGACCATCGCATATCTAATAAAGGATTCATACAGTTCGATAGATTCAGATGTTATGCTGTCCATGGATGGCATGGATGGATTCCTGTCGTCAAAATAGGATTATTTAAGGGCCGCATTTGCCTTTAAAATTAAATGAAAATTGGCGTAGTGATAGATACACTTTGAACTACTTCCTACAACACACACACACACACACACATACATACATACATACATACATATATATATATATATATATATATATATATATATATATATATATATATATATATATATATATATATATATATACACATACATACATACATACATACATACATACATACATACATACATACATACATACATAGTGCAAATTCAAAACGGGTTCCCAACGCTTCAGACTGTTCCTCAGCCTCTACGACAGTCTGTTAAAATTGTTAGGGGCAATTTACAAGGAGAGAAATACCAATACAAAATTGTGTTAAACCCCACAAAGAACCTTTATGCTTTGACCTAATTCTAAGTCGTGAACAATAATACGGAAACAGCGTGGCGAGAGATCAAAGCCATTTTAGGATTTGGTGAAGATATACTTATCCAGGTGGAATTATGCAAGGAGGTTTTTAAGGAAAGCTATTATAGTTACAATGAATAATTTTACATAACTCTTTTGAAGGAACGCTATTAATATAATTGAGGATCGGAATAATAATAATAATAATAATAATAATAATAATAATAATAATAATAATAATAATAATAATAATAATAATAATAATAATAATATGAAAAAATAATTAATTAGGTAGATATTAGAGCAAAATTTGTGTATTGTGCAAAACTGATGTATGGCTGTAATTTTATAAGGCTGCAACGGGAAGTTAGATTTTTTTCGATTTAGGCCAAACTCTCAACGAGTTTTGAATTGTAGTATCCAATATCGTTCCATATGTGTGCGTTGAATGTATGTACACTCTGGAATAGATTCAGTCAGTAACATTCGAGTTGACTTTGTTGATAAAGTAAATTTTGTGAATATTCGTTCTCTTTCTTAAGTCAATGGTTTCGCCAACATATTGAATGACAGATCTTGTAGGTCAGAAGATATATTGTATTATTGGCTGGACATCCAACTTCTCAACTTCTGTTTTCTAAAGTCTGAAATATTTGTTTTCGGGCATATGTTTACAAAAAATCAGGCAACGCTTGTTTTTGTGAGATGGCATGTGCCTGAACCTTTGGTCATGTTTGAAGTTACCCTGGCACGTATGAGATGGTCCTTGAGATTATTAAGTCTAAGGTACGCAGCCATAGGAACTTCTTGAAATAAACCCTTGAGACGCTGGATCATTCAGATATAGTGCCAATGCTTTCGTATATTCTGTTGAAGGTTTGAGGTATCGGGGTGGATCGTTAGCTCGAAGGGGAAACACACGTTGGTTTTCGTTGTTTTACATTTAAGGAGGGTTTCTCAGTCGAGAAGTCTAATTTTGTTAACATCCTCCCCAATGTAACTTCTTATTGTATCTTCTAATACTAAGGAAACTCATGAGTTTTTGAGTAGACGACGTCGTAAAGTAGCCCCCGATGTGTGATAAATCAGAGAAACAACCAGCTATGGTAAGACATCCACAAATAATCGCATTCACAAGCAGTTATGGTAAGACATCCACAAATAATCGTATGCACCAGCAGCTATGGTAAGACATCCACAAATAATCGTATGCACCAGCAGCTATGGTAAGACATCCACAAATAATCGTATGCACCAGCAGCTATGGTAAGACATCCACAAATAACCGCATGCACCAGCAGCTATGGTAAGACATCCACAAATAATCGCATGCACCAGCAGCTATGGTAAGACATCCACAAATAATCGCATGCACCAGCAGCTATGGTAAGACATCCACAAATACTCGTATGCACCAGCAGCTATGGTAAGACATCCACAAATAACCTCATGCACCAGCAGCTATGGTAAGACATCCACAAATAATCGTATGCACCAGCAGCTATGGTAAGACATCCACAAATAATCGTATGCACCAGCAGCTATGGTAAGACCTCCACAAATAATCGTATGCACCAGCAGCTATGGTAAGACATCCACAAATAATCGTATGCACCAGCAGCTATGGTAAGACATCCACAAATAATTGCATGCACCAGCAGCGAGTATCGATATCCAGGATTGCAAATTTGTTTTACCATAGCGCTGTTTGTGGATGTAGGTAAAAAGCGCAGTTTAAATTTTTATGAAAACATACGAAGACATCTCTTAACAAATCACTAATAATCATAAATCGCTGACCTGTTTTGAAGATAGAAATTTATGCAATATATTTCTTAAAAATGTTATGTGTGTGTGTGTAAGTGTGTAGGTAAGTAGGTAGGTAGGTAATAGCGAATAATAAGAAATGAAAAACTGCATACAAAAGTTATGCACTAAAATGAGATTTGTGATCTCGTTTGAAATGGTACAGATGAAAACAATGTATAAACATTAATTGTCAAATTATCGTCGGGGCAGTATACATGCTTTAAGACATATTGATAAATGAATTGTACCGTTGAATACACATCTTAAAAGACTTAAAGAATTTAAATTCAAAGAATTTCAGCTCAAACCTCATAGAGTAGAGCGGTTATAATAAAAGTTTACATACTCACAATGTTGACAAATTGGTACTCATCAACCCAACCCATGCTATTCTAACGTCATAAGATAAATGTGAAGTAGCAGAAGAAATTTTTATTTACGTATTTTCGTAGAGACAATGCTAGTTATTGAATAGTTGTATCAACAGACCTGGTTTAATAGCTTTAACTTCCTTGATACGCGTATAACAAGCTCATTACGCCTACATATTTTTTTTCACACCAATCATTTACATGCTGCTCGTTTTCGGTAACTACAATTAGACTGAGTGTAGTATGGAATTTTGGACTGGTTTTCTGTTGGTTTTTTTTTTTAGCGCTGTAAACCATAAATTTGACAGTGCATGTAAGCCATCCGCTTTTGCAGACATGCAGCAGAAATGGTGTTTTATTTTATCACTAGCTATGCCAACAGTATTGGCTATGATAGTATTCTGCTACAGAGAAAGTACAGCATCTACGATTAAACTTACCCACACGTTTCCCTGTTTCTGGACCTGTGCTCACTTTAATTTTTTTTTTTTTGAAGCAGAGAAATACTTAAATTACATAATTTAATTCGCTCACCCACAAATTAATAGGCAGGTATGGCGGGTGAATTTCAGTGCCTGTGTGCAATCTCGCTCATTATTAAATGACACTAATGTTATAATAATACATCACTTGGAAGCAATTTTGTACAAATGTAATCATGTAATGGACTCTGATTAAAGCTACCATGGAATATGCCAAAGGTTTGAAATTAGAATACAATTTGACCTGTTTCGCTAAGTTCAAGATAAAAGACTCTTCTGCTGTGTTGAATACGTCCAGCTGCATGATTTACCGAAATATATCATAATTTCGTCTAGTTTGTAAATATGATCAAACCAAATGAAATATCATTGATAAAAGCAGTAGGAAAAGTTCTTGCATAGTTGCCTGATTCTGTGAAGCAATGTAACACACGGTTAGCAGATGCAAAGACAGGCACAAGAATATAAACTGTTTCATTATTAATGCACACATGTGGAGAATACATACGAGCAGGACACACAAACACACACACACACACACAAAAACAAACACACACATACATATATATATATATATATATATATATATATATATATATATATATATATATATATATATATATATATATATATATATATATATATATATACACACACACACACACACACACAGAGTGGTACAGTGGTAAGGGAGCAAATTTCGATAAATTTTTTCATCATTCTTCGCCATAGAAGAAATAGCCTACATCAGCGAAACAAACGCTAATAAAAACACAAAAGCCAAGTGAAAATCTGCACTATTGCAAATGTGAATGACATGTGAATCATCAAACACAGGTTAAGAAGGCAAAACTACATGATAACATGATACATTTGTGATGCAATCAGATTGGCATAGTTAGAAAACAAAGATTCGAGATCGGATAATCGTGTTTATGGTAAATTATTATATATATATATATATATATATATATATATATATATATATATATATATATATATATATATATATATATATATACTTACACGAACACATAACAAAGACAAATAGAAATGTACGGCCTGTCAACTTACTGTTTCTTGTCGAGGTTAAGGGAAACAAATGACAACCAACATTCATTTGATTTTCTTTGTGTGTGTATGACTAATGTTTATCAGCGTGTATGACTAATGTTTATCATCGTGACAACATTAAAAGAGAGAAAAAAGTCATTCCTGACTTGATTTTTATAAACTTAACCTTGAAATGTGGATGCATTAAAATAAAAAAATTAAAGGACGCTATAGTAAAATTAGCAACCCAGTTATGTCAATACTGTTGGAAAGAAGTGTAGTAACGGCCATATTGATGTTAAGCTCCCTGCCTCACACTATAAGCTTTACTGCCATTTAAAATTATTATTTCAAGGGTTACCATTGCCTTTTTAATAATGAGATAGCTGAGGTTTGCAAGTGGTATAAAGTTTTCGCTAACAACATGTGCTCGTTACGAGCGAGGGTGCAGAAATTTTGCGTTGGGGGGATCTTGCTTATGATTTTCGCTTCTGGATCAGCAATTATCTAGGCCTCTTATGCTTATGTTAGGAAACAGCATCTAGCCCCACTGCTCCATAGCCTGCAGCTGGGATATATGTATCATATTTTGTTATAAGAGGCTGCATACCAACAAGCTGCCAACCTTGCTCCGACTCGAGCATTCTTCTGTTTCTCTCAGAACAGTGGAGTTGTACATTTCATGTTTCGAAGGATCTAGGATTGTTCTAGAATATGGTAAGTTCTTACAATGAATATTTTTGTACATAACTGTAAAATATGAATATATAGTAAGTGAAATATTTTGAAATGCATTTGATGTGTTTCGACAGCCACGTTCAACTTTTTTATAACTTTATAAACAAAAGTAGGGCAAATATGTTGTCTAAAACTGAACAGTAATTAAACAGTTACACGGTTCAATGCCTGCATCATATATTCTCAGCATCTTTGATTGGGAATCACCCTAGATAAATACATATTTCAAGTTGGAAAAAATTTTCATTCTTGAACATTTAAGAGAACATAAAGGTTTACAACTGTAATGAAACTGGAGTACCTGTCTTGAACAGTACAGCGTATTCTTGAAATGATCTTCGAGTAAGAACGATATATACACAGCCTTTTCTGTTCAGCACACTACAACGAGTTTTACTGTCTGAATTTCCTTTGAATTTCCCCACCCCATTGTAGATATTAACAAATCTAGGTTTGGGGTAGAATGTTTTATTGTATTTTCTTCTAAAAGCTTAGAATACACCGTAACCACGCAATAGTGGCTTTAGGTAATTGTTGGGAATAAATATGATCTGGCAAAATTTTGGGACATTGTACTGATAAGAAGAATATTTCACTTCTCAGACTTCACAAATCAATACTTCATAATTTGCAATTTCACTAAGCCGATCATAAAGAATTAGGAATAGTGTACCCTGCAGCCTTAGTTTGTCAGATGATCTCCAACTCTCGTGGCATCAGTATTTCGATCACAGTCGGCCTTTTCCCTACATAGCTTGTTTATGTAACTTGATCTACCACAGTAAATTGTTGTCTGTGAGATTTAGGTCATAACTGAATGTAAGAAATGTCAAAGCAAGGCGTCCATATTGTAAACACTAATTTGGCTCGTGATTATTAATTTTGGAAGTGAGTTTTAAATGTTTATGAAATAGAACATGCTATTTATCAGTATCATCTAGATACAGCCACTTAATGTCACGTAATTTTGCTAACCCGTTTAAAGCGATTTTCACATGCCGCTCACTTGTGGTGTTAGCGAAATCTCTTTTTTTGATAGGAAATGTATTCTCTCCTTCAGCCAAACATAAATTCCCATATATTTAAATAGCATGGGAAAGATTAGAGGAAACTCAAAATACTAATGTTAAAGATTTGGTTTCATATTATGTTAAGTATTTACATGATGTAGTGTTAATCTGGAACTTAAACAAGGTATTTGAAAAGATCGGGGTTTTTTGGTTCAAGTTCTGTTTCAGTGAACCTGTCAATAAATTGGATGCCGACTGATAGACAAAATAACGTTCAATAAATGATCTGCAGCGGTATATACAGCATGTCCGACACCTACCTATATAAGAGTGTGACTTAACAAAGGTAAGCGACACCGAGGAAAAAATGTCTGAGACGGAAAACAATTCTGCTACATAACAAAGAGTACATAGTAGACTCCGGTCTCTCTTAGAGTACTCGTTGACTGATATCGAGGATGTAATTCTCGGTCACGTTCTACAATTTTGAGGTGGTTTCGTCGTTTTAAAGATGGTCACAAAACTGTGGAAGATGACCCACATTCAGGAAGACTATGATTGGTAAGCGGAAGTGGACGCTTTGAAGGACGAAATGAATGGAGGTCTTTGGTACTTATGGGAATATACTTATATTATCACGGGTATTCATTTGTCAGACGGTTTCAATATATTGAAGAATAAGGTCAAACTCAGAAAGGTTTGCACAAGATGGCTTTCGCATTTGATGACAGTGATAAAAAATTTGGGGTTAAATAGACAAACAGATAAGCACCAAACACGAAATTAGTGAACTGACATTTGTAAATGTGATTGTCTCTGCTGGTGAAACGTATATTTGCTTTTGCGAACGCGACTCAAGCAAAAATAAAGTTTGTATCGGAAAAAAAGCGAGCAGAGGTAACAAACCTCTGGACGTAAACCGTCAAGAGTGTTTAGTTCGCATATCATTTCAATTCAAAAGGCAAGGCCGTCCAGGTAACTGTGTCCGACTCTGTTAGTTTCATTGGATATTTTTTTAAATGAACCAAAGTGTTGCCAAATGTTGTGGAACACAACTGAACCACCCGTCCGCGCATCCGAGCCTGAGATATCATTTACACAATAACATCACACCAGCGCAAAAAAATTCGTCGTCGTGACAGATTTCCTGAAGTAGCACCGCATCCAAACATTGCCATATCCTTTGTATAGATCTGGTTTAGTTCCAAGTGATTTTCATCTGAAACCCGTATCATAGATTCTTTGAGGGAAAGACGATTTTGAAAGCCGTCATACGCGGGTAGTACAGTTTCCGGTGTATGAACAATACAGCAAAAAGATGTATCCAAATTGGCATTTATTTATTCGATAATAAGACTGAGAAAGTATGTGGCAGGATACTTTAAGGGTATGCACTGACTTTATCTCAACTAATCAACTGAACTGTGTTGTCCTGGGCAGAATTAATATTCAATACCTTTCTAAAAAAAAAAAAAAAACCACTGGTACTATATGCAACATGTTCACACTAGTAGAGTCGCCATCGAATTAGGGAATAACAGTCTGTTGG
This sequence comes from Potamilus streckersoni, assembly GCA_016746295.1. Lineage (NCBI taxonomy): Eukaryota > Metazoa > Mollusca > Bivalvia > Unionida > Unionidae > Potamilus > Potamilus streckersoni. Next base: position 4,661,666 of record JAEAOA010002353.1, on the reverse strand, counting down.
TGGTGGTGTCATTGTCGTAAAATGGAGTTTTTTGGGAGACGCGATATAATTACCATAGCTATATTCTCAAATACATAAGATGCTGTCATGGGCGCCTGCACATATGGGCAAGGAGGGAGCGGGGCTTTGCCCCACCCCCACTTCCTCTATTTCACCTCTAAACATGTTTTGGCCTGCATCTGTAAGACGTAATAGCTGACAACAACATGTCTGCCCGTCACCCAATAATTATGCGGACGAATCTAGATATTGTTATTCCGACAGCAACACATGTAGAATATTTTTCAGCAGAAATCATAACAAACAGTCATCTATTCATTTCTCGTCCTTTTTACTTGGTGATGAATGTATGACACCTATAGCGTTGGCGTCTCTGCGGATGCTTTCATAGAATAGCGTGATCTTATCTGAAAATGATTCTATCTGTATTGCTGTAGAAGATTTTACGGCAGTAAATGTTGACGTGTTCGATCAATGACATAGCCTTTTTCACTGGAGTATATGTTATAATTATTCATGCCTCAGCAAGCTATTTTTCCTGTTGTAAATCTGTCGCTGTGTGTGTGTATATATATATATATATATATATATATATATATATATATATATATATATATATATATATATATATATATATACACATACATACATACATACATACATACATACATACATACATACATACATACATACATACAAACATACATACATACATACATACATACATACATACATACATACATACATACATACATACATACATACATACATACATACATACATACATACATACATACATACATACATAGTCTGTTACCAGTTCTTGATGTGTCTCTGACCTCGCTGAGTTAGGTATTCTAGTGAAGGAAAAACAAAAATGGAGTCAAAATAATGCATTTTCTGATTTTGTCTTACAGTTACAAACCTGATTAACGATGGCATGCTAAGTCTCATTCTATAAGCTTTGTAGTGAAATTTTGAGGTGATGCGTTAAACAGTCGTGTTTCGGTGACATAGACAATATAATGGACGAATTAGAAGAGTCGAAGCATCGACTGGAACAACTTACGTCTTACGTTCCTGACATTATTCAGAAAGCACGAGAAATGTTTAAATCACCAGAAAATGTAAAGGGGTAATGAAATACATCTAGAAAGATAGAGTTTTACGATACACCATGCAATATTTGCAAGATAACAGGTCCGTGAGTAGTTGACATCTGGAAATAATTCTATCTTTATGGAAGGAAATCAGATATAAAGAATGAAGAATATCATAAGATTCTGCTGTCATGTACAAGTGTACAAGAATTGAAAGAGATCGTAATCTTAATGCAACCTTTTTTTACGTACGGTACTTTTTGAATTATATTTATCCAATTACAAAGGATATTTCAAGAATGGACCAATCAAAACTATTGCATGAAAAGTTAGTGAAGCTGGTAGTACCTGTACGTTTTGCCGAGTTCAAAATTAATTCAAGTTTGTTGCCAATTCAGATTCTACCATATTCGCCTTGCATCTTAGATTTAAGAGTTGTTACGAAGAAGAATTCTCGTTGTTGAGACCATACGTATTTTTTAATGCAGACAACTCGTATAGGACGATATGAGCCTAACTAGGCCATACATTGTATTTTGAATGTGAATAACTGGTGTAAGAATACTTGAAAATTATTCCTACACACCTTATTGAGAATGTGAACAACTTGTGCATGTGTACTTTAAATAACTATTAGGTAAAACTTAATATTTGGGATGATAATGTTTGTATCCTAAAGATGGCAGTTAGGTTACCTTTTTATTTTGAATAGTTTTAAGTTAACATATAGAAGAGTAATTAGTCATTGTCAGTTTAAGTAATTAGTCATTGTCAGTTTAATTGATGTCTTCGTTGCAGCGAAGCAGTTCCAATATGGTTTAAAGTTTTGAACGCACTCTTTTGTTTACTAGGCTACCTTTTAGAAACTTTAGAATTAATCAATATACAAGGGGTGGACTATAGCTCGCCATCTCTGTACTGCTATAGTATATAGTGACCCAAACGTAATGTTAAATATCCATAAACCACCATAGTGATATTAATTAACCATAGTGGCATCCATTCACCATAGTGATATCCATTCACCATAGTGATATCCATTCACCATAGTGGTATCCATTCACCATATTGATATCCATTCACCATAGTGGTATCCATTCACCATATTGATATCCATTCACCATAGTGGTATCCATTCACTGTAGTGATATCCATTCACCATATTGATATCCATTCACCATAGTGATATCCATTCACCATATTGATATCCATTCACCATAGTGATATCCATTCACCATAGTGATATTAATTTACCATAGTGGTATCCATTCACCATAGTGGTATCCATTCACCATAGTGAATTCCATTCACCATATTGATATCCATTCACCATAGTGGTATCCATTCACTATAGTGATATCCATTCACCATATTGATATCCATTCACCATAGTGGTATCCATTCACCATATTGATATCCATTCACCATAGTGGTATCCATTCACTATATTGATATCCATTCACCATAGTGGTATCCATTCACCATATTTATATCCATTCACCATAGTTATATCCATTCACCATAGTGATATCTATTCACCATAGTGATATTAATTTACCATAATGGTATCCATTCACCATAGTGGTATCCATTCACCATAGTGATATCCATTCACCATATTGATATCCATTCACCATAGTGGTATCCATTCACCATAGTGATATCCATTCACAATATTGATATCCATTCACCATAATGGTATCCATTCACCATATTGATGTCCATTCACCATAGTGGTATCCATTCACCATAGTGCTATCTATTCTCCATAGTTATATCCATTCACCATAGTGATATCTATTCACCATAGTGATATTAGTTTACCATAGTGGTATCCATTCACCATAGTGGTATCCATTCACCATAGTGATATCCATTCACCATATTGATATCCATTCACCATAGTGGTATCCATTCACCATAGTGTTATCCATTCACCATATTGATATCCATCCACCATAGTGGTATCCATTCACCATATTGATATCCATTCACCATAGTTATATCCATTCACCATAGTGATATCTATTCACCATAGTGATATTAATTTACCATAGTGGTATCCATTCACCATAGTGGTATCCATTCAAAATAGTGATACTCATTCACCATATTGATATCCATTCACCATAGTGGTATCCATTCACCATAGTGATATCCATTCACCATATTGATATCCATTCACCATAGTGGTATCCATTCACCATATTGATATCCATTCACCATAGTGGTATCCATTCACCATATTGATATCCATTCACCATAGTGGTATCCATTCACCATATTGATATCCATTCACCATATTGATATCCATTCACCATAGTGATATCTATTCACCATAGTGATATTAATTTACCATAGTGGTATCCATTCACCATAGTGGTATCCATTCACCATAGTGATATCCATTCACCATATTGATATCCATTCACCATAGTGGTATCCATTCACCATATTGATATCTATTTACCATATTTATATCCATTCACCATAGTGATATCTATTTACCATAATGATATTAATTTACCATAGTGGTATCCATTCACCATAGTGGTATCCATTCACCATAGTGGTATCCATTCACCATAGTGATATCCATTATCCATTCACCATATTGATATCCATTCACCATAGTGGTATCCATCACCATATTGATATCCATTCACCATAGTGGTATCCATTCACCATATTGATATCCATTCACCATAGTGTTATCCATTCACCATAGTGATATTAATTTACCATAGTGGTATCCATTCACCATAGTGGTATCCATTCACCATAGTACTATCTATTCTCCATAGTGGTATCCATTCACCATAGTGGTATCCATTCATCATAGTGATATCCATTCACCATAGTGGTATCCATTCACCATAGTGATATTAATTCACCATAGTGATATTAATTTACCATAGTGGTATTCATTCACCATAGTGCTATCTATTCTCCATAGTGGTATCCATTCACCATAGTGATGTCCATTCACCATATTGATATCCATTCACCATAGTGGTATCCATTCACCATAGTGTTATCCATTCACCATAGTGGTCCAACTGAAGTCTCCATAGTTAACAGGCCCTGTCGATTCTTTATAAGAATTTATTTAAAACCATAGTGTTATCCATTCACCATAGTGGTCCAACTGAAGTCTCCATAGTTAACAGGCCCTGTCGATTCTTTATAAGAATTTATTTAAAAGCAGGAAAACAGGAATGAATGACAATGTGTCAGGAATCTGATTTTACTATGACTGATTCTTATTCTGACCATTGCAGTTTTAAAAAAAAATATATGGTGAAGAAGAAGAAGAAAGTAACTCAATTGTATTTTAATAATTCGAATCATTGTGTAAATTATTTATTTAATCTCCATCTAATTATTTATGACAACATATATTTTCACAATTTTGGGGAATTTGCCATTGTGGCAATATTGTAGATTTAACTCAAAAACATTTTACTATTTTTGTGTATTTTCATAATGATGCTTACTTCTCCCTGACATTATATTCTCTTATTAAGTATGTTTGATTAACGTGTTACTGTGCTAACCAGTTAAACAAATTTTATAAAATGAATATGCAAGTCGCAAAATGAGGAGAGGTTTAACCTTCGGGGTCGTCAGATTATAGCAAATGAGGATTAACTTCAATATGGTGCTTTAAGTAGCATAACAAAGTTTTATGAAAATTACCGAATGTGTTTTAAATAGCACTAATAGCAGTCTATGAAAATAAAATTCGTTCATGGACTTAACTAAACTTTAAAGCCTTTGACGTTCGCCCTTGAACTTAACCAAACATTAACGCCTTTTACGACGTCTACTGAAATATTAAAAGGCTGGATTGTACACATATATTATTATTTTAAGGGGCCCCGAGCGGCCGAGTGGTCTAAAGCGCTGTCCGTTACGGATCACTGCCATCTCACCTCTGTCTGCGTGGGTTCGAGTCTAGGATTCGGCGAATGTAGATATGTGAGAAAGCTTGCCAGTAGCTTCTCGTGGGTCGGTGGTTCTTTCCGGTGATTTTCCGGTTTCTTCTTCCACCATTAATACTGGCCGCCATGAATAGCCTATCGTGTGCTGAAAAATGGCGTTAAGCCCAACAACAACAACAACAACAACAACACATATATTATTGAATAAATAATAATAGTGGATCAGAACTCATATTGCATGCATATCTTTGATAGCAGATCTACAACTACTATATCAGACTTTCGACAGTACAAGTCCAAGCTTTCAAAATTCCATCTCATATCTGGTTCTGGTTACATATCTATTAATGAAAGATCAACTGGACACAAAGCTGGCCTTCTTAGACTCTTTTCTGTGTATATATTTGTATGTAGATTTGTACATATTTCTTCATTACAAATAATTAATATGTTAGTGTTATTTAGTAGTTATGGCACAAGTCAAGCAATGAGATTAAAATTAATGTCTCAAGAATGTAAATTTCCTGCCATTCCAGTTTAGCTTAATACTGATGAAAGATAGGAACGTGATAATCCCGGCTTTTCAGAAAATTAGTGAAATCAGAATTCAAACCATTAACGTCATGACAGTCGTTGACTTGTCCATTTACAATAGACAATGATCTAAATGATCGTAAAGAATGTGTTATGACGCAATAAAAAAAATCAAGATTGCACCAACCTTTCCTTTGGGACCTTTAAGGGTGCTTTAAAGATCGGTCGTGGGCAATTTAGTGGTAATCATAGAGATCTGTGAGTTTGCGGGACAGATAGGAATGGTTTAATTAGAATATTATGACTCAAATGTGCATTGAGGGAAGGACGCGTAACAGCGACCAGTTCTAACTGTGGGGGAATAAATAATAATTGTAATATCCGCATCACATCGCCATTTAAGTGTGAAGTTCAAGCCTACATACCTATCGAATTGACCAGTGTTTCAGACTGCTCTTGAACAGAATTTGCGATAAATCAAAAATATGTTAGTGAAATACAATATCAAGTAGTAGGAGAAAGTAAGAATCCGAGCTCAACAACCCCTCTCCCCACCCCTCCAGACCTCCAAACAAATACAAAATACCTAGGTAACGTAATAGAACACCTGTTGCAATCAATAATTGCGTTAAGAATCCGAGCTCAACAACCCCTCTAGACCTCCAAACAAATACAATAGAATACCTGTTGCAAAATACCTAGGTAACAGGTAAAATTTAATTACGTGATCTTCCAGAATAAGCAAAATGATGTGTCAGACTCAATCTTCCAAATCATTATGATTTAGCAGAGCGTGGCGATTGTGGACTAAATTACGCATTAGAATTCCAATAAGGTAAGTGGTATTATATAAAATTTTATGTTATATCATACTTCTTTTGATAATCTTTCTCATATTTGCTGATCCCGGGAGTCTCTTTGCTGCCTTCTCATCCATTCATTATTATTCCTAGTTGGAAGCACGTAAACGATGTAGTAGTGAGTTTGCGTTCGAGCCCAGTGCTGACTATCTGTAGAAACATAATTTCGGTGATCGGCAGGGACGCCTGCAGTTATTTTCTGTGGGTGAGAGGAAAACATATAGTGGTTAGTTCCTAAATTTACGGATGTAGGCCAAAATATGTTTAGAGGTGAAATCAATTATGGGGACCGAGTTTTCCAGCTGTGTAAGGCACAAAATAAAAAACAAATGGCCTGCGTGGACACGTTAGGGTCGTCTGCTAGAAGTCTATGATCGCTTTTATTTCTTTGCAAAATTGTAATTGATTCGATCATCGTATAGCAGACGAAAATGAAAGGCTATAATTGCTGCAAGTTGCAAAATGGTTGGGAGAACTGCATGCTGTCTATCGTCTTGTTTGCCGGATTTCTGTAAGATTCACTGCAGAAGTAACAAAAAAAAATCACAAAGCCTGTCCGATGCCGATTGTGTCGGAAGGGCACTGGCTATAAGTAAATTATTCTTTCGTGTTTGTGGGAGCAATGGATGTTGTACAATCTCGCGTACGCCATAAAGAACAGAACGCTTTTTCATAAAATTACTGCGGCACCCGAGGGAGGGCCGAAACTCTATTTATAGTGTTACTTGACAAGGGCTCGTACTCAGTAACAAAGAAAAGAGTGAAAGCCCACAAACTTTGTAAATTTTAACAAAACAATTTATTTCTCTATAAAACAATGTACAAATTGGTAAATAGGACTTACAATTAGTGAATATAATCAAAATGTGATTCTGAGAATAAAGACACACATCACTAAATAGTCCTATAAGAATCCAGGTTCGAGTCCCGACGACGTACGAATATGGAGGGCAATGACGTCATATGCAGACCAACGTATGAATATCAACAATTCTTCACTTGAATCACAATCTTTATTTTCTGAATAATTCCGGAATAAATTTTCTTGAAAAATCTTTCAGAATCGTTTTTATAAAAAAGTCAACTTGTTGAGTGTCCATAAGAAAAGTTCTTGAATCCAAATATCAGACGTGGAATAAAATATTCTGGCAACAAATTAAAAAAAAACAAACAAACAAAAAATTTGTTCCTTCAATGCTTTGAATGACTCTGCCCAAACCAATATTAAGAATGCATATTTAAACTCAATACATTACTTCAAATCTCGTGAGATTGGTCATGTGTTCTCTTGGTACGCTAAAATTCACACATAGGCCGATGTAACTCTCCACTAAGAAAAAAAAAATCATAAAAATGGCTGTTTAGAAACATTGATCACGTGAAGAAAGTGTGTATGTGATGCTGACCAATCATTTTAACTTCTGTTGATTTTCTTACCAAGAGAGACGGACTCAAATGATAATTCGCACATATTACTATTTCGCCTTAAGTAAACAACTTTGTGACAAAAATGTATCCTCACTACTACAAATAGAATAATCGAATCCGAGAAAAATATTCATTGCAATTAAATACTATAAAACAATAATAAAACAAAAATAATTTTAAACTTTACACACAAGCAATTTTAATCAAATATACGTAACAATAGAGTGTGACCTTCTCCAAAGTATATAATAGAGGAAAATGTGCTATTTGGGTGATTGTCTCCACAGTAGTATACTAAACACTAATTAGGAAACGCGTAAATATCGAACTAGTCAATGATGTCAATCGCAGAAACAAACTTGTGTCAGACGATGATTTTGTGAGCATGAAAATATTTAATGAAAATCTTGTTGCGATACAAAGAAGAAAAACAAATCTAAAACTAAACAAGCCGATCTACGTTGGAGCTTCAGTGTTAGATTTATCAAAGTGGCTGATGTACGATTTTCATTATAATTTTGTTAAAAATCAATGGCCGGCTAGTAGATTATTATTTACTGATACTGATTCGCTCGTATATGAAATCGAATGCGAGGACGTCTATCAGGATATGCATGATAATAGATATCTGTTTGATCTTTCCGATTACCCACGTGACAGTAAATTTCATGACGACACAAATAAAAAGGTTATTGGTAAGTTCAAAGATGAAATGAACTCGAGCGTTAACAAATACTTTATCGGATTACGTAGTAAAATGTATGCCGTATTGTTAGACAATAATAAAATAACAAAAAAAGCAAAAGGTCTGCCTCGTGATTTTGTTAAAAAGTTTATAAAATTTGATGACTACAAGTACGCGCTTGATGGTGGTGTTAGTTTTATAAGAGCTATGTCAATTCGGACAAATCATCATAAGCTCGAAACAGATGTCCTTATCAAACGCGGTTTGAGCAATTTTGATGATAAACGTTATTGCGAAAATGGGGTAGATACATTTGCACTTGGGTATTGTCATGATGATAGACATATATTTGACATTATCTTTGCAAACTAAAATTTTATCTAAACTTTAAAAATAATGTTTGAAAATTTGACAGTAACAAATAGCTACAGTAGCAAAATCAAATATCTAATGATGGACGGCAAACCATTGACAGTTGAAATTAATAATGAAACATCAGGCATATGCTTTAGTGGTACCCGTGACAAGTTAAAACTTTCGCTCATCAGATCTGATGACAGCGAGTATTTTAATTATCTCGAACAATTGTATCAAAAGTTGCTAGCGGAATTTAATAACTTTCACTGTCCGATTAGTCAGCATAAATACACCAAACTTACAATTGATCTTGATCGGTCAAAGGTGTATTTTATCGACAAAAAATACCCTCTTAACAAATCACAAATAAAAGATTTGTTTGAGTCCCGTCGTTATGTGAGCGGTAAAATAAAGTTTAGCCTCTATCACCATGATAATGAAATATTTTTGATATCTACAGTTGAGACATTAACAGTTGGTAATGAGGTATAATACCACTTACCTTATTGGAATTCTAATGCGTAATTTAGTCCACAATCGCCACGCTCTGCTAAATCATAATGATTTGGAAGATTGAGTCTGACACATCATTTTGCTTATTCTGGAAGATCACGTAATTAAATTTTACCTGTTACCTAGGTATTTTGCAACAGGTATTCTATTGTATTTGTTTGGAGGTCTAGAGGGGTTGTTGAGCTCGGATTCTTAACGCAATTATTGATTGCAACAGGTGTTCTATTACGTTACCTAGGTATTTTGTATTTGTTTGGAGGTCTGGAGGGGTGGGGAGAGGGGTTGTTGAGCTCGGATTCTTACTTTCTCCTACTACTTATCAGACCAGACTGCTTTCCAACAGAATTTGCCACAAAACATAAATCTGTTAGTGAAATACAGTATCAGATTTACAGACTGTAAGGTCTTGTAATGAAAAGTACCTAGTTTATCGTGTAATAACTAGAGTATCATGTCTACATATATCTTGTCAAAAGTTCTAATCATAATTGACGGAGAATTTCACTGCTTTATTATTTTAATAGGAAAATTACTTTTATTAAGTGTAATTGGTGCAGAATATTCGGTAATTACCGCAATTTTGCTTTTTTAACAGTTTCGTAGGGCTAATATATTTTTGATATAATTTTAATTTTTGTACATATATATGAATGTTAATAGTACATAACTTCCACAACTTCCACAAATATATGCAAACTTTTTAAAAATCTCTTGTGCATGAAAGTGTTAATAACAACAGTAACAATGTAAATGTCGCAAAATATTTCGTCAAATTAGGCTTAATGTTGAAAGCATTTAGAATATGTGTAACACATACATGAAATGAGAATATCAAAACGAATTTTATTAAACATCTTGTTTTGGATATTTGTTCAAAGCAAGCACAACATTCAGGATTGAAATGTTATTTTTATAAGTTACGAGAAATAAAAATGCTGCTACTACTACTACTACTACTACTATTGCTACTACTACTACTACTATTGCTGCTGCTACTACTACTACTACTACTACTACTACTACTGCTACTACAGCAGGTAATGCCAATGCCAGTTAATGTTGGCATATAGTTCCAGCTGTGGTATATAGGGAGGAAATATATTAGGGAAAAATTAAGAAAAAGTAAACACCAGGGAAAAAAAACCCAAAACGTTATTTTTAAAAATATTTTTCTCCTCTGTTCAGTAGGACCATCCACATTGTCTGCGGTAATGTTTGAGGCACTCAATGGCAATATTCTTGTGTGGCCCATGCTTTACTACATAGAACAGTGTGTCTGTGACCCCTCCCCCAACCGTTTACGTTTTGTGAAAAATTACCACCGTTACACTAATCTGAAGGTGAAATGCTATGAATCTCTCATCATCAGTTACTCCTCCCACCCGACCCCCAATCCTCTCATTCCGCAACTACCCACTAGGAAACCAGGGGCGTGATTCGCCGCCGTGACCAAAACATTGTTTAACTCTTTCTATCTTTTCATGCATGTTGATTACTTTATGATGACAAGCAATTGATTCTCGTATAGAATTCGGTTTAACCAAAATCTCCAAAAGATGTGTGTGACCATGTCAGCTAAACCAATGTCTGCAAATGAACTGTGTGACTGTTTAGTACGAGCCAGTAGATTCAAACAATGTGTGTGATCATTTAAGCTGAACTAATGTCTCCAACAGATCTGTGTAACCATTTAAACTAAACTAATGTCTCCAGTATATCTGTGCAATCGTTTAAACTGAACTAATGTCTCCAATAGATCTGTGTGACCATTTAAGCTGAATCAATGTTTCCAAAGGATCTCTTTGAGCATTTAAGCTGAACTAATGTCTCCAGTAGATCTGTGTAACCATTTAAGCTGAACTAATTGCTCCAATAGATGTGTGATCATTTAAGCTGAACTAATGTCTCCAATAGATCTGTGTAACCATGTAAGCAGAACTAATCTCTCCAGTAGATCTGTGTAACCTTTTAAGCTGAACTAATCGCTCCAATAGATCCGTGTGACCATTTAAGCTGAACCAATGTTTCCAGAGGATCTGTTTGAGCATTTCAGCTGAACTAATATGTCTCCAAAAGATCTGTCTGAGCATTTAAGCTGAACCAATGTCTCCAAAAATCTTATTGGCTATTTAAGCTGAACAGCATTTCTGGCCAATATTTCAAAAAGACACTGGTTCTATAATGTACTCAGTTGAAATCAAACACGAATTTTAGTTGCAAGTAAACAAGAGTATCACAATGAAAAGGCAGATATAAATAGTTGCAATTATTCTGAAAGACTTGTATTAAAATCTATTTATTGTTATGGCCTCTCTGCTGGGGTCTCCCAAGTCATGGATGCAGGACTTGCTTCTATAGTGCAACCCCTCCCCCCCCAAAAAAAACCACAGAGCAGCACGGGAATCAGTTGCTGAAATGACACACTCTTATCCTGACTGAGATGATGTTGTTATCATATTATTATGATTTTCATGCGAAACAAATAAACCAAATTAAAATATATATGAAGTACTATATAAATCCTAAATATTATCAAGTGTGATGACTGTAGTTGAACCATATGGAGTACTTACATAATGGAGGGTTCTAGTTATAAAAAAATTAACCAATGGACATAACGTGCCACTAGATTTGAAAATTCGGCTTTTTTAAACTAAAAAAAATGCTCTTTATTTCATGAAGGGTACTCAGGTGTTGCTGATAATCCTCTCTCCTATTATTTTCAAAGCGCATACCCCTGTGTTATTTACTAGTAAATCATTCATATTCATAAGTTCTTAAGTGTTCGTTTTTTATTTGTTTTGTTTTTCTTTTTTCCATGTTTCCGGTATTGAGACAGGCCCTTATCAGAATGTTTTAAACGTGCCAATTCGATCCAAATTACTTCTAAATCTGGCAGATTCACAATTTCGACATTTTTTCTCTGAAATATTCTTTCAAAAATTATTATATCTATCCCATAATGACTGACCGAAAACCCGTTCTGAATTACTTTAAAAAATTAGCATGCATGTTATTTTTATGGACTTTGAAAGATATGTAGGGCATACCTTGCTGAATCATGAAGATAACTGAATTAAGTTCAGATAGATAAAAGCATCGCTTCTTTCCTCTTCTTCCAATTAGACCTAAGTTTGTGTACAGTAGACCAATCAGGTTTAAGTTTGTGTACAGTAGACCAATCAGGTTTTAAGTCTTTGTGCAGCAAACAGTCTATTATCAGTAAAGCTGGGCTGTACACAGTTTGTTATCAGTTAAGCTGTTTATTTCGGTAATTTACTCCTTTCTATCAACACGAACAGTATTAGCCACAAGACATTACATTGTTCATCCATCAACAAACGATTATCAGATTCTCTGGTTTTTAAATCCTCTCTACGTCGTTTCTATTTCGACATGTTTTATTTATTGCATTTTTTTTATATGTATGTATGTATGTATGTATGTATGTATGTATGTATGTATGTATGTGTGTATGTATGTATGTATGTATGTATGTATGTATGTATGTATGTATGTATGTTGATAGATAGAGAGGTGGGTGGGTGGGAGATAAATTGTGCAATTGTCTAAGTAATAGGCTAAATATGGTTTATTGGGTAGCACAAGGTAATCCCCCGACTTATTTCATTATATCTCAGAGTGCAACTTATGCTATGTATCATTACTGTCGCTTTTCTATATACATGTGTTCAGCATAATTTTTATTCAACAACCTGCATTTTACCAAGTTGCAGCTGTGGTAGAGGAAACTGCTAGTGTCCAAACATAATAATGGCAATAAAATGAACACACACACACACACACACACACACACACACACACACACACACACACATACACACACACACACACGCGCGCTTTTTAATTGAAAGTCGAGAATCTATTCCACTGGGAAGCAAAATACAGTGATATAACTTCTGGAAGTGTGGGGCATTTAAGCCAAATTGTACCCTCTCTTTTTCGGTGGCGTTTGTCTAAACACTCACATTTTTTATTCTAATAAATGACATTGAATCAAAATCCAAAATTATGGAACCCAGCGTTTATATCCAAGATTTCACGAGCTGTGGTTTTTCAAAGGTTAGCGTGATAGAATTGCGACTGGAATGGCGTGGGTTTGGATATTTCAATTGGATTAGCTCAACATTTTTGTGTCCTTGACGCATTCGGCCCCGGAGACTTTTATAATTTTCACGTGAAAATATGAAATGAAACGCATTTTGGAAGACAATTTTGAATATATCCAAATAGATCTGCTTCCAAAAAGTTTTTCACTTAGATTGATGCCTAGTTGTGCTAGACACGTCGTTTTTCGTTATCTGCTTGGCTCGCGCATTTTTCTGTTTGTGTGCTCTTATAATTAGACCCATCATTTTCGTCTTCTGGCAACTAATTACTCCCAATCTCCAACGAATACTACCTTTTGCAAAGGTTCACCTGTCTGTGTGCAGTTCAGACCGATGTGGATTAATTAGATCACAGGCCAAAAAGTCTAAACTCTGGACACATCATCCGATTCCGACAACGGGCGAATATATGGT